>JARHVA010002725.1:1982500-2398243 GCA_037957365.1 Torreya grandis | reverse complement strand
TAATGCAAATTTTTTATTTTATTATGCAAGTAAAAAATAAGAAAAATATGGGAAAAAATAGTAATAAAATTTGCCCTAGGGTTTTGAGGGTTTTTACACACAAATGAAGTAAGTCAAGTTCACCAAATGATTTAACAATTTTGGGGATATTAGTATATTATTCCTAACTTACTTAAAGGGTCTGAGTAGTAAAATTAGTAAATACATACACAATAATTAAGCTACTAATTTGTATAATTTTATTGTAATTTTAACTTTTCTAAAATAGTAATAAAGGAAAGAAAAAAAGACAGCTAAAAACTAAAATGACTGAGATAGAGGTTGGAATTCAATGTGTAGGACTAAGACACTATTATAAATCAACAGCTGGCCTTAATTTTATGATTTGATAGGAGCACCAAAAAATAAGACACCCTAGGATTTGATGCTATTGTCCTCTTTTTCCCACTATTATCTAGGAGACCATAGCTTTCTAGGTTTTTGTTTAATATATTTTTAAGACGCCTACCTATGAAATTTTGACTATTGGATGTTTGTATAACTCCCTATAGAGCTTATTTTGTCTTCAACCCTTAGACTCCATTATGATTTGACCAATTTTGAGAAATAAGGGGGGTTAGTGTGTGTGAGATTCATTGAATGTGTATGCACACCCCTTGTGTGGGCACATTTCCTACATACCAATAATCTAAAGAGGGATCAAGCCATATGTAGTTCTCTCACTTGATGTGTTTTGAGCAATAGTGTGTATGAAGATGCAAAATACTAAATTGAGTGTGCTTGAGGTGATTAGGGATTAGTGTAAGGAGTTGAATAATCTAGAAGTGCTATTGGATATATTTATGTATATATTAGGTAAATATTCTTGAGTATTATTCCTTGTATTCTTTCTTACTTTGTGATATTTATCTACACATTCTAAATGAACTTTGAATGGGATTTTATAGGGATATGTTGGTCATGGGTTGAATGTATTCGCATTAGGCTAACAAGAAGGAAGATATGAATCAAAAGGAAATGATAATTTGGAATCAAAATGTGATTATACAAGAGCACCAAAAATGTGATACCTTAGGGTCTGATGCTATAGTCCAATTTGGGTGCTATATTCATGAGCTAATAGGACCTAGGGGATGGATCTATCATGGAAAGAAGGGGCTAGCTTAGCTAGGATCAGCTCCAGTAGGCTATAGATGACTAGGAATTAGTGAAAATATGCCTATGAGGGTCATAAAAGAAAAGTAGGAGAGAAATATGGGATGGATTTCACAAGTCACACTCAGGTTACCAATTTTTGCATTTTATATGACTACACGAAGACAAGATTAAGAAAAATTAGGGCTGATGAGATGGTTTGGGCATATAAGAGCACGTGAACAAGATAGATATTAGAATAAAGATGTTACCTTGACAAATTTGAGTCTATAAATACATCTATAGATGGGTGGAGGTTCTAAAACCCAATCTGAGAACCTTAAGGCCTAAAAACACATTTAGGTCTTAAGACCCCAAATTCAATTAGGGGAAGATCCTAAACCCAAGGTAAAATCAATGCAATATGGGGATGAATTAAGATTATTTATATCTTAGATGATTTATTTGTGGAAGATTAATGTAATAATATAGTTATTTTTGGTTTTATGTCCTCTCTTGAGCTCTATTATTCTAAGCAACCATGCGAAGTTTAACTTTCAAACACTTATATCTCTCACCACAAAGGGACCCAAGGTTAGGGCTCTTATAGAAACTTAATCACCCCTATGGACCAAAAATTCATAAAGGATTGAGTGAGGTTTAATTGCCTAAATTTATGAACTATTTCCAAGAAGTTAACTTGCATATACTACCTAGTAGAGAGCTCAAACACATCATATTTTGATCATATATCCACAAACACTTTTCATGGGACCCTAAGATTTTTAGGAGAGATGAAGGGGCTAGTGTAATATAAATTCATGAAAATAAGTTTTGGTTTGGAGGCGTGTATTATATGAACCATCATTAAGATGGTGGACCTCCAAAACCCTTTCTTAAGCCCTAGTTTAGACCTAATGAAAGAATTATTTCCCCAAGTGAATTTAAATGAGGTGATTAGACTATGAAATAATCCTAATTGTCTCCCCAAGTCTCCTAATCACTCAAATGAACTAATAGTTGGCATGTACATGGGATAATCTTTATGTATTAGGATTTGAAAAATCTATTTTAAGACTATGAGTAATGAGTTGGGAAATATTTTCATATACCATAGGTTTTTGAGGAAAGAGAGGGGCCCAAAGTTCTCAAATAATCTCACATTATCCACCTATAGCGGCATCCATGATTAGTAACTCTTACAAATAGACCTAGGTGTCCAAGTGAGAGATTGTATGCATACAACAGGTAAATGGATTGATCAAGCCAAAATTGATACTCTAAGGGCCCTTAAAGTTGATTTCCATAGTATAAAAAGTGGTTAGGTGTCTCAAAAATTTAGATTAGGGTCAAAACTCAAGAACCCTAGACTCATACCTATTGATCTAGCACCTTTCTGAAGATAATGACACTTGAAGGTTAGAGCAGAGGATAAAAGGGGATCAAATGACATCTCATACTATAGTCATATAAATTATAAACATTGGTAAATTGAGTATGGATAATGAAAACCCAACCCATTAGGTTATTATTGCTTGCTCTCATGACCCTCTTAGGCATCTTTCACTGATTTTAAATCACTTGTATCCTTCTAGACTTGATCCTAGTTAATATATACCCATTTTTACATGACTAATCCATCCCCATTGGTCTTGTTATATCAATAAAATAACACCACACTTGGATTATAGCATCAATACCACTCTTATCTACTTTTAGTGCTCTTATCCAAGTGCATTTTTAGCCCCAGTAGTCAGTTTCTTATAATTACCCATCATTTTTATTGTCAGCCTAACATGATCATATTCAACCCATGACAAATATATCATTATAAAATCTAATTCAAAGATCATTTTTAAAGGTTTGGTAATCATCAATAAGCAAGCAAGACTACTTAGGCAATCTTCCCTATTCTATGCATAAAACTAGCCAATGTGATTACAAGATTATCTAAATATTTACACCAGTCCCTAACCACCTCAAACACATCCAATTTATAATTTTGTATCTTCATACACACTATTGCACAAAGCACACAAGTGGGAGAAATACATTTGGCTTGATCCCTCTTTAGAGTATTGGTATGTAGGCAATGTACCCACATAAAGGGTGTGGATACATGCTTAGTGAATATTACACACACTAATCCCACCTCTTTCTCAAAATTAGTCAAATCACTATGAAATATAGGGTTAAAAGAGAAAATATGCTCTACAAAGAACTCTATAAACTTCTAGTTATCAAAACTTCATAGATGGGGTCACACAGACATAATGAACAAAACTAAAAAAGCTCAGATCTCTTGAACAATAGTAGCAAAGGTGGAATAAAATGATGATGCCACTCTATCCACTTTTGGTGCTCATATCTAGTCATAAAATTAAGGTTATATTTTGGTTTGTGATAGTGTCCTAGTTCTTCATAGTGAAGCTCAAGCCTTGTCTCAGTTGTATCAATCATTTTTAGCTAAGTCTTATTTTCTCCCTCTTATTACTATTTTTATAAAGGTTAAAATTATAATATAATTTACACAAATAATTAGATTACTTATTTCATACTCATATACTTATTTTACTACTTTAACCCTTTAACTAAATTCAGAATAACACACTAATATTCCAAAAATTGTTGAATCATTTGGTGAACCTCACTTACTTTGTTTTCATATAAAAACCCTAAAAACCTTAGGGTAAATTTTATAATAATTTTTCCTATCTTTTTTTTACCTTCATAATAAAATCATAAATTAGCATTAAATTTTAAAATTTCATATTAATTTTAAAATATATTTCTTTAAAACCTAGTTGCCCATATTAGGTCTCGATAATTTCCCAATATTTTCCTATACTTTTTTTATTTTTACTTACATATTTAAATCATAAATTTGCATCAAATTTCAAAATTCCATAGTAATTTCAAAATTTTATTTTTCCTCCAAACCCTAGCTGCATACACTAGGTCCTTTCAAATCAAGAATTTTCCATAATTTTTTTGATTTTTTACTAGCATATTTAACGAAAAAATTTGCATCAAATTTTAAAATTCCTTAGTAATTTTAAAAATAATTTCATTAAAAACCCTAGTTTGATGTACTATCTTCTATTTTCTCCTTGAGGTATCACCTTACATCTGAAACCAGATTTCAAAAATGGATCTCACTTATTTTCAAATATTTCTTGCATTTTTAGCAAAGAATAAGGAGACCATACTTGGTCCTATTATGTACATGAATTATGAAGTTTACCATATATTAATTCAAAGCTTCATTATTTCCATTTGATGCTTAGTTTTCATAATCAGATATGATATTATAAAATTTATTACTAAAATTATACAAGATTCCAATATTTCTCTCTCTCTCTCTCTCTCTCTCTCTCTCTCTCTCTCTCTCTCTCTCTCTCTCTCTCTCTCTCTCTCTCTCTCTCTCTCTCTCTCTCTCTCTAATTTCCAAATCTATTTTGATAAACATATTAGACATATCATAACACATGTAAAAGATTTTTATGAATTAGTGAACCATTCCATGTTCTCTACACTTTTCTTTATATCTCTCATATGGATAAAATTTCAAGTTCATCTTGATAAACATACTAGACATATCATAGCACATGTAAAATATTTTTATACATTAGTGCACTATTCCATGCTCTCTATCCCTTGATTGTTATCTCTCATTCAGAAATACATTTATAAAAATATTGTTATACAAATTATAACTCAGAGTTCATGCATTTCATCCCACATACATGGTTTCTACCTAAAGGATCCATTACATAAACTAACAACCACCTATCAAGTTTCAATATTATATCTTATGCATAGGAAATAGTTTCCTTCTAATCCTCTCCCCAAAGAGGGTGCTAACTACTTTACCTTTAACAAGGTTCATGATATCATCCCTCCAAAATGTGAGGCATCCCATAATATTCTTCCTAATGTATACATTCAACCTATAGCTTCTTCAAAACCTCTTCAACATATGTGCTTACATGTTTAATTGAAAGCAACTAGGTTTTGCACTTGTGAGACTCTAAGGGATCAAATCACCGGTATGAGAAAGTTAATTTAAGATTTACAAACATAGAATCAACTATTGCATGACAAGATCACAACATTGGAAAATTAGATTTTAATACAAAATCTTCAAAGGCATCTTAGTACCAATCATGTACATGTAGCTTCACCTAGTCAATTGGTTGCAAGAAATGTTACATATCAAATAAAGAAATCACAACAAAGTAACTTTACAACTAGTGATTCAAAAATCATTCAAAGATCAAATAAGAGTTTGAATGAGGTAATAAGGGAATTGATTAAATATAATTTGATCAAACTACCTCCTCTATATCCAATGAGAAAATACAAGTATTATTGTGCATATCATAGAATGCATGGGTATCACACAGATTCATTTTTGGCACTAAGAAAGCATATATAATAGATAAATACTAATGAGGACCCTATATAAGGTAAATCAGTCAAGTAATCCATAGTGGCATAGGAACATATTAAAATAGGTTAAATCCATAAACAATACAAAAGTGTTTACCAAAGCATAAATCAGAACAACAAAATGATCAAAAAACACAATCAAAGCAACACATAGTACCACAAGCATAGGTAAAGCATGAAAATATGAAAACCCACCCCTCCAAAATGAGACTAAACATTCAAAACATTATGGGTTTGGTCAAAAATACATACAATAGTTTGATTGTCAAGTTGAAGGGTTGGGCAAGCATGCTCAAGGCATAACTACTCCTATTCTAGTTGTTTATAATGTTTGTCACCAAGGTTTGAGATTTATTTAACATCCTGAGGGAATCATTCACAAACACAATTTATCAAAGGAAAAGATCTAGATACAACAAAAGTCAACACTAGCATTCCATTGGTTCAAAATGAAGATGATAATAATGAGTGGAATACAATAGGTTATTATGATTTCCAAGATACCATTAATGAATCTAAATATTTAGAGTCATATTCATATACATTTCCTCATGATTCACAAGCATGCATGATCCATCCCTTTGACACAAGACAACATGATAGGGAGTCTTTTGCTACACTCATTAGTTAATATCATTTCTTCCTAGCTAACATGTACATAGTTTATTTTTTGCTTACTTGTACATAATTTCTTAGTATTTATTGTACGTAATCTCCTTTATGTTTGATTGTACATAACTTATTATCAAAACTCCAAAAACATTCAAATATTCCAAAAATACAAAAATAATAAATTTCAAAAATTAAAAAAAACATTAAAATAATTAAAAACATCAAAAATATTATGATTATATGCATTATCCATTTTACATTTATACTACCATGCTAGACTTTTATTTTTTGTTTAATGTTATTGTTTGTCAATTTATCTACATTAACATGCTTCACTTGATCCTCATTGAGTGTGTTTAGTGACATCCAAATCCTTGATTGTTTCAATCCACCCATTGAGGGGACATCCTACTTCTACATTTGAGACACACATCGATATACATACCCACTGGGGGTATCTTATACATTAATTCACCATCCAAGTTATGTCATTCCTACACCACACACTCTAGTTATCATGTTGATGTACATTTCCTACTAGATTACATAGATTAATCTATCAACATTCTACTATTTTATTACACGTGTGTATTTCTTAGCATATACCTAGTCTTGTATTACATGTCTTACATACTATCACTTCTTGATTTGATTAGTTATATGTGATTATATTTCTAGTTTTGGCATGCTTTCCTTTCTTTCTTTACATAACTAGATCTGATTGTATTTCTCAGTTTTTCTTTTGTCTCCCATATGTGGCTTAGGACATTTTCCATTGTCCTTTACTTCTACTCATGTGTATGCCTTATGACATTTGATAATGTCTTTTTCCTGTACTATTCTATATGATTGTGGATTTCACTCCAACCTTGCTTCTTATAAGTGTATGTGTATGTGTATGTGGCATTTGAACATGCCTTGTATGCTTGCTTTCTAGTTTGAGTTACATGTGCCCATGTCCATTTCTTATTGGCCCTTTGGCCATTCTTGTATGATTCTTTATTCTTGCCTTTTACGGTTATTTATTGAATGCTTTTCAATTGTTTGTAATGCCATGATCCACATCATGCATTACTCTTTCTTTTTTGGATGCCATGATGCACATTGTGTTCCATCCCTCCTTGACAACTAAAAACTAAAAACTAACAAGACTTCTAATTCTAATTTAGTACATTACACATACTATTACATTTTCATATCTATCTAGGCATATTCATATTGATCTAATAATATCTCAATACAAACCATGCTATATCTTGAGATATATTATCGATTATCATTGCTATATCATGTATCTGTACATCATAACACACTTGTAGGGATATTTATTCTAAAGGTAGTCATTTAATGGTCTTCATTACTACCCTAAAAATAGGAGGTAACAAATAGGGGTTTTGTCATAAAGATTAGAGCTCTTAATAGTCAAAAATGTAGTATTTAGCACACCTAGAACAACAACTATATATAAAACTAGTCAAAATAGACTAGATAGACAGTAAAAATGTCAAGATAGATATCAAATTTGGCATAAAACAATAGCACCAAGATTGGAATACAAAACTAGTTATACTATTGTCCATTTTTAGTGCTCCTATCCAAATAGTAAAAAATCTAGACTTTTTAGAAGTAGGAATAAAAGTAGGTTCAGCGATAGTTTTGCATAGTTAGACTAGTTTAGAATTAGTAGTTTTTAGTAAACGTTTGCTTAGAGAATCTAGATATATGGGGCATTATGCATGAAATGATGTCTCTCACTTCTAGTTATAGATATAGTATATGGTATAGCTTCTAAATCAAAATCCATGTTCTAGACACCAATGATTGGTGGTAATGTGCATGGCACATTTCTTTTCTTTTTTCTCTGAGTTCAAGATTACCCAGGCATTTCTTAGTAGTTGCATGCCTTATTACATCTATATGTGGTTATCATAATTTTGAAGTGGATTTTATACAAGCCTAACCTCCACATTTTATAATGGATTTCATACAAGCCTAGTACACCAGTTTGAAGTGGCTTTCATACAAGTGTAATCTCCACCTTTTAGAGTGGCCTAGAGTCACCTAATTTCTAGCATACATTAAACTATCCATGCCAACATTGCTATATCATAGTACATTCATGAGATTCAAGATCCATATCATATGAAACACTTTTCATATTGGTACTAGTTTATAGCTTCACTTCATAGGGTAATAATGGAGCTAAAGGACTAACTAGCCTTTATATTCTTGAGCCACCTATTCATAAATATTTGACACATAGTCCAAACATCGACCAACACATGTAGGATCATGTAGCTTCACTTAGTGGGTGATGATGGAGCCAAAGGGCTAGCCTTTGCATTATTGATCCACTCTTAAGGAATTGAGGACTCATCTCTATTCATGATATTACTCTAGGTACAATACACATCTAGCATCATAATAGGTTTTGTATTGGTTTGTGTACCTAGTGAGGTGTATGCATTTATTTCTCTTCCTCTCTCTCTTACCCAACTTTATACCTTCTTATTTTAGATATAATGTATCTAGTAAGAACTGATCTACTCTTTGTTTTTCTTGTAGGTTCATACTTCATAGTGTACTCTCTCTATGTACACCTAGCATCACATAACTTCATGAGATTCACCCTTATAGGTAATTTTAGGTAGGCTTTCTATTTTTCCTTTATCTTAGTATTTTTCTTTATTGTATCAGTAGAATAAAGGGGGGAAATGTAGCCATATAAATTGTAAAAAATGGTAACTTGAGCATGGATAATGACACCCAACCCATTAGATTCCTCTTGTTTACTCTCATGACCCTCCTAGGCATCTTTCATTGATTCCAAATCATCTGTAGCCTTCTAGACTTGATCCTGACTGAGCCAAACCCCCTTTTCCATGACTAATCTATCTACCTAAGTATTGTTCACTCAGTAGAATAGTACCACACTTGGACTATAGCACCGGTGCCACTCTTGTCTATTGTCAACACTCTTGTCTAAGTACATTTTTTGGCCCAATGGTTAGTTTATTCTAGTTACCCATGATTTTTCTTGTTATCCTAACATGAGCACATTTAACCCATGACAAATATATCCCTATAAGAGCCCATTCAAAGATCATTTGTAAAGGGTTATAAATTATCACTAACTAAATAAGAATACAAGTAAGACTACTCAGATAATATTCCCTATTCTATATATATAGGCAACCAATACACTTACAAGATTATCCAAATCATTACACTAGTCCTTAGCCACCTCAAGCACATCTAGTTTAGTATTTTGTAGCTTCATACACACTATTACATAAACTACATCAAGTGAGAGAACTACATATGACTAGATCCATCTTCAAAGTATTGGTATGTAGGTAGCATTCCAACATAAGGGGTGTGGATATATTTTTAGTGAATATTTTACACACTAACCTCCCTCTTTCTCAAAATTGGTTAAAGCATAATGGAATCTAGGGTTTAAATAAAAAATATACTCTACAAGGAACTCTACAAACTTATAGATATTAAAACCTCATAGATGGGATCATACAAACATAGTGAATAAAACCTAGAAAGCTCAAATCTATTAGACAATAGTGATAGAGTTGGACTATAGCACTAATGCCACTCCTATCCACTTTCAATGCTCTTTTCCAATCATAAAACAAAGGTTAGATCCTAGTTTGTGATAGTGTCCTAGTTTTGCACAATGAATCTTAGACCCTATCTCAATTGTAACAGTCAATTTTTAGCTAAGTCTTATTTCCTCCCTCTTATTACTATTTTTAGAAAGGTCAAAATTGTTATCTAATTTACATAAATTAGTATCTTAATTATTGAATATTTATTTACTGATTTTACTACTCAGACCTTTTAAGTAAATTAGGAATAATACAACAATAATCCCAAATTTTTAAAATCACATACCTTCATAAAGATGATAATCATGTTGTTTTAGATGTGTGAGTCACTTTGGTTTATGGGGGAAATTCCACAACTTGTCATTTTGTCCTAAAGACACCTCAAGACTACCTAGAACACACATTTTTCACTTGAGAAGCAACTTGACAAGATCACCACTATATGGAACTAATGTATGGGGATATAATCACTTTAGGAGAGGTGGGGTGCTTTGTCTACAAGATATTAGTGGAATTGGTTTAGAGGTTAAGGCCCTAACCTCTATGAACAATTTTTAAGAGTCCAAGACCCTCTTAAACCTTCATAAAACCCTAATAAGGACTTGATTGGGAATATTTTAGAAGAAATGTTTCCAAATTAATTTAAATATCTTGGTAAACACTTGGGCCATATATCCCAATTAGAGGATGATTATTTTATGGTACTAGTCTATATGGATAGTGTACGAATACCCCCAAAACCTAAAAATTTTTAAGGTTTTTAGCATAAAATGAAGTGTAAGGCTTTTTATCACTCTAGAGTGCACCATGACTAAAGATGTGCAAGCACACCTTTACTCCAGTTGATAAAATTGGAACTTACCAGATTGTGGGTGACTCTGTAATGATAATAACCTCCAAAGAGGGCTAGTTCCCTTAAGATTTTTCAACTAAATCTGATTACTATTGCTTTCAAGTGAAAAGGGGAAAGGGAAAATTGAAAGGAAATCCTATCTAATGGGGTGATGCACTTGAATATTTGGTATTATCTAAAATATATTAAAATTAAGGCACACAATAAATCAATAATAATTATTTACATTGCTCCTAAACATAAATATTTTAGATGAAGGATTGAAAAGATTTGGGTTGCAAAATTTGTATTTCTATCTCTTTAAATGACCTATAGAGGATGCAATCTTCATATTAGATGTGGAAAGGACATAAAAAAGGGTAAGTAGATACCACTTGTATGCCAGTACATAGTCAAAATACACTCTATTCTATATCAAAATTCATATGCAAAACAAAATCTCCTTTATTGATGTATGGTCCAAATTACAATTTCTTCTTCAACTCTAGGAATTTTTGAAAAAAGGCTTGAAAAAGCCAATATATATGTTTAAAACTAACCTAAAGCCATAGTGGAGTTGAATTTAGAGAAGGATTAGTATTTTTTAGTTAAATCGAGACCTAATCCTTTTATAATACTAAAATAAATCGTCAAAATCCCCAAATTTTATAAAAATTTGCATAATCTTCAAATTTTGGCATGGAAAGAAAGTGGTAGGGCCTATAGATAATTCAAAAATGTTTCATGCATGAAAATACATTAAAAAAATAAAAAAGGGAAATCCAATTTATTTTTTAAACATGCTTTAAAACATAATAAATTCCATCATTGAATGCAAAGCATGATCTTGTTAAAAGTCAACTGAAGAGATTTGACCCTTAAGGACTAGTTAGCTCAACTTGAGCTCAACTTGCATGAATTAGAACTTGTGGATTGAATTGAGAATGATATATCAACTTAAAAAATATATATGGAATGTGTTAAATCCAAAATTAATTCATTTGATAGAATTTCAATGCCATTCTTCAAGTTGACCATTTGACCAACTAGGCCTATTAGACCAAATAGGCCTAAAAGCCAATATGTGCATTTGGAATCCATTAAACCTAAAAAAAGAAGCCATGAAACCTGAAAAAAAATTACACTTGAAAAAAATTATTCATCACCAAAAATATTATTTTGATTTGAAAATCTTCATGATTTAGTCAACAGGGTTGACTAGGCCCATTTTCTATCATTTTCCTACAGACTGGCCATTTTGATCAAGCTAGTTGGGATAATTTTAGTATTATTTATGACCAAATTAAAATTTTAGGATGAATAAAAAGTATTATTATTTGATATCCATTTATTTTATTTCATTTAAGTGTCATGTACTTAATTTTACATACTTTCTTCCATAAAAACATGATTTTTTCTCTCATTCATACATCCCCATACATAAAATTCACATTTATGGAATAATATATAAGTTTACTTAACATTTAAAAAAAACTAGGTTGATATAAGATGATTTTATATCAATATAATCAACTTTTCTCAAAACTAGTTTTTTGAGGGTTTAAGTAGGCTTTAGAGATGAATCTTGAAAATGATTATTCATGAAGTACAGACCTAAAAATACCAAAATATTTCCATTTATTTGTATAAAATTTATCCCCCTAACATCCTTGAAAATATTAGGCTTCCATTCCATATATATGAAAATTTATCATGTGGAGAAATCTGTCTATGGGGTTTTGACTGAATTCTAAGATGTCTACACTCTTAATGATTGTTGATAAATTAGAGACCCTAAAATAGTCTCAATTTTTAATAAATTATAATTAAATATGGTTATTCAAAAAATACTAAGATCATTTGGTCAAACTCCACACATGGTGAAAGATATGAGCATCTGAACATGAGGCTTGGAAGGGTGCCTAGAACTGTAAAAAGTGAAAAATTCACCAAAATGAAAATAAGTATTCACCTGATTCAAAATGTTTGAAAAATTATCATGGGGTCTATACCATGCTATCAAAACACTCTGGAGGCACATTTTTCTTGAAAAGTCAAAAAAAACCTTTTTGGCCTATATGACTATTTGCTTGCAAAACCCTATATGAGCATGGTTTGCTTAAAATTTGGAATTTTTACACTCTTTAAATTTTTTATTATGATGTAAAAACATCATACCATACTTTTAAAACTTTTATCTAGACTTAGAAGATTCTATAGCACTCTAGAATGATGCATGTTCAAATGGTGATCTCCCATGAATATGATGAGGACTGCTACAAAAAATTGAGTATATCCACTCATCCAATGGACATGAAACTTTTTCAAAAGTTTCCTTAAGTCATTATTACATTTTTTACAAAATTTGAGGTCTTGAAACCACCTGGAGCTCCCAAAAAGTTCAATTTTCTCTCAAAATTGATCCCTATGCATGGATTATTTGCATATTTGAACTTGACAATGTTATTTTGAAATGACAATGACCCATTTACAATAAATTTTTTATTTTTTTTAATCAAAATTAATTCTTTTATTCAATAATTTATTGGTTTGAATTCTTGTAAAGGGGTATTGGCAAGATTTAGGAAAGTTTCAAGTAATACAAGTGGTAATTTGACCTTGATAGGTCAAATTACTAACAATTTTGGTGACTTTTAGGGGTTGACCAGCCCATTGGTTAAATAACTTAGAAACTTTGGCTATGAAAAAAATGGATATATAGTAAATATTGGAAGATCTTTTGTGGTTAAAGACATAAACAAGATAACTGACACAAACAACAACAACAACAAACATGTGCACATATGCACTTAGAGGACTGGACAACAAAAACTTAGAAAGGGTAAAACAACATTGAAATCATGTTTGGATATGAACTTATAAAAATAAAAAATAAGGCATCTATCATGTACATACTAATCTCTACCTTGTTGGTCCTCTTGGATCAAAAGGAAAGCTATTTGATGCCCCATAGAATCTCGAAATATATTTGCCATCTCTTGATAGCTCCTTTCTACTATTAGGATCAATTAGATTCTCATGTATTCTTGATGGTGCATTTGGGATTCTAATCTCCATCTTAGGTACATTGATTGTAGGTATGGATCCAAGACCCAATCATCATGCTCCCATATCTGTGTACTTTATAAGAACATCTTCAATTGCTCATCTTTTATGAATTGATGATCATAATCATATAGACCAACATATTCTCTCCTTTTTCATATCTACAAGGATGACCTCTGAGTGAGATGAATATGATTTTTTGACTTTTTGAGGCCATTTGTGTTCATAATCAGCTTCCAAAAGTATATAAGCATTTGAATATGATGAGACAGGTTGATAACCATTCTTGAGATGTTCAAACATGCCATCTTCTAAGGAAACAACTACTTCTTACTTCGTGAAAGTGCTCTTCTCATCCTAAAATGGACAACATTCAAGTAAAGAATACCCTAAACAAAATATATAAGATAAATCTAAATACTTGTTCTCTGAAATTTGAAGTACAATTGGAACATAAGGCTAAAAATTATATTCAACTTCTTGTGGTAATTTGTACTCATTTCCTATCACTTTTGCAAGCTGTTGTTCTTCATGATGGATGACAACCCTTGTTAGATCAATAAGCTCATGAAAAACACCTTCAACTTAAACAACTAAAGTATTTTCCTCTTGAATTTCATCATCTACTCTCGACTGATCTTCAATTATAATAGGAAGCTCTTTGACTTCATCTGTTTCATCTTTGATAATGAGTGTGTCAATGATAATGTCCTCTTTATGATCATGTAATACTCTTTCATCTCCATCTACATTAGCTAAAACTTATTTTTATTTATAAAGGATAGGATCCTTTAGGAAAAGCACAATATATCCCTAAAAATATTGAATAAGATGAGAAAGCTATAATGGTTGTACCATAGGTACCTGATTTTGCTCTTGAGGCTAATGAACCTAAATAATTGTCACCTCCTCTCTTTGTACTATTTCTTGAATTTATTTCCATGAAGGAAATGATTTTGACTTTTGAAGGGGAAGGGGTGAGGGTTGAATGTCTAATATTGGGTGAATTTTATCTTAAGGCATGATTGGGAAAGTTTCTTGTTGAGATGGACTTGGAATACATTGATATTGATATGGGGCAGCAAGAGGTGTTTTTGTTTGGGAGTGGGATTTCTTATCAAATAACTCTTATTTGTAGGCTAATAACTCTTTAACAATAATTTGGCTTACCCTCTTCATTTCCTCTATCTCATCATGAAAATTCATAGAGTTTTGGAAGGATGATTGATCTTGGAATCGGTATGGCCCATATGGATGAGGATGGGATTCATATAGAACATGGTTATAGGACTGGTATGAGCTTTCATAGTGTTGATAAGGATACATGTACTCTTCACATGGCTAATATGGGTCATGGGGATCATAATATAATTGTTGGAAAGGAAAATAATGATAAAATTCTTCTCTATAGGATCCCATGGCCTATAAATTCATGAAGATAACTAAAATTATGAACAATAATGTTCCTTTTTCCTTGAGATGAGGATCACAAGAGTACTAGAAACTAGATCTAAATATGATGTAGTACAAGCTTATCCCACTGGGCATGCTAAAAACTATTGTCACTCTAGAATTCACCCTTCTTGAAGATGTGCAAGCACATCCTGACTCTAGTTGATACAATTAGAACTTCTCAAAGTGTGGGTGACTTTGTAATGAGAAGAATCTCTAGAGAAGGCTAGTTCCTTTGATATTTTTCAATTAAATTTAATTTCTATTACTTTTAGGTGAAAAGGGGAAAGGGAAAACTGAAAGGAAATCCTATCTAATGGGGTGAAGCACCTAAAGTTTTGAATTCTCTAAAATATATTGAAATTAAGGAATACATATAAATCAATAAGAATTCTTAAGATTGATCCTAAACATAAATATTTCAGATGAAGGATTGAAAAAAATTTGGTTGTAAAAATTCTATTTCTATCTCTTCAAATGACCTATAGAGGATGAGATATTCATAGTAGGTGTGGAAAGGACCTACGAAAGGGTAAGTATATGACACTTGTATGCTAGTACATAGTCAAAATACACTCTATTCTCTATCAAAACTCATATGCAAAATAAAAATCTCCTTTATTGATGTATGGTCCAAATTACAATTTCTTCTTCAACTCTAGGAATTTTTGAAAAATGGATTGAAAAAACTAATATATATATATATATGTTTAAAACTAACCTAATTCCAAAGTGGATTTTATTTTAGAGAATGATTAGTCTCTTTTAGTTAACTCAAGACCTAATCCTTTTATAATACTAAAATAAATCATCAAAATCCCCAAACTTTATAAAAATATACCTAATCTTCATGTTTTAGCATGGAAGGAAAGTGATGAGGCCCATGGATAATTCAAAAATGTTTCATGCATGAAAATCCATTCCAAAATATAAAAGGTAACTCCAATTGAGTGTTTGAATATGTTTTGGAACATAATAAAGTCCATCCTTGCATGCAAAGCATGAACTAGTCAAAAGTCAACTGAAGAGATTTGACCCTTAAGGACTAGTTAACTCAACTTGAGCTCAACTTGCATGAATTATAACTTTTGGATTGACTTGATAATGATATATCCACTTTAAAAATAGATATGTCATGTGGTAACTCCAAAATTAATTCATTTTATATATTTTCAATGCCATTCTTCAAGTTGCCCATTTGACCAAGTAGGCCTATTAGACCAAGTAGGCCTAAAAGCCAATATGTGCATTTGGACTCCATTAAACCTAAAACAAGAAGCCATGAAACTTGAAAAAAAAATTACACCTGAAAAAAATTCTTCATCACCAAAAATGTGATTTTATTGTGAAAATCTTCACCATTTAGTCAATAGGGTTGACTAGGCCCATTTTGTGTCAATTTTCTACAGACTAGCCATTTTGATCAAGTTGGATGGGATACTTCCAACATTATTTATAAAAAAATTAAAATTTTAGGATGAATAAAAATTCTTAGGCTTTGAGATCCATTGATTGGATTTCATTGAAGTGTCATGTACTTCATTTTACATGTTTTTTCCACAAAAAACATGATTTGTTCCCTCATTCATATATCTCCATACATAAAATTGACATTTATGGGATCCTATCTGAGTTTACTTTACATTTTCAATTTTTTTGGGTTTATCTAATATGATTTGATGTTAATATAATCAAATTTTTACAAAACTATTTTTTTGAGGGTTTAAGTAGGCTTTGAAGTTGAATATTAAAAATGATGATTCATGAAGTACATACCTAAAAATAATAAAATATTTACATTTATATGTATAAAATTTAACCCCATAACATTTTAAAAAAATATTAGGTTCCCATTTCAAATATATGAAAAGTTATCACATGGAAAAATTTGCCTATGGGGCTTTGACTGCATTTTGAGTTACCTACACTCTTAACGATTGTTCATAAATCATAGACCTTAAACTATTATCAATTTTTTTATTAAATATAATTACATAGGGGTAATCAAAACATATTGAGATCATTCAGTCAAACTCCACACATAGTGAAAGATATGAGCATCTGAACAAGAGGCTTGGAAAGATGCCTAAAACTGTAAAAAGTGAAAATTTCACCAAAATGAAAATAAATATTCAATTTATTCCCAATTCCTAAAAAAATTATCATGGTTTCTATACCATGCTATCAAAACACTTTTAAGGCATATTTTTCTTGAAAACTCAAAAAATCCCTTTTTGGCCTATATGTTTGTTTGCTTGTAAAACCCTGTATGAGGATGGTTTGATTAAAATTTGGAGTTTTGACACTCTTTAAATTTATTATTATGATATAAAAACATGATCCTATTCTTTTAAAAGTTTTACCTAGACTTAGATCCTTAAATAGCACTCTAGAATGATGCTTGCTCTAATGGTGATCTCCCACGAACATGCTAAGGACTGTTATAAAATAGCAATTATATCCACTTGTATAATGGACATTAAAAAATATAAAAAGTTTCCTCAAGTCATGATTATCATGTGTACAAAATTTGAGGCCCTAAAACCACTTGTAACTCCCAAAAAGTTTAATTTTCTCTCAAAATTGATCCCTATGCATGGATTATCTACATATTTGAAATTGACAATGCTATTTTGAATTTAAAATGACCCATTTACAATATATTATTTATTTTTTACCAAAATAAATGCCTTTAGGTTACAATTTATCAGTTTGACTTGATGCAAAGGGATATTGGTGAGATTTAGGAAAGTTTTGAATAATATAGGTAGTAATTTAACCTTGACATGTCAAATTACTAACAAGACTTGGTCAAGGAATTAACATCATTTGATTAGGTGATATGATGCTTGTTTCACCTCCTCAAGCTATGAAAATTCCACATATTTCTATGGAAATAATTCTACAAAACTTCACCAAACAAGCAGTCTTATGATGCATAAATAGAGTGACCTAGACATCTAGGTGGAGTGAGATTATAAGTTTAAAATGATTGAAAAGATTAAATATTAGTATATAAGGTTTTTTCATATGTAAAATAAGATCATATATTTATATTATAGGTTTGATCCATCCTTTATATCCATCAAAATGGTGAACATGTAATATACTAGACAACTTATCTAGTAAGCCTACTTAGCCAACAAAATGGAGAAGCTCATAGGTGTAGAAGGCCATTATGAAACTAATAATTCATTATGAAACATATGTAATTTCCCATTTAGGTATAAATATCCATATTCATGGTCATTATGAGGGATTGTAGTAATCTCTTAAACATGGCTAACATGTAAGAAAAGTTAGCTACTTAATGCCCCATGGAGAAGGCCTAATTCGACCTCTTTCAATGCTTAGTAACTGATGAAAGGAAAGGTAATTGACTAATTATGGCATGTATAGACTCTTAATGAATCAAACCTTGTTAAAAATAGACCCCAATACTCCAAGGTTCTCATTCAAGGAACTAGTCAACATAATCAATGCATGGTGGAGTGTGAAGGGTTGTTGTAACTATTAAGTGAGTGGATGATGAACATTATGGCCTCTTATTTATAAATATATGAAAATATTACCACTTCTCTCTTGACTACATTTATATATTTAGGCCTTGATGCCTTTCTTCTCATCCCTTGACTTGGTGTAGTAAAACTCTGCCAAATTATATCTTGAACCTTGAGAATTAATAAAGAAAATATTGGTGGCATACATCTTTGTTAGAAGTAGTGTGTGGTATGGTTTGTTGGGTTTAATAAATTATGATTTTCATTCTCATTTTTAGGTCCTTTCCTTCACCTAGTTTTATATTTTCATCATATGTAATTTATGTGATATGTTAGAATGTAGTAGTTGTATTAAAGAGTGAGTTGGTTGATAGTGTCTCAAGCCTGCCTTCCTTCATTACCTTCAAGTTGTAGACTTTACATATATCATCCACATGAAACACTTATGTTCATAATTTCATAAATAAGCATGTTTAGTCAATATTATTTCATTTTATTCATAAAATGTTGTTGAAGATCAGTCAAGAGAGGATAAATTAATATTGGGGCATCACCATCCTAGAATAGGATTCTTTTCATGTTTTCACTCTATCTATTTTCATCCCAACATCAGTAGGTTTTAGGAAGAGAGATCAATCTAATGTCCTAGGGGATATAACCACATAAACTACAGGTTTGGTCTTCTTATAGGTTACCCATAGACTTTAGGCCAATGTTTTACTCAAATTTTCTCCTCATTTCTTAATTTATGAAAGTAAAACTAAAAGATAGGGGTGTGTAAGGATACCTAGTTGAAAATGCACACATGTTGATATCTAGATAAAGTAGGAACTCTTCTTTGGCTAGGGAATTCTTATAGATAAGAAAGCACTAAAATAAACTTGTTGATTAGATAATAAGATGGGGGAATTGCCTAGCATATGCTATATCAAAGAAAACAATATATTGGTAGGATGGCTATCAATCCCCTTTTTGATAAAAGGTTTGATAAAAAGAGCTAAAAGGTGCATAACATGAAAGTAATAAACATAATTAAATAAATAATTTTCACATGGAATGCATGAATTAACAATCTAACATTAAAATAAATGTTAATTAGAGAAAATAAATGTTTGGGTCTGATCTAGTTGTTATTTCTATTATGTGGGGTGATAAGGACATAAAAATTAGAGTTTTTATTTAGGTTTGGTTGAGGGTTTGGTTGTTGGTTTAGGTCACACAATTAATCAGTGGTGATCAGGGTGACCAACGATGGTTGGCCTAATCAGTGATGGTTGGATGACCAATGGTAGTTGTTGTAACCAATGGTAGTTGTAACTGGTGATGATTGTAGTGTGTTCTAGTAAGATATTGAAGTGGAGTCTAAAAGGGAATGGTGGATGGGTCAAGGTCTGATCAAGTTTGGTAAAAGCTTGATTGTGGATGGTGAGAGGTTGAAATCTAGAAGATTGGTCTCATGAGAGTTTTGTCAAGGTAAAAAACTAAGAAAAATAATAAAATGAATTGAAAACAAATAGAAATTACCTATTGTTAGTGAGATAAAGAGATGGTCAAAAAGACCTAGAGAAATTATGACAATATAAAAATATTATATCATTCAAGAATGACTTGGGAAAAGTTTCAAGTTGTTAGGTACCTATAAGAGGATTTTGGTATCATATGGTTATGGAATTTTTAGATCCCCATCTCCTTCTTACAGCTGTGTATTAATACAAAAATGTTTACAATTAGAGTGGAAGAAGTTGCTACGTAGGTAAGGGATAAAGATGCTAGGTTGGGTACCATAAAGCTGATTTATATTGCCACATAGAAAGTTACCAAATTGAGTGTGAAATTAATCTCACACTCAATAAAGAAATTGATTTGGTATAAGCTAACCATCAATGGTTAAGCTAACCATCAATGGTCAAGGTCTGAGAGGAAAATGGCTAAAAGAAGTGGGTTAAAATAAGGTTAAGTTAGCAAGTTAAAAAGGTGGGATAGGTTAATTAGGTGGTTAACTAACTTCAATGTTAGGTAAGGGTCCAAAGGTGTTTTGACATAAAAAATGGGTTAGATTTTTAGTGTCTACATTTTCCCCCTTTTTGTTATGCATCTTTGGGTCAATAAGTTGTAAAATAAAAATAGAGTGGGTTAATGGTCAAGGGTGAAGGATGATGGTCAAGTTGACTCCAAATGATCTAGGAAAGAGTATGTTGCCTACATAGTTTTATGGATGTAATATTTAAAAATAATTTCAAGCCAAATGTAGTTCTTGAATGGTTCATGGGTGGGTTATAGAGAATATGTGTGCTCTGAGGGTAAGGTAGTGATACTCAATTGGGTTGCCCCAAATTGAAGAAGAACATGGTTTGGTTTGGGTGGAGTTTTATGGAGAAGGGTCATCTCTAAAAGGGTTGATTACCCTGAGTATGGGAGGAGATATTCGCCCTAAAACTAGGAATGAATGAGGTAAAGGTTAAATTGGGTTAGGGTTTGATAAATGGTAGATGATAAGTTATGATTTGGGTGACAAAAAGGTGAGGTTGGGTATGTGAGACACAAACATGCACATAAAATACAATGAAGTGTGATAGTCAAAATCATGAAAAGACTAAGATTACCAGGTTGGTAATAATAACATTAGGTTTTAGGATAAATGACGAGGTAACCTGTCCCTAACATTGATCAAAGTTGATCAAGTTAGTCTTATGAAGTCTCTTAGATAGGGTTAGTGTTTACTTAAGTATCTAGGGTAAGAAGTGCCCTCTAGAAAAACAAAAATGGTCTGGTTGTGCATGAGGTAGTGTAAATGCAAATGTTTAACATGGAAAAATTAGTTTGTGCGATCAAAAGGACCAAGGCAAGATCATCACAAGGCATGTGAAATAGTTGGATTCAAAAAATGCCAACATCAAGGTGGATGTGATCAAATAGTTGTGTGGTTTGGTGGAGAAGGGTAATATCCAAAATTTAATGGAGAAGGTGACTCTAAAATAGTTTGGTGGAGAAGGGTAAGCTCCACAATTTGAGGGAGAGGGTGACTCCCAAATAGGCTAGTGGAAAAAGGTAAGCTCTATAGTTTGAGGGAAAGGGTGAATCCCAAATAGGTTGGTGGAGAAGGGTAAGCTACATAGTTTGTGTGAGAGGGTGACTCCCAAATAGGTTTGTGGATGTCTAAATGGGTTTCCCCACGTCGGTGTACCACTTGGTTTGGTTTAGGTCAATAGGGTTGATAAATTTGATAAGATAGGTAAAGTTGGATTTGATAGGTTAAGTTGATTGGACAAAGTTTTTTTATAGGTGTTTGGCTAGATAGGTGTTTTAATCATGGTAGGTAAGGTTTAAGAAGTTGTATTGGTAGGAAAGGGTTTAATTTGGTAAGGTTTGTTTAATAGGTTGATTTGATAGGTTGGGTGGAGTTCATAAGATGGTTTGGTTGTATAAATTAGGTAAGGTAGCTAAAGTTAGTTGGTTGCTATTGGTTGATAGGTTTGATAAGTGGAGTTGGTAGATCTATAGGATAGGGTGATGGTTATTGGTTTGATAAGGTTGATAAGGTTAGTTGGGTTGATATACTAGGTTAGTTGGGTAAAGTTAACAAGGTAGGTTAGGATGATAATTGGGGGTGGATAACCCAATGGTTGATGATGTTAGATGAGTTGAAGTTGAGATTGGTAAAAATAATTGTTAAGTTAGTGTTAATGGGTCATTATTTGTGTAGGATGATGGTCAAAGGGTTTCAAAATGGTGGTGGTTGGTTTGGTCAAGTTGGATGTTTGTGGGGGAAGGCAATTCCAAATAATTTGATGGTTAGGATAAGGGGTGGTTTTAATGGCTCAAAAGGAGGAAAACACATCTCCCTAAGTGACCATGAAATTATAAGGTGGGGGATAAATGATCTAATTGAAAAATATCATGATGGTAAGATGGGTGGGTTTATGAACATAAAACCCTTATCACACTTTGGCTTTGTTATTAGTTTGATGGTTAAAAAATGTGACTTGATCACATGGTGTCAAGTAAACTCAATATCCCTTTATTTGTAGAGGGAAAAAGGGGAAATGGATGGTAGGTAGTGGGTGATAGGTATGGTAACCTTATTTTTGGGATGGATTGCCCCTTTTGTAGGTGACCTAGGAACCATGATAGACAATTTTATGTCATATGCAAGGTGTAGACTGATCAATGCAATAAGTCTACTGATGAAAAGTAATTTTGGTTCTCTTGGGATTTTTTAAAAATATATATAGAGTCTTATATTGATTATTTTGATAGGCTGGTGAACCTTATTGTTGTGGGAAGCTTCAAATGATTACTTTTGACAAAATTGAATTAGCCATCCTTTAAGGGAGTGGTCTAAGGTTGGGTTTATTCATATTTGATAGCTATCCTTTAAGGGAGTAGTCTATTTTAAATTGAAGAATTTTAGATTGTTTTTGAGTAGTTGTCCTTTAAGGAGTAGTCTACATACTAAATATGTTGACCTAAGTGATATTTTGGTATCCTAAATGTTTATATGCTTTATTAGACATGTAATGTCTATATAGGCCTAAGGTTTTCCTTTATGGAGGCAAAGCCATGGAAAAAAAATGCTGATGATAGGTGGAAGAGGTGGTTTTAAGTGACAATGACCATGGGATTCCATCTAGTTAGAGATAAAATGTATCCATGAGGATCATGCCATGGGTAGAGATATGGTATCCATGTTGAGGATTAGGCTAAGTTTGTGGTGGATAATCATATGATCCTACTTTAATCAGTTGTCCTTAAATATATGGAGCTAAAGGTGATTGAAAATAAGGGAGAAGCTTAATTTATACATAAAATGATAAGGAACTTAGTTTAACCAAGGAATAGATGTGAATTCCAAACATTTAAGAGGTTCAAGATTGATATTCCCCAAATCCATGCTTACATGGATGGATAATGTCAATCAAAAGATTAGATGTCCCCTAGTTACTTTGTGACTCTTGGGTAGACATGGAAAAGGTATGGATTAACAAAAAGTTGATGTTGGTTGGGTGATTTTTGATAGAGGAAGATAGAAAAAATAAATATGTAAAATTTAGTCAAACATGGCTAAGGTTAAAGTTATTTAGTTGGTTGGCTGGTGGGTGGAGAAGGGTAATATCCAATGGATAGGTTAGCAGAGAAGGGTAATCTATAAATAGGTTTGGTTGGGGGGAGAAGGTAATTCTCTAATAATTTTGGTTGGGTGAAGGAGAAAGGTAATCCCAAAGAGTTAAAGCTTGGTTGGTTGATAGGTTTATTTGGTTGGTTTGGGTTAAGTGGGTTTGATTGCTTGGGTAGAGTTGATAAGGTGGGTTGGGTTGATAAATGGTCAAAGAATTATGGAGGGGAAGTTCCCCTAGTTTGATTTTGTCATAGATGGTCAGAAGAGGGGAAAATGATCCTAAGGTGAGGTGATGATTAGTATGAAGGTTTTAGGAGGGGTGAAGATGACTTCACCCACTTCCCCAAGGGTTGTTAGTTGTTAGTGGTTAGTGGTTATTAGTTAATAAGTTAGTATGTCAAGTTCATATGTGGTGGTTCTAGTGGGATTTCCTCTAGTGTACCAAGGCTAGGAAAAGGTAGTTGGGTTAGATTTTGATAGGTTAGGGTATGTGTGATAGGTTTGATGGGTTGATTTTGGTTTTGGTTATTAGATAGGTTGGTTATGGTTTAGTGGAAAGGTAGTCCTAATGTGTTTGACTGAGTTGGTGTAGAGGTTGGTTTGATTATTTGGTTTGGCTGGTAAGGTAAGGCTAGGTGGATGGCTATAGGCAAGATTAGGTCAATGGTAAGCTTGTTTAGGTTAATCGTAGGTTTGGTTTGGTTGATGGTCATTAAGGTGGGGTTTATAGGTTCCACAAAATTGGTAAGTGGAAAATTTAGGTTGGTTGGCTCCAAATGGTTGAGTGGAAAAGGGTGGTTGGTTGGCTCCACAAATTTAAGTGGAATAGTTTAGTTGGTTTATTCCTTGGTTTTCAAAGGAAAGTTGAAAAGAGTCCACTTGGTTGACAAGTGGTTTGGTTGAGGGTTAGGTTATGGTTTCCTTAGTTATAGGTTAACTAAAGACCAAATAAAATGGAAGGGACTCATTATATTGAGGGATTTGTTTATAGGTTTCCTAAAAAATGATCGAAGGAATATGTTCAATGATTGATTTTTTTTATGACATTCAAGGCTAGGTTGGAGGGAACATAGAGAATCTTTTTTGAAACATCCTTATGATTGATAAGGTTTTGGATGAGCCTCTTAAAATAGCCACATCTATATTTAGCATGTATGTGTGTGTGATGATAGGCACAAAAATTAGTCTCTACAAACCAAATTGGTTTTGGAAGAGAAAGATTGATGGGTTTGATTGGAGGAAGGTTAATAACAGAGGCCTCCAAGAGTTTATCCTAGATTAAGGCATATCTAGGGTGTATTGCCTAGGAAAAGGGTGCACTAATGGCTCTTGATTTTCTGAGCTAAATGGTTGGTTTGATGAGGTTTGTTGGTTTGATGGATTTGATAGGTTTGATAGGTTAGGTAGGTTTGGTGGGTAGTTGTTGGTTGGTTTTGATAAGGGTGATAAGGTAAGTAAAGTTGATAAGGTGGGTAAGTTGAATAGATTAGATTAATCAGTTAAGTTTGGTTGATAGTTGGGTAAGATTGCTTGATAATGGTTGGGTTGATAGTTATTAGGTGGATTTGATAAAATTGGTTGGTTCAAAAAACTATAGCAAAGATAATATCTATATAAAAGGTTATAAAAGGGCTCTCCATTTAAACAAGGTAATGGAGATGAGGGAAAATGAGATCAAAATGATGGAAGGTCAATTCCTCACAACTCGAATAAAGAGAAAATAAGAAAAAATTCATGAAAGCAATGTATACACTAAGTGTGTTATCTCTTAGGATACATTTTATCTTGTGTTGGCTTATGCCTTATTTAAAAATGTGTGAGGGAGGTTTAGCTTACAAATTAGGTACTAGATGGGCAAGCTAAAGATGGTTTCAGGTTGAGTTATGGTGCTCAAAAAAATCTATGTTGAACTTTGATACATGGCTTGGTATTGGGGCCTACCCCCTCACTTCATGGTCCTACAATGGTAAATGTAAGTGCTTATCCAAAATATATCAAGTTTATACTCAACTAGAGAACTATGTTGGTTATCCCCTTGGTGGTGAAATCTAAGTGGGATAGCCAAAACATGTTAAGGTTACCACTAGGTGATGAAATCCTAGCTACGCCTTGTCTTAGATTTTGTTTTTATGTGTTAATTATGAAGGTGGTTCTAGTTTTTTGTGTGATATAAAAAGTGAAACTATAATAGATTACTTGCCTTTTAAGTTACTAGGTGAACCAAATTAGCAAGGAAATAATGGATGCAAGGTTTCTTTAAAGCCCAAATGGAAAATTTTAGATTTCTTTGGATGAGCAAACAATAGAGAGAGAGAAAGCATATAATTCTAACTAAGAAGATAAAGGTGGTGGGTCCCATTAGGTGTGCTAGAATGTTTTAATCAAATTTTCTCCTCATTTATTAATTTATGAAATTAAAACTAAAATAATGGGGTGTGTAAGGATACCCAATTGAAAATGCATGTGCATTGATATCTGGATGAAGTGGGAGCTCTTCTTTGGCTAGGGAAGAATACTTGTAGATAATAAAACACTAAAATAAACTTATTGATTAAACAATAAGATGGGGGAATTTCCTATCATATTCTAGATCCAAGAAAGTAGTAGCTTGCTATGATGGTTGTCAATCCCTTTTATGATAAAAGGTTTGATAAAAAGAGATAAAAGGTGCATAACATAAAAGTAATAAATCTAATGAAATAAATACTTCTCACATGGAATGCATGAATTAACAAATTAACATTAATATAAATGCTAATTAAATAAAATAAATTTTTGGGTCTGATCTAGTTGCTATTTTTGGTTTGTGGGGTGATAAGGACACAAAAAATAGATTTCTAGTTTAGGTCTAGTTGAGAGTTTGCTTACTGATTTGGGTCACATATTAAACTAATGGTGGTCAAGGTGATCGGTGACAGTTACCCTAACTAGTGACAGTTGGATAACTGATGGTGGTTGTTGTAATCGATGACAGTTCTAGGAACTAATGATTGTTGCCTATTTGATCTGGTAGAATATTGAAGTAGAGTTGAAAAGGGAATGGTGGATGGGTTAAGGTCTAATCAGGTCTAGTAAAGGCCTAAATGTGGATCTGGTGATAGGTTAAAAGTTGTAAGGTTGGTCTGATGAGATTTTGGTCAAAGTAAAAAGCCAAGAAAAATAATAAAATGAATTGAAAACAAATATAAATTACCTATTGTCAGTGAGATAAAGAGATGGTTGAAAAGACCTAAATAAATTCCACTAACATAACAATAATCTAGAATTTAAGAATGACTTGGGCAAAGTTTTGTGCTGTTAGGTACTTCCAAGAGGATTTTGGAAGCATGTGGTTGTGGAATTTTTGGATCCCGATATCCTTAGTATAGATTTGTATTTATAGGAAGAAGTTTCCAATTGGACTGGAAGAATTTACTAAGTAGGTAAGGTATAAAGATTCTAAGTTGGGTACCACAAAGATGATTTTTATCACCACATAAAAGGTTTCCAAATTGAGTGTGAATTTAATCATGCACTCAATCTAGAAATTGATTTGGTATAGGTTGGGGACTTGACCATTAATGCTTAAGGAAAACATCGATGGTTACCCTAACCATCAATAATTGAGGTCTGAGAGGAAAATGGTTAAAAAGAAGAGGGTTAAAAAAGGTTACGTTAGCAAGTTAGAAATGTGAGCTAGGTTAACTAGGTGGTTAACTAAATCTACTATTAGTTAAGGGTCCAAAGGTGTTTCAACATAAAAAATGGGGTATTTTTTGAGTGTCTACAACCAATCCCATGTTACCCCAAGATTGAAGAGAATTGAACTATCTTCTTCAAAGGGTACAACTTAGAGAGATAACAGGGATGATGTTGAGTTTGGAACCTATGATATGATGTCTTTAGAGATGATTTCTCAAATTCATTTGAATTTACATGGCTTGATGCTAAAGGATGTGTATGTGTAAACTCAAATTTTAGAGATACAAGGGGAGCTTAATGGTGTAAATATTTAGTTGTAGTAAATCACAACATAATTGGCTACCATTTCATCTCCTTTTACACTCAACAACCCTCCACTTTTTCATTATGGTCATCCTTTCAACTCAAACACCACCAATATGGGGGTGAAATCAATATTTCCAAAAGTGGACTTACACAAGTTTGATTGTAAGGATTCATTCACTTCGATCACTCAACTTGAAAATCTATTTTATTTGCACTAAAATCCTAACTCTCAAAAGGTGGTTATGGAATCTATGTATCTATGACTTGAACCATTCATTTGGTATCATTGGTTATGTCCTCAAAAGAAGAATATTGGTGCTCCTATTATATGGTCAATATTCTCTAATAACTAATGTCTCACTATAGATATAATGTTTTTGAAAAACTACTTCAGCTAGTTAGCGAAACTATGACAAATAGGAAAATTAAAGCATTATATTCATCCATTTCATAATATATCTTCACATATGGAGGATATCACTGAGGCAAATCTAGTTAAACAATGTTTAGGTGGACTAAAATATAGCATTCAATTAGAGTTTCACATGTTTAACCCCATAACTATATCTAAAATTATACTAAGGTCATGCTTAGAAGAGTAAAAAGAGATGAGTAAACATTATCTCTTCACTACTAGCTAGGAACATACCTCCCCAACTCCATCACTTCCTCAACATAAAAAAATGACACCAAAACAAATTGAAGAGAAGGGTGCTAAAGGGTTGTGTTATGATTATGATATTAAATGGAGTAAAGCTCATTAATATGCTGAAAATAAGTAATTTTATATCAAAGAGGATAATGAATATGAAGAAGATGATGAGGAATTTGGTGAGGTTTTTGAAGGACATGAGGAGGAAGTTGTAAATTCTCAACCTACTATCTCATACCATGCCCTTGTAGGTATTTATACTATTTAGATCTTAAGGTGGTGGGTTTACTTAAAAGACAAAGGGTCATAATGTTTATTGACTCAAGAGGTACACACAATTTCATCAATAATAAGTTTGTTGCTCAATTGAATTATTTCATCTACCTAGCCCTAGAATTTTAGGTTATGATTGTAGATGGTGGTATAGTTAATTGTTTTGGAAAATACCATAGTATTAATTTATCAATGGGGGACTATTTTATAGATTCTCCTATGTTTTTTATTCCTATGGGTAGGACTAACATTATTTTGGGAGTATAATGGCTCACCACATTAGGCACTATTAAGATGAATTTCCAATAATTGTTCATGCACTTACATTATAAAGGCAATCCAATGGAACTATGGGGATTAAAAGATAAATATTTACAAGTGGTTAGTTCATATCAAATACCAAGATACTAAAAACATATTCAACAAACTAAGGAGTCCACCCATCATGATCTATATCAAATACTGGATGAATATTCAGTTATTATTGATCATTAAATGGTCCTTCAAATGTGTAATAAGTAGTTATGGTCCACAGTGATTATAGACTATTTAATAAAACAAAATAATATACCTTCTAAAGATGATACCTAGGAGGATGAAGCCTTTATTAAAAACCATCCAATATTTATTTAATGTAGAGGAAAACATTGTTTTGAAGGGGAGGGGCATTATACACCCTTAACCATTAGTGTGTCTATGGATATATGTAGTTAAAGTTTGGCTTGCATAACCCTTTTGCATATTATTTTACATTATACAATCATATGATTAGTAGGTCAACCTATAGGTTGTCCATGGATTTGGTAGACTATAAATAGGAGTTAGGGTTAGTTGTACATCATCATATCAAAGTATTCATTTCTTATTACAAGCATTTGGGAGGTTTCCCCCTTGAAGTGGCTTATCTATTATTCATATTGTATGTTATATTTCCATATCATTGTGATCTTTTATTATGATTATGCTTATTTGGTGATGTAATATCATTGAAATTATTGTTAAGGAACCAATGGTCACTCAACATGTAGTTATAAATCCATTTCGAGAACAAAGTTTTGAGAGATAAGTTATCTCACTAGTTCAACAAAAGTGTAAATTAATATGGAAATATAAACAAACATCTAGTAGAGTTTTAATACAAGAAAATAATAGTCAATTAGCATCAATAATATAATAAATAACAAATATTTTTTTGATATATGTTACACAAATACCTCCTACAATTATTTACAATAAGAGATTTCCATAGCTAGAGTACAATGACTTAAATATTCAGAATATGGTTTGAAGTTTTTAATCCCTTCAGGTGGATTAGATGATTATTTAGGTTACATATATTTTTCTACATGATTTTAATAAATACATTGTAATTATATTTTAAAATGATACAAAAAAATTATTATGAAATAAAATTAAAACATACATTTAAAATTACCATATCCCAAATTCATAAGATAAAAAAATTGGAATGCTAAATAAACTCACACACACACACACACATACCCATACCAACAACATGAAATACAATGAAATTTTATCTAATAAAACATAGATAGTCACTTAATGATGGGAGGATGATAAACATGACCCTCTATCTCCATCTAATCATCCTCAATATCTAATTAATGTGGATCACTATAAGTTGAAGCATTGGGTGTCCTTGAATCCTTAACCTAGATCTATGTCTTCACTAAAGATACACATAGATATTTAGTATCACCATAACATCTACATGATACATATGTATTCAAATACATTCCTTTAGTATAATAGGACTTAAGGTATGACATGGATTGAAAGGGGAAATCTATGTTATATCAAACTATGCCATCAGGTCATCCCACTTTCCAGTGGCCCAAACATAAGTAGTAATGGAAATGGTAGCATGATCAAATATAAAATCATGTACTCCTAAAATTTTTAGATCTCACTTGAATGAACCTCCCTCCACAACATCACTAGGAACATGTCATTTGACATCTCAAAAAGTAGACTTAATGGTTGTACTCCAATACTCCTCATCCTATGAATAAACAAATATATTAAAAATATTAGATATCATTCAAATATTAAATAAAATTAAACTAAAACTATTAAACACTTTATACTTTCACCAATGGCCACTTGAGGTAGTGTTTCTACTATAACATATGTAACACCATCTTATCTAACTAGAAATAATATAGTCCATTTGTGCTTAATCTACCATGTAACATAAGCATCTTTGAAACCTACATCATCTATATTAGGTATCTTTACCATTAGATCCATTTCCTCCATAGGTATAGGATTTATATCAACTTAAAATTCTTGCCTTTATAATCTATCCTCATAGTAGCTATCACACTCATTACCCACACCCATGATGCTGGGGGCACATCTACCTACACACCAAACTATCATGTGATATGGTCATACTAAAATATCTCGTAAACATTTGGCCACCTATCATGAAACTCATAATTAACCAAAATATAGCATACTTATATGTCATCCTTAGGTCACTTGGTAAAACCTCTATAGGGTCTCCATATAATAGAATATGAAATTAAATTATAAAAAAACCTCATGTAACCCATTGTACTTCAATCTTAAGCCTAGCCTATACTCACTCATCCTTTTAAATATTTCTATGGATGTGCCCATTTAGTAATATTCATCCCAATAGGTCATGACACTATAATATTCTTATGCCCAATAATGTATAAGTGTGGTAGATCTGATACCACTATCAAACTCCTCACAGCCGAATCTATTTAATTCCCAGTATAAGTGAGTTAACATAGTGTAACCCAATGAGTACATAGTGTTATATCCTAAATGTTAAGATTTATAGAGTTAATCCTATATGAAATTTACACTCCACCACACACTACTATTAAATAATATAATAACACAACCATAAAATTCTACACCCATGAAATGGAAGATAAAATAATATATGGAAATATAAAATTAGAATCTATAACACAATACTAATTCTTCAAGCTCTCTAGGTCAAATGACTATGATAAATATCTTTGGGACTTGGACCCATAATACCCTATAATATATATTAGTTCCCCATCCCTTAATTTAATATATTTTTCAAACATACTCTAGTGTGTTTGTCATCTCTCTAGTTGGTATCTAAAAAGTACATGCATTGACATCCCATATCTCAACCAAGGTAATCATAATATGCACATCATATGACATCATCTCTATCCATCCCATGTAGCTAAAACCTTCCCTCTTAATCATATTATACAAAAAAATTTAAATAATAAATGCACATACTTTTTCCATCACTTACCCATGTTATAACCCTCTACACTGAATATCATCCTACAATAAGTAAAAATCACAAATTTTTCATAAAAAATGATGAAATTGAAGACTCAATGTAATAATGTATAACATGTAAAGATTTATTTCAAAATATAAGTAAAAAAGGACAAAAAAATACCTAAGGGAGAATAACAAAACACCACCAACCCATCAAGGATGGCACCACACCCAACTATTCTAATTTTAAAAGAAAAATAAAAAAAATAAAAGTAACCTAAGGAAATTTATCAAAACATTACTAAGATTCAATTTTTGTAATCAACATTGTGACATCCTCCTTTGCCTAGATTAAGGCCTCAACCTCATCATATCATCTACAAGTAATTGCACACTGTTGAGGCATTTTGTAACTCAAAGATCAAAATTTTCAATATTTAAATGAATAATAATTATGAAATTTCAAATTTATATATATTTTTTTCAAAAAAAATTATATTATTATATTAATTTATCAACATTATCAAAATTCATGGGTTATCATGCTAAAGGTCTTGTATCTAGTTACCCATAATTCCTTTTTGAACCCTATTTCTTCCATGCAAAATATGATTATGTGATTTTTCATGTTACATATGTTTCGATCTAATTTTAATTTTTTTGATACATTGTTAGCTCATAATTTTTTTCTCTATAATATTTCCTCGATTGCTTCATCTACTCACATAAGTTTGAAATTCAATTAAATCCTTTTATTAATAATAAAAATATAGAATAAACATTGTCAAATCATAGACTAAGTCAATAATTACAATTGTATTAGCTATTACTTTTGGTTCAATCTATTTACACCAATTTCATCCCTTTTACCAAACGGAGGCATATATAGGTATTGTTTTTGTAATCATAGTAAAGAAGGAGTAGTTGACTCAATACATATTCACTATAAATCAAATTTGGACTTGGGTTATACTTCATATTACTCAGTATATTTTTATTTTTTCCTAAAATATGTTTCACTTTATATAATTTATGGTTAGATTAGACATATATTTTGAATAATATGACACAAGTTACATATAAATTAATACATTATACTCAAATCATGCTTAGTTGACATTGTATTATATGTAATTTTTCTATTTAGATAGGTTTATACCTTAGAGACAAACACATAAATGTGTTATTATCTAAAATAATGAAACATCATCCAACTTTACATAAAAATCATTATTCCATACTATCACATATTGTCATAGTTACTACAATGGGTTTCTTAAGTAAACCAAATATTTTACTCAATTTTGATAGATATTTATAAAAATCACCATGAATTGGGCATGTGCATAGTATACGTTCACATTTGTCATAATTTAACTTGGGTTTCACATAGAGTATGATAATGGAAAATGTGCACAACACATTTACATAACTACAAAATTATTATTAATAATTCATATTTAGTACTCATGTTTTATGAATCAGTATGCTCAGTTACTATATTGGTGGAACGTGCATGAAATATGGTCTCATCTCTCAATTTTTACACCATATTTTCTATAAGGAATGGAATTTCATGGCATTCTCTAAATTTTTTACACTTGAATCAAACAAAACTATATCTACACTAGTTTTACACTAGGTTTATCACTAATTTTTCACTAAAATGTATCTTATAGCTCTCTGTAGCTATACAGAGGATTACATAACATGATTAGTCAAACATTGGTCCAATAAATCAAAGAAAGAATGAATAAGAACAAACTAAATTAAACCTATCTATTCATGTGGGAATTATAGAGGATAGAAAGAAAAAAAATGAAAAAAGCAACATCATATTACCTTCCTAAATGGATTCACCATACTGATGTATCTCAAAAGAATGTTCTCTTTTGATAAAGAGCTCTTTCCTTCAAAAATGATGGTGGCCAACTCCTCCAATGTCTAAAGAACTCTTTATAAAACCTAGGCTCATGATTTAGATTAACTAAACTAGCCTATCAATGAATCTTGAAACTAAAATCAATGGTTAAATGCAAAGGATTGTGGACACAATTCAACATAGTAACTTTGCATAAATCAAGCTTAAAAATGATTTTCATGGCCTCTCTATTTATATATTTTTTAAATTGGTCAGGATCAACCATGACCACCCATATCAAGATTGAGATGTGTAGTCATGGATTAATCTAATTATGTAATTAAAATCCATAAATAGGATCATCAATATTTGGTATAGAGGAGCATTTAAGATGCATGAAGGGTCTTAATGAGGCATGTGAGACCCATAATCTTGATATTTTATGCATTTATGGCCTAGGAATGTCTTCCTAAGAAATGATGTCATTAGGTGATGCAATTAATAGAAATTAATTTCAAAAAGTAAATATTCAACAAATATCATGGAAAATCCACTTAAGCTCTTTATTTGGATTATTTAGCATTAAACAAGGTTAATCAACATTTGTGCAATTATTTCAAAATTGGCCCTCAATTAATCAAAATGATCAAAAAGTCATATTACTAAGTCATAACTTGACTCAGGAAGAATTGGAAGGTGACATTATATGAATTATATCCACCATCCCATTTAGGATGTTACCAACACAAAATAACAAGGGAACATGTCTCATATAAGAGATTTGATAGAAAATATCAATCTAGGGCACCTAGTGCAAAATTGGCATCCTAACTCGAAATGATTTGATCAAAGTTAGTTGGCCCATAAATTGTATTACCTTATTTAAAGATACTTTAACCTAATTTAGAACATCTAAATTACAAGTTCAAACCATTTAGCGCATTTTATGGTTTTTAGCGTAAAATGTGCATTTGAGTACAATTTTAGTAAGATTAACAATTTCAACACAGATAGTGTTAAGAATTAGATGTCTACATTTTTCCCCTATTTTAGAAGGTGTAGTGAGACATTCAAGTGAAGCTATGTATTTTCAAATAAAAGATTTGTCAGGAAGAAATTAGATCAAAATCATGATGCTCCCTTGAGAGGACATACTAGGATGAAAGAGAATGACGGAGTCTCAAAATGAGATAAAAAGTAAGAAATTAACCCATGGAATAGATCACATCCTAATGAATGAATGTTTGCACATGTGATTACCATAAATGATCAAAATATAATTAGAGGTATAATAGGCCCTAAATATGGGGGGAATGGGAAAGATACAATCTATAATTGTATGGGACACACTTTAAACATACCCAATTTGAGAGTACAAGCTACATGCTTACGATATTGATCAATCTCGTGACAAATTTCACACTAAATATTGACATCATGGACAGTAGTGTGGAGAGCTTGGAATTAGAGGAAAATAGATAACCTTCTACTTTAGGAAGGTAAGCACCACTAGAATGGGGTCTCTAAAGAAAAGATAATAAGAAGTGCCCTAGTAGAATAGATTTAATCATGATAAGATAGTTTTTTTCCCTAGTAGGGTGAATTTTGATCATTGATAAAAAATAAATAATGGTTTTCCCTTGCAGATCTGATTTGATTCAAAAAAAAATTAGATGTTGTGCCCTAGCATGGGAAATTGGAAAGAAAAATAGCTCAAGGATATAACCCAAAAGATAGGTTAAAGCGAGCAGGCATATACATACATGTGATGGTGTAATGGCTTAAAAAGACATAAGAAACCAAGCATATTAGAATACACAAAATGATGAAAGAGATGAAAATAATAATTAAAAATATCCAAGCTAACCTCAATAGAAATTAAGTGCTACCTACATAGTTCTATGGACTCATGTTCTAACTTCAACTTTAAGCCAATGTAGTTCACCCAAGTTTGAAAGAGAATGGAATGAGGAATGATGAAAACTGACCAAGAATTGATTAGACTCACAATGTATGTGAAGAGATGCACATCTAATCATAGAGTCAAAGTTGATAAAATTCATGATACCTAGATGCCCAATTCCATATCATGATCTTAGATTATGCAAAGTGTTCTTGAGAATCATTCATCAGAGCTTTGTTGACATTTTAAGACATTGAAACCTGATCACAAAGTGCTTACTATATAAAAATAAATTAGGCATCATAAATATTAATAACTTACAATGACATAATATTCTAATTATGCTGAGCCAATTCAAATGTGAATACCTATAACTAAGGAGAATGGTAAAATAATGACCAAAGCTAGAGTTACATCTATTTACATTTAAACAAAAAAGCAAAGATAAATAAAAATATAAACATAAATGAACCTAAATTAAAATCAAGATATGATCAATCAAGACTTAAGTAGGAACAAAAATGTTTAAAAACAAAAAGAAAGAACATCTTAACTACATGAGACCAAGATATAAATAATCAAGATTCATGTGGACCATCAAGACATTATTGAATACAAAAGAGAAAAGAAAAACTAAATAGAAAAATAAGACACCAACAATAATAAAATAAATAAAAAGGTCCAAGAACAACTTAATAACATAGGAAATAGATATAAATAATCAATATCCATGTGAATCATCAATATGTTTTAAAACACAAAAGAGATAATTAAAAGCATACAAGAAAGCATAAGATCAAGACGAGACAACAAGTAATAAAAAGAGAAAAGCAGAATAAATAAAGTGGTAGGTATGAAAGCACAAAAAACACTAATAAAACACAAATTAAAAAAAACCAAGTTAGTGCAGTTTAAAGATAAATGTTCATGCATGTGTGATAGGGGCATTACTTTTCATCACAACATAACAAAGAACAAGGACACAACAATTGTTCCTTGATTAAAGAGGAACAATGATAGAAGAAATTGGGGAAGAAAATAAAATTAAAGGGTTGGCTAAGATGACTACAGATGTATAAGACAAGTGGATGCTACCTACATAGTTCCATGGATGCATGTTATAACAGAAACTTCAAGCCAAATGTAGTTCTCCTAAGAAATAGGATAGAATAAAAATGATGATCAGAATGGCATGATTAATGTTATATATGAAATGGAAGATATGATAAACAAATGAGAATGGTCTCACAAAAAAACAAATTGATGGGATGAGAAAGGATGATCTTTCAAAATGGAAAGTGCATAGGACAAGATGAATAGGTGTTTCTTTACTTGGAAAATGGCAAGAGTGTAGCATGGTGGGATGGGAAATAATGATCTTACAAAATTTCAAGTGCATAGGATAAGATGAATAGGTGTTTCTTTTCTTTCAAAATGGAAAGAGTGTATCATGGTGGGATGGGAATGTATAAATGTATAGAAATGAGATAATTTTTTATTCTTTTGTGGATCATGTTCTAATGTTTTTGGTATTTCTAAAGCATGTCTAATGTTTTTGGTGTTTTTAGGATAAAATATGCACAAGGTGGGACCATCTACTCAAGGATATGCACTTTTGAGATTGGAGGTTCCATTAAAATATCTAAGCTAGCTGTAATAGCCAAAGCTCACAAATTAGTCAGAGCAAGGTTCTTGATAAGACAAAAAATGCGTACAAAGAGTAGAAAATGTAATATAGAATAGTGTGCAGCATGAAGCAAATTTAAAGAAGTATCTATGTATACCTATCTACAATAGTGTAGCAAAGGTCCAGAACTAAAAATATGCTCTTTCTCTCTTGCCTATTGAAGAAGCTACAAAATATTGATCTGGCTAAACTTCTTTGTAGAACTGGTGTTGAGGATTTTCATAATGTTCTTAAAACATAATCAGGATCATAATTGGTCAAGGGATAGAAAGTGTTTGAAGCTTATTATATGCCCAAGACAAAACATAATATGGTTCTCTTTCATGAATGGTCTAAAAAATAGGGTCCAACACATGGATGATCCAGAGTGGGATAGAGAATATGGTTCTTCAAGAGAATAGTCTAGGATAGGATAAAAGGTGTTCAAAGTGCCAACAATTCAAAGCTTTCACTATCCACAATTTTGAAGAGCAGCCCAATGTATATAAAATGTGTCCAAGGTAGGATAAAATGGTAAGATAAAATTACTTTAACACAAGTTTCCCCTAAGCCAGGGGTCTTCTAGATAATGGTTCAAAGTGGTTCATGCCTAGAACCTCTTAAGGTGTATGATGTTCATGGGATCTCGAAGTTCTTCTTCATTAGGTTTAACCAGTTGATTTTCCCCTAATCTATAATTCCCTATGATAATATAGGGTCCTAACCAATCAGGCTAAAACTTACCTTTCTTTTTGCATTTAGCATTCATGATCTTTTGGTTCTATTTCAAAACCAAGTCACTAATCTAAAACTCTCTAGGGAGAATGCACTTGTTGTAACTTCTCCATAATCTATTTTGATAGGCCTACAAGTTTTCTAGGGTAGGCAAACACTTACCATCAAGAAGTTTTTGCTTTTGAAGCTATGAGGCTCGATAGTCTTCATCGTCTTCAATGTGCTATAGTGATATTCATAATGATGGTATCTCAATATCTACTAGGATAATAGCTTTAGTGCCAAAAATAAGGGACTAGAAAGTGGATCCAATTAGGGTGTAATGATTGGTTCTATAAGCCCAAAGGGTAGGAAAAAGTTACAAGTTCCAATTATGGCCAATGTCATTGATAATATTCTTTAAGATGGCTACAATGGTTTTGTTTGATGCCTCAACTTATCCATCTCCTTGTGGGTTATATGGAGTTGATTTTTTTTCTTCATCTTAAATTTCACATAAACATATTTCACATCTTATTTCACAAAGGATCTGCCATTATTGGATATAATATGGGATAGGATGTCATATTGATAGATTATATGATAATGAATGAAATTGGATACCTATTTATTGGTAACATAAGTGAGAGGGACAACCTAAATCAACTTGGTGAAATACTAATTTATATCTAAAATGTGTTTACATCCATCTAAAGATGTTGGGTTAATTTTCTTGATGAGATTGAGACCCCATGTTTAGAACAGCCATGGTGTTGTGATTGGCTGTAGTGGTAAGGAACGTGCATGTATCAATGTGCCATGTTTTTGACAAAGAACATGATTCTTCACATATTTTCAAGCATTAGTCTATATTTTGGGCCAATAATACTCTACTTTGAGGAGCTTCTTTGCTAGGACTACACCATTGGTGTGATTCCCACACATTCCTTCATGAACCTTCTTTAGTGCCAGCTTGGATTTTCCTAAAGGTAAAAAAAAAAAACATTCCATCATAACCTTTATGATAAATCATGTTTCCAAGGAGATTATAATGTGTTAAACAACTAAAATAGTTTTTGTTGGTTGTTGGAAAATTCAAATGGGAAGACATGAATATGGAAATAGTAATGAAAGTCTTGGTACCATGATAACTCAAGTGGGGGATAAGGACTAGAAATGACACATGACCTCTCTAAATATGTTATAATATGTGTCAGATGAAGAAGATTTTCAATCAGGAACTAATACTCTTTAGCACTATCATCCATTTGAATCATGGAACTAGTTGTTGCCATTACATCAGTGGATCTATTGTAGACTTTTGGAACTTGTTCAAACTATAGAGATTTAAAATGTGTTTTGAGGTTATCAACAATCTACTTGTAAGGAACAATCTTGTCATCTCTTTTTTGATATTAATCAATGGTTTGATTAATGATTAACTATGAATCTCCATAAACCTTTAAGCTTTGAATATCCCACTATATAACAAGGTGGAGTCCTATAACTAAGGACTCAAACTTGGCCATATTGTTTGTACAATGAAATTGTATATAGAATGATTTGTGAATCAAATCCCCCTATGGTGTGATAAATAATATGCTAGCTACAAATATATGAGATGTGAAAGATCCATCAAAATAGAGTATCTACTATTTAGGTTCCTATGATTATTGTTTGATCATCATGATATAATCATCTAGAAATTCAAAATTGAGAGGTTGAGTATCTTCAATAGGAGCTTCTACAAGTTGATCAAAAATTACTTTATCTTTGATATATTTTGATTTTGGTACGCAATATCACACTCACTTAAGATCATATCACATTTAGCCATGCATCCTTGAAGAACTACTTTAGATAGGATGAACTTGAGAGGATCCACCTTGGTGATGACAATAGTTTTTTTATTTAGCACATAATGTTGTAATTTTTGAGTGGCAAAAACCATAGCTAAACATGCCTTCTCAATAGGAATATAATTATTTTCATAAGCCACCAAATGTGCATCTTAAATAATAAACAATGTGTTCTTTACCATGATCATCATGCTAGGCTAAAACCACACCCATTTAATATTCTATGGCTAATATATAAAGAAGAAGTGGCTTTCCCTTTGTTGGTGGTCTTAAGACTGGTGGATTGGTCAAGTATGTTTTAATCTTTGAAAATGCTATCTAACAATCTTCATACCATTGAAATGCTACCCCTTTCTTTAAAACATGAGTAAATAGGTGGCACTTATTTTCCAATTAAGAAATGAATCTATGTATAGACTGGATCTTTCTTTGTAGGATTCATAGTTGTTTAAGATTGTTTGGTGGAGGCATTTCCATAATAGCATTGAATTTTCTAGGTTCAAATTTGATACCTCATTTTGATATAATGAACCCTATAAATTTCCTTGATGTGACTCTGAAGACACATTTCTTAAGATTCAAGCAAAATTTATATTCATGAAACCTGTCAAAGAGTATTCATAGAACATCATGATGTATATCTCTTGTTCATTATTTTTCTTGTATATCATCAACATAGTCCTCTACAATTTCATGCATCATGTCATGGAAGATGATAGTCATTACAAACTGATATGTTACTCCAGTATTCTTCAAACTAAATGGCATGACTTGGTAATAGAATGTTCCCCATAGAGTGGTGAATGCAGTCTTGTGTTGGTCTTTTAGAGATATCTTAATTTGATTGTAACCAAAAAATCCATCCATTAAGGATAACATTTCATACCCTATATTTGATGCAATGATCATGTAAAATCATCTTTAGGGCATGCTTTTTTGATATCCTAGAAATCAATATAAATACATATACTTAGGTTCTTTTTACTCATTGGGATTATGTTGGAAACCCATCTAGATTAATCTAGTGGTCTAATAAAATTGTCTCCTAAAAAATTTTCTAATTCATCTTTAACTAATAGGGTGATGCATGGATTCATCTTTCTTAATTTTTGCTTGACTAGTTTGGCATCAAGATGGACAACAAAGCAATGCACAACCAAACCAGGGTCCAAGCCTAGAATATTAGAGTATTCCCATGAAAATATGTCTATATAATCCTTAAGAATGGATATAATATGATCACATTCTAATTTAGTAAGGGAATCTCCAAGATAAACAATTTTGGGATCATCATAGGTCACCAAGTTCATTTCTATCATGTTTTCCACAAGAAGTGTGGATACATATTCTAGAATTATAGGTAAGGTATGATAATGGTAATATTTTTATTCCATATCTTATTTTTATTCCTCATAAATATATGGATAGTATGTAGAATCAAAATCTACCATCTCAAGTAAAGGCCAAGTATAAAAAACCTCTGGAAACTCAAGAGCAAGATACTTAAACATTTGATGTTGTTCTAAAGAAATGCTTGTATTGGATATGAATCTTGGGCTAGATGGACCTTATATGCCTTGAGGGTATGATCAAAATTTCCTACCTAGGAGTGCCTGAAATAGGTTTTCACTCAAAGGCTTATCTTTTTATTTACTTTTTCTTTGATTGATGAACACTTCAAAGAGGTTTTAACCTAAATATCTTAATTTTTATTCTTTATTATGACCAAGAAAGTTTGTTTACTCTCCAAATTAGGTAGAAGAATCTAGGGAAAAATCAAATCCTTGCTTGTGATCATCGATGGGAAATCCATCTCTTATGCCCATGTATTCTATAATTGATTCTTCATTTTGAAACTCATCGAGGGATATGACCAGATTTTATTAGTCCCAATCTATGATTTTAGGATGGCAAAGTCATAGGGAATAATGAGGGTTTGATTTAGGATGGGAAGCTCTAATGGTAAAGATATACTATCCTTCTTTAGGAAGGGAAGCACCATTAGGATGGTTTCTTGCTTCAAGATGGGAAGCTCTAATGGGCATTATAGTTAATATGGCATTAGAATCAAATAAATTTGAGTCAACAATCTCATTAAAAAGTCTATAATGGGATTTATGTCACTACTAGGAGTTTTGTCATTGGTCAGTTTAGAAGAGTCACTATCAAAATTAATAAGGTCACCTTCTAATGGTATAAATATGAGACCATGATTCTAATCAATAACTGCAGCTAATAAAGGATCCAATATTCCTTAGGTTCATGAGCCAAGGCCTCTCCCTATATAGTTGAGATGATCCATTATCTGATTAAGGATAAGATACTTTGGATTCTAAAAGCAATTAGTAAGGCTTTTTGAATATAACCAATATCCCTTTATAAAAGCCTCTCAATTTTTCTTTGGGGCAATTATAGGTACAAAAACCATAGGTGGCTTTGGTTATTTCTTCTTTAGTTGCAAAACCTAGTTGGGTCCATTAGGATTTTTGGATGGTTTAGGCTTTCCAAATAACTTAGGGGATTTAGGAAATTTTGCAATATGGAGGAAATCCTTAAGATGGTATATGTAAATACCCATGTCTTTAATAACAACTTATTTTATGAGAGATACATGACATGGATTGGACAAAGTGGAAGATAGATCACCAAGGTGGATATAATTAGACAAAGATGGATAAAAAATGATGGCTTTGTTATTCTTTACAATGAACTCAGAACCTACACAATAGTTATAATTATGAAACTCAATGTCAATATGCGTACAATATTGATATGGCTACTAATCAATGAGAATATTAACCTTGATCCCATCATGGGGTAACTTATGACACTAGTGAAGAGTAGATGGGACTACCTGTACTTCATGGATCCAAGGATGACCAAGAAGTATGTTATATATAAATTCAATATCTAGAAAATGGAATAACGTGTGATGAGAAATGGATGCAATAGTTTATGATAACCAAATTCTGCCCAAATATTCCCTCTAAACATTGTTGTAAGCCTTGATTTTAATATTCTTTGGATAAATGTACTTATCCATGTAGCCCAATCATCATACCAACTTGAGAGATATGATGTTCAACATTGAATCATTATCTATAAGAACCCACTTGATCTTATGATCCAGAATGATTATCTCAATGTAAAGTGGTTTATTGTGGTTTGGGCCAGGAGTAGACATGTCTTTTTGATCAAATGTGATTTACTAAAATGAAGACAAATGTCCAACTAGGTTTTGGAACTCATCAAAGTTAATATCATTAGGCACAATATATTCTTTCAAAAGGTTATTCATAATACTTATATGGACATCATATGCATGTAAGAGTTTTAATATGGAAATTTGTGTAGGGATTTTATTTAATTATTCCACTAAACTAAAAGGCTTTTCGATTGTGGATTGAGCTAGTTTAGTCTTTATTATCACAATATTTGTCTTTGAAACCATCATCACAATGTTCTGATTGGGTTTCATGGAAGAAGTAAGTGAAGGGCGCTAGATGGTAACTCATGGGCATCTAGTTGTGACTACATAAATTAGAGGTGGCAAGGAGTCATTATAATTAGAAGAGGAAGGCAAAGTGCCTTGGATGATGACTCATAGGTGTCTAGCTATATTGATATAGTTTTAAGTCAATGAGGAGCCTTTATAACTAGAAGAAGGGTGCTACTATTAAGAACTAGTAACCCATGCAAATGAAATCACAATGTGATTATGTAGACTTGACATGGTATTACTAGGAGGAGAGGGTTTGACCCTATAATGATGGGTGTCATGTTATAAAGAACATGAGATTTTCCACATGGTTTCACAGTGACAATGGTAATGTGGGTACTAAAAATTCACCCCATAGTATTATTATAGTCATAAGACATTTTGTTATAAGACACATTTTTAGTATGGGCATTATGATCTTGATTATTCTCATTATGGTTCTGAACTTGATGTTGGTTTTGATTCTACCTCTATCCTTGATTTTGACCTTTTTTTTTATTATTTCTTGGTGGTGGTGGATTATGTCAAGGAAAGGGGTCTTTGTAGATTCCCATATCCTAATTTGTGTCCTGATTAGGGGCTAACTTAATTTATATTTCACCACTTTCAACAAAGTCCTCAATAATGTGTCATAATTGGACATAATGATATGCAACATGACCAACAATGTGATGGAAGTTGAACCATTATTTTTCTTTATACCGATCTAGATTTGGTTGATCTTGAGGAAATGGCCTTGATATTAGACATATAATCAAATTAGCTATGATGAGATTTTGTAACACTATTTCAACTGACTCTCCTAACTTGCTAAAGACCCTAAAATTGTTATGAAATGTCCTTTGTGGAGGTTATCTCTACAATGTAGGTGGTAGATTTGGGGGAGTTATTTGTATATTTAGGGGAGGCATAACCTACACAACTTATATGTACTTTATTTTAGCCAAACCATTTCCAACCATGTTCTTATTTTTTCTAAAACCCTTATGCTTGTCTTGTGTAGCCATTTGAACTAGTGATTGGGTTTGATTATATGTTTGACCTTATGAAAAAATCTTGATAAGACCTTTAAAAATAAGAGGCTGCACAATCTATACTCCTTTATCAATAATCTCTTCAAATGAGTTAGGACAAGATAATCATAGATTATGATTGACTTTATGATGCAAGTTTTGTGAAAATATATTGGCCAACTATTTATCTAGAAACTTATGTTGAAATTTCCCTACCAATGTTATCCACCTTTGTAGATATGTATTAAAAATTTCACCATCACATTTTTTGGATTTGCACAAGTCAACAATGGTTAATTCATGATCTACGTTAAATGAGAAATGGTTAATGACAATTTCTAATAAGTCATTCCAATCTACAAATAATCCATTGGGTAGTTTAAGTATCCAATCTAAAACATTTCCTATTAAACTTCATATAAATAGTTGAAGTAAATACTCTCTACTATAAAAAAAACTCTTAACATAAGACAAAGACTTCTGGTATGTGCTCACATGGATCTCCTTTTCCTTTATAATTTTTAAATTTGGGTGCCTCAAAATGGGGTGGAAATGGATTTTAGAAAATGGATAAATCAAATGGATATGTAAATATCTCATCAAATTTATACTTTTAAACTCTATTATTCACCTCCAATCTCTAAACAATTTCCTTCATATAATTCCACTCTTTTATGTTTGGTGCATTTATGGATTGGATAAGATGCTATTAGGGAAGAATGTGCCCTTGGTTTCATTGTTATTGAGGTGGAATGTGATCCTAGTTTCATTTTTGTTGGGGTGAAATGTGCCCCTAGTTTTGTTGCTATTAGGGTGGAATATGCTCCTGGTTTTGTTGTTATTGGGGTGGAATATGCCCCTAGTTTTATGTGGATCTATATGGAATGTATACCTTTATGTCTGTACTTTAGTTCTGATTTATTCCTTGAGTTAGAAAAATAGATCATTGATTATTGGATTATAAAACATTCTTCGAATTCAATGGTTTAGTACCTTGTTTATCTAAGATAGTTTTGTGTTTGTTTACCAATCTTTGTGTTCATTAGAATGTAATAGCCAGATTATCTTGACCAATTTCCTCAATTTGAATTGAATGTTTGGGTCTCTAATTTTGTAAATTAATAAGAGGTTCTTGATGATTAAAGTATGTATAAACCGTGTCAAATGGAATATTTTGTAAGATCTTTTGTGACTTTAATTATTCACTTAGGCTACCTTGATCCACTATGGTTATGTTTTCATCAAATTTTTGTTGCATATATTTGACCACATTTCCCTATTCTTTCAGAGCATCATTATGAATAAAACTGACAACTAATGAGTCAGTTAAGTCTATGACAAATTGATTTGCATATCATTGACTTATTACCTTGATCTTGGCTAGAAGATCAAGATTTATGGGTTTTGACTCTGTTTGTATTTATTTTCCTTTGTTAGAAGAAGAAGGTATGTCTATTTGTGAAAAATCTTGCTCTTGCCATCATTTTTCTCCTTGTCTAACAAATGTATGTAATTTATCTATAGGAAATTCTAAAAGTAGTCTAGCACCTGATTCTATAAACCTAAGAAGTGCTTCATCTTGATATCCTTGGGGTTGATATTCATTGTAATCATGTTTTGATCCTACTATTATGGGGATTTAATAAAAAATAAATGGGTTATCTTGACCATCATAAAATTTCTCATTCTCATAGCTAAGGCCATAAGAGGCCCCATTGCAAGTGAACCTTTGAGTCATGTCTAAAAAGAGTTATTCTTTGTGCTTGAATAGATTTGGATCAATGTTTTAAAAACATTCAAACAAATTGTGCCTTGGTTCTTTTAAAATAAATAACTAACGTACCAAATATACTATAAAGGAGGGTGGCTTGGAACCACACACAATTAGAGGATTTGGTTCATGAATTTACTCAACTTTTGATGGAGCTAAAAATGTATAGATTGGAAGAGGGTAAGGTAACTCAAAGACCCAAGGTGAAAACTAAAGGCACTAGTAAAGAGTAGATGGGACTACCTGTACTTCATGGATCTAAGGATAACCAAGAAATATGTTATAAGGAATTTAAATATCCAAAATATATAATAATGTGTGATGATAAATGGACCCAACCATGATTGGAAACCAAATTTTACCTGAAGACTCTCTCTTGGCATTATTATAAGCCTTGATTTTAATAGTCTTTGGCTAAATATCATTATCCATATACCCCAATCATCATACCAACTTGAGAGATATGATTTTCAACCCTAAACCATTATCTATAAGAACTCTCTTGATCTTATGATCCGTAATGATTATCTCAATGTATAACTGGTTATTGTGGTTTGGGCCAAGAGTGGACATGTCTTTTTGATCAAATGTGATTTGCTCAAATGAAGACAAATGTCTAACTAGGTTTTGGAACTGATCAGGATTAATATCATTAGGCACAAAGTTATTTTAAAAATGTTATTCATAATATTTCTATGGACATTAAATGTCTACAAGAGTTCTAATATGGAAATCTATGCAGGGGTTTTGTTTAATTGATTCGCTAAAATATAAGGATTTTCAATTGTGGATTGAGCTAGTTTAGTATTTATTGGCACAGTATTCAACTTTAGAACCATCAATACAATGTTATCATTGGGTTTCATAAAAGAAGTGGGTGAAGGGCCTTGGATGGCAAATCATGGGCATCAAGTTATGACTGCACAACCTAAATGTGGTAAGGAGTCATTATAATTAAAAGAGGAAGGAAAAGGGCCTTGGATGATGACTCATGAACATCTATCTGTATTACTACAATTTTGAGTTGATCAAGAGCCTTTATAATTATAAGGGTACTTGTGTTTAGAACTAGTAACATGTGCAATTAGAGTTGCAACATGATTATGCAAACTCAACATGGTATTACTAGGTGGAGAGGGTGTTGACCCTATAATAATGGGTCTTATGCAATGAGGAACACAATATTATCCACATGGTTTCATAGTAACAGTGTCAATGTGGGTAGTGGAATACACCCCATAGTATTATTATAGTTGTAAGGCATGCTTTTATAAGCCACATTGTTAGTATGGGAATTATGATCCTAATTATATGCATTACAATTTTGACCTGATGTTAGTTCTAATTCTACCCCTATCCTTGATTTTTACCTTTGTTTTGATTATTTCTTGGTGGTGGATTATGTTAAGTAAAATCATCTTTATAGATTCCCATATCCTAATTTGTGTCATGATTAGGGGCCAACTTAATTTGTAGTTTACCACATCTAATAAAGTCCTAAATAATGTGTCATAATTTGATGCAATGATATGCACTATGACCAAAATCATGATAGAAGTTGCACCATTCATTTTATTTGTACCAATCTAGTTTTGGTTGATCTTGAGAAAGTGACCTTGAGACTAGCCATACAATCAAATTAGCCATGATGCACTTTTGTAACACTATTTTAACTAACTCTCCTAACATGATAAAGACCCTAAAATTGTTATAAATGTCCTTCATGGAGGTTGTCTCTATAAAGTAGGTGGTGGATTTGGGGTAGTTATTTGTACATTTAGGGGAGGTATATCTTGCACCATTTATGCGTGTCTTATTTCAATCACACCATTTCCAACCATGTTCTTATTTTTATTAAATCCCTTAGGCTTGTCTTGTGTAACCATTTGAACTAATGATTGGGTTTGATTATATGTTTGACCTTGTACAAAAATCTTGACAAGGCCCTTAGCAATAAGATCTGATTAGGAGTTTTTGAGAATGGATAAATCAAATAGATATGGACATATCTCATCAAATTTGTACTTTTTAACTCTATTATTCATCTCCAATATCTAAACAATTTCCTTGATATAATTACACTCTTGCATGTTTGGTGCATTTATGGATTGGATAAGATGTTGTTGGGGTAAAATGTGCCTGTAGTTTCATTGATATTAGGGTGGAATGTGACCCTAGTTTTTTTCTATTGGGGTGGAATGTGCCCCTAGTTTTATTTTTGTTGGGGTAGAATGTGCCCCTAGTTTTGTTATTGTTGGGGTAGAATGTGCCCTTAGTTTTGTGTGGATCTATAGGGAATACATACCTTTTGATCAATGCTTTGGTTTTGATTTTATCTTTGAGTCAATAAAATAGGTTATTGATTCTTGGATTGTAAAACATTCCATGAATTTTGTTGTTTAGTTCCTTATTAATTTGTGATACTTCTATGATTGTTTACCAATCTTTACATTGGTTGGAACTTACTAGATAAATTATCTTGAGGGATTTCCTCAATTTGAAATGAATGTTTGAGTCTTTAATTTTTCAAAGTAATAAGAGGTTCTTGATGATTAAATAATGTATGCTTCATTTTAAATGAAATATTTTGTAAGATCTCTTGTGACTTAAACTATTTATTTAGGCTACTTTGATCCACTATGGTTATGTTTTCATCAAATTTTTGTTGCATACCTTCGACCACATTTCCCTATTCTTTCAAATCATCATTGTGAATTGAAGTGGAAACTAATGATTCAATTAAACCTATGACAAATTGATCTACATATCATTGACTTATTACCTTGATCTTGGCTAGAAGATTCAAATTTGTGGGTTTTTACTATGTTTGTATTTATTTTCATTTTTTATAATAAGAAGGTATGTATATTTGTGTGAAATATTTCTCTTTCCATAATTGTTCTCCTTCTCTAACTAAGGCATGCAATTTCTCTATAGGAAAGTTTGAAGGTAGTCTAACACCTGATTCTATCAACCTAAGAAGTGTCTCATCTTGATCTCCTTGGGTTTGATATTCATTTTAATCATATTTAGGTCTTACTATTATTGGGATGTCATAAAAAAGAATGGGGTTATCTTGACCATCATAAAATTTCTCATCCTCATAACTAAGGCCATAAGAGGCCCCACTCTGAGTGAACCTTTGAGTCATGTCTAAAAAGAGTTGTTCTCTATGCTTGACTAGATTTGGATCAATTCTTTTCAAACATTAAAACAAAGTATGCCTTGGTTATTTTTAAATAAATAAGGTACCAAAGATACTATAAAGGAGGGTGGCTTGGAACTACACATAATTAAAGGATTTGGTTCATGAATTTACGCAGCTTTTAGTGAAGATAAAATCCTATAGATTGTAAAAGGGTAAAGTAATGCAAAGAACAAAGGTGAAAACTAGTACACCAAAGCCTATATCTTTGTGATACACCTATACCATAAAATCTAGTTTCAACTTTGACAAATTGAGCATAGAAATTTAGAGGAAATTTCTCTAAATTATGAAGAAAACAATATAAACTTAGAAACTCAAGATGTAAGAACATTCATGAATCACTAAGTACAAAGCTAGGGTCAAATGGGAGGCACAACATCACCACATGGATTTAGTAGGATAAAATATCTTCTAAGACTCAAAGCATGAGTGATACGTAGGATGGCATGATTCCGCCAAGATGATAATGTGACTTGGAGTCTAATAAATGGCCCTAAATCTAAATGGAAAATTGAACCCAAGTTAAAAAATGTTTAATGTGAAAATGGCAAACCCAATTTAATTCACAAACCCTTAAAACTTAGAAAGGTTCAATTTTGAATGTGAATTATAAATGAGGGAATTTAAGCAAATTGGTTAAAAGGTCTAGACTCAATTGGGTAGTATGAATGTGACAAAGTTGATGACATGATACAAAATCTTATAATATTAATTTGAACAAGGCAAAGATAAAATTTTTAATTGGACAATGTAACACCTCCCTTGCTCAAGAAAAATGAGGACAATGTGCTTTGGTTTTGGTCATTGAGTAAAAAAGTAGTTTTAGACACAAATCAAGACCAAGTAAAATAATGACAAAAAAGAATCGTGTTAAGTCTAACTAACAAAGTATGGCTAAGTGGGGCCCATTTAACTAGCAAGTTTTCAAATGTTTCTAGGGGAATCAATTACATAATGACCTTCATGACATGATGCAAAATAAAAATCATGTAATTGGGTATGCACAACACTTGGCTTGTTGCAAAAAGTTTTTCCCCTTTTTGAAACCACTACATCTTGTTGTTCACTCAGTGTAGTGTGATGTCCAAAGTGTATATACATCCTATGTGAAACTAGAACACTAGAAGGTGGTTTAACCACTCAAACCTCTGATGTTAGTGGGAGTGGTTGAAGTCAATGTTAAGAGATGAAACCCCAGGTCGAATCTTCTATATAAAACTCATGGGAGGTGAAGTCCCCCTCATAATCTAAGATGTAGTAAAATAAAACACATGATAGAAATAATTTACGGTCACCTCAAGGTCATCTAAACTATGATGAGTTTTTCGAGAGTGATTTAGACAACATTCTTTCTTTGCCTTGGACTAGGCATGTTTTCAATAAGGATGGAGCTTTTGATTCCAAAATTTCCCTAAAGGGTATGGATGGAAGATAATACACACAACAACCTTATTTTTAACAAATCAAGTTCTAATTAAACAACTATTGAAAAAAAAAATTGACAAGTGTGTTCAATTTTAACCCCCAAAGGAAAGATTAGGTGGTGTTATTTTGACCCCTTGGTCTTAACTTATAACTCTAAAATATTAATTATCAAAAGCATTCACTTAAGCATCTAAATTTTTTATTAATCACCCAAAAAAGGTTCCTAATTCATTTTAAATCATGCAAAATATATCTTAATATCATGTTTTAACATATTTGAAGTCTGCTAGTTACATGTCTACCCTTAAGGCATCACCCCAAAACCAAATGTGTTACATTAGAAAAATTTAAAGAGATTTTCAAAATTTTGTGAAAAATATATGTAATTTGAAGCTAAACTAATATCATATTTTGAAAATTTTGAACAAAATACATGATTTTAAAAAAACAATCATAAAAAATGGAGTTTGTATGACCCCAAAATAAGTTTTTTAAAATGGCCTATTAGCTATCAAGTTTATGTTTTTAATAAAAACACAGTGACCATCAATGGTTATACCTAATCACTGATGGTTGAAAATAACCATTTACAATTTCACTGACCATTGGCGGTTGACTGTGTAAACCTGTGACATAGAAAAATAGCAAAATAAAGTTGGAAAATCAAATCATAAGAGTTTTAATAATCCTAATGAAGATTTTAAAGTTGCATAATGATCTTATTCATGTTTGGGATGAGTTTGGTCCTATCAGGCATGCCAAAATGCATAGATTATTACATAACATGATTCGTCAAATATTAGTCCAATCAGTCAAAGGAAGAATGCATAAGAAGAAATTGAATTAAGCCTATATGTTCATGTGGGAATTACAAAGGATAACAAGAAACAAATGAAATAAAACAACATAATATCACCTTCCAAAATGGATTCACCCTACCTATACATCTCAAAAACATGTTCTCCCTTGATCAAGAGCTCTTGTCTTTAACAACAATTATGGCCAACTCCTCCAATGTCTCAAGAACTCTTTGTAAAACCTAGGCTCATGATTTAGAATCACCATACTAGCCTATCACTGAAGCTTGTCACTAAAATTAGTGGTTAAATGTAAAGGATCGTTGATACAATTCAACATAATAAATTTTCACAAATCAATTTTAAAAATGATGTTCATGGCCTCTCTATTTATAGATTTTTGAGATTGATCAGGATCAACCATGACCATCCATCTCAAGATTGAGATGTGTGGTCATGGATTAATCTAATTATGTAATTAAAATACATAAATAGGCTCATCAATATTTGGGATAGAGGAGCATTTAAGAGGCATAGAGGGTCTTAATGAGGCATGAGAGATCCATATTCTTGATATTCTATGCATTTATGGCCTAGGGATGTCATCCCAAGAAATGATGTCATTAGGTGATATAGTTGATAGAAATCAATTTCCAAAAATAAATATTAAACAAATCTCATGGAAAATAAACTTAAGAACTTGATTTGGATTAATTAGCCTTAAATAAGGTTAATCAACATTTGTGTAATTATTTGGAAATTGGCCCTCAATTAATCAAAATTATCAGAAAGTCATATTATTGAGTCATAATATGACTTGGAAAGAATTGGAAGGTGATGTTAGATGCATTGGATCCACCATCCCATTTAGGATGATACTAACACTAAATAATAAGGGCACATGTCTTGTGCAAGAGATTTGATAGAATAGAGTAATCTAGGGTACCAAGTGCAAAATTGGTATTTTAACTCAAAATGATCTGATCAAAGTTAGTTGGCCCATAATTGCATTACCATATTTAGGGATACTTTGACCTAAATTGGCACTTGGGAATGACAAGTTTAAACTATTTAGGGTGTTTTATGAATTTTACCCTAAAATGTACGTTTGAGTGTAATTTAGGTAAGATTGACAATTTCAACACAGATGGTGTTAGGTATTGGATGTCTAAAATAGAGATTGATTCATTTATTCTCACTAGTACCTACTATATTGAGTTTTTCGGGGCTGAAGTTAGATTTTGATATGTCTTCTAAGAACATATATAAACATTAAGTACTAGGGGAAAGCTCATCTTAGCTCTTTATACCACATTGATTTACTTAGATTTTCTACATATACTCCACATTAAGGTTCATCTTCATAGGTGGTAATCAAAGTTCTGTTCAATTCTATGGCTAAGAAGAGAACAAAACTAGATACCATCTTCTATATGCAAGGGTTAAATACATATTACCCATGATATCTCCACTTACAATCAAGCATATGTGGCATAGATAAGCTCATGTATCACTTCTCTTCCCTTTACTCGAGTACATTCATTTTATTTCATTACTAGAATAAAAGGGGTAAAATATAGACCCCAAATTTGGTTAAGCAATACAAGTATTATTAACTTTCATTAATTTAAATCTAGAATATCCTTATACTTAATAAGACTCTATTATCACATATTTTACTAGTCATATATCTTTTCTTATTTTCTTTACATTGATGTTTTCATTTAGATTTAGAAAATGTTATTATTTTATTTAGATCTATATACATGTTAGAGGGATCCATAGTATATTTACCTAATTAATATTATTATTTTATTATTTCCAAACAAATCCACTCTTTATGGATGAACATTCCTTGTCTGATTATCCATAAATCCTGGTCTTGTCCCAACATCTTTTGCAATCCTTATTTCAATTCATGTTTAATTTTGGTCTCTTTTTATGACATTTTTATCCCATTGGAGTCATTTTTACATGTTAGTAAGTTTTTAAATTCAAATTCAAATTATTTTATTTATAAATACCTTAAAATCATTTTACATCTAGCGCTTACCTACTTAGAAAACATAATTAAATGAAAGAACATCATAACAAGCTCAACACATGTATTTTCTATATCTAAAATTTTTATTATTACATCTAAATTTCATTACTAGGCCAGAGGAGGACCTAGTTGAAATATATTTTATATTGATTTTGTACATGATCCAATCATAAACATAAGATAAAGGGATAACTACATGTGTTATAAGGCCCTCTTTAGGGTATTGGTTATGTAGGCAATGCTCAATTATAAGGGGCTTCTGAGTCCAACTCTACTCAACCCTTTATCCATTGTTCTAATTTATGTCTCATATATGTTTAGGACTTTGATTGGGTTATAAGATAGGAGAATATGAACATAGGCTATGATACATGGTCTCATATTTCCATCAAGTTAAAACATATACATTTTAAGTTAAGCACATTTCATCAATTCATATATTTATCTCACATTTAGAATATATAAAATTGCACCCTAAGGACAATGTTGTTGGTTTTTAAATCTCAAACTTAATTCTCACATCTCAATTAGTCAAACATTCACTCTTGTAGATCTAAGGCATCTCAGTCAACTTCATAGTCATAGTTATATATAGAATTTCATATTCATATTATGGATGTTTTCTCATCCTCTTATCATATATTTGAACAAAACCCTAATTTTTCATATTTTCATAAACTAGACTTGTGTGTGAATGCTTATTGAGTTAAAATATATTTTACTTATATTTTTTATTAACTACTTTAACCCCCCTATCTATTTTTTTATGAAACAAACATGAAACACATGTGCATATAAATAAATGTATATAAAATGTATTATATGTGATAAATCATAAACAAATCATGTAAATATGTAATACATGTCATACATAGATTCAGTTTATATTTATATTTATTATATTTATATTTATATTTATATTTATATTTATATTTATATTTATATTTATTCTTTGGTATATTTTCAGTTTTTGAATACAAAATATCAAATACCTATAATGCCATCTAATGGATGTAGTAACTCCAAGGATTGTTCTAGCGATAAAGTAACAAAATTTAGTTATATGATTTTATCAAATGTCCTCATCATAAGTATCATTTTATACATTAAATTCAATTATATTTATTTTTTCTTTTGATCTTTCCGAAATTTTATGCATATGTAATGTATTTTATTCAAATGTATATGAGGGCATAGAAGCATTTTCATTTTATAATGCTTTCTCAATCATTATTTAATCTTTTATTTTTTCGTATTCATTATTCCCATCATGTTGAATATTCATTTTATGACCTTCTTAGCAAAAGGTTATATGTTTATTTGGAATGTTTATTGTAGCTTAAAGTTGTTTTAACCATTAATATTCAAGTGCAGCCCAAAATTGATCACTAAGATATATCAGAAATATTAATGTATGGACAACATTAGAACAAAAAATGACTAGTAATTTATTGTGTCAAAACAATCCCTTAAAATGTCAACTATTTTATAATACATTTGTAGATTTCATGTGCATCTTGACACAAGCCAAAACATAGGTGATGGGGTTGTTAATCCCTACCTATCCTAAAAGTAAGGATATCCCATGAGGAAAATACCTCCCCAAGGTCTAAATAGACAAGGTCTTGGTATGTTGGTCTTCACTAAGTTGGATGGTGTGGTCTATTCCATGTAACAAGCCTATTTTAATGAGTTAAGTGTTAGTAATTTGACCTCTAAAGTTCAAATTACCACCCCTATCAATCTTAACATTTCTAAAACTAGTCAATATCCCTTTATAGTTGGTCAAACTAGTCAATTATGGTCTTAAAATGCAAATTTTGGTCAAAATGTAAAAAAAATAGGATAAAAAGTGTCAAAAATGATTTAAAAAGTCATTAAATTATTCCAAAAGATCTTTAGTCATGTTCAAAAAGGATGAAAATAACCTAAGTCCTAAGTTTCAAGTCATAAAAGGGTCATTTGATATGTCATAATAGCCAAAAAGACCCCAAAATAGCTCCCACATGCCAAATTTATTAATTAAAAGGTAAAAAATATGTAAATTTTCATGATATCCATGAAATAATTCTCAAGTATTCTTTACCAAGTGATGGAAAGTGAAGTTTAGCTTTTAAAAGGGCAAAAAGACTTTTTTCACCTATTTTATAAGAGAAGTGTGAAATCCATATAGTTTTCATACAATCCAAGGTAGGGGAGATAATATAAAAGGAATATCCAGGCTTCATAAAGATTTTCATGTCCATATAGGCCCCAAACTAGCTACCTTTTGGTTTCTTACTTCTTGGCATAGAGAGACCTACCTATAGGTTTTTTGATGGTACGGTCTATTGGAAGAGGGTACAACTCTCAAATTTGGGATGAATAAATTAGACTCAAAGGAGATTATTGATGTTCTAAGAGGTTTCTCAATTGGATTATCTATGATCATGAACCATTGAATTGGATTTAGGTCAAATTTTACCACTTAGTAACTAGAAAGGTTACCATTTTTCTCTAATTTCTCCTCACTTGGGTAGAGTTTGAGAGAAATTGAAATTGTTCCAAGATATATAGGACTTTATCAACCCTTTAATTATATCCTTTATGTGTTATTAATAAAATTCAAGGTCAAACATAGGTCTCAAAGTTAGCCAGTCAATATGTACTATTGGCAAGCTTGCAAGGAAGAACTGTACGATCCAAGGAGAAGGAATTAGCTTCAAATTTTTAATATTTTGAATTTTTTAGGGTTTACATCAAATTTTCATGTTTTCCATGCATAAATTTTATAATATCTCCAGGATTCATAGTATAAATCCTTCTCCATGCCAAAACAAGGTGTTTCAAATGGGCTAGTTTAGCATCTTTTAAGGTTTCTTTGTAAATTTTAAAGTTTTTTAGAGAAAACCATGATACAATTTTAGTCTCTGGATAGTTATTCTTGTCTTGTAAAGTTATGTGTAATGATGGCCTAGTATTCATCTTTCCATTAATTCCTTTTCTTTGTCTTTTCATGCTCCCAAATGCTTCTTCCCACATTCACCTCATTCTTACCATATCACTACCATACCACTATGTTTTCACCTTCATTCACCCCTTCATTGTGTTTTCCCCATCATCCTTTATTTCTTTCCACTTCGTTCACCCTTCATTCCATTTCCATCAACTTTTACATCACTAATGAACCAAGGGTTGAAGAGAAGAAAGCCATCGAAATCATGGTTAAGGGGTATATGGGAAAACAAAGCATAGTCTATTATATATATATATATATACAAACTTCAATGAGAAGTCATACTTTAGGCCAAGCATCAAGGAGTTTGATCTTTTCTATAGGGTTAGGTAGGGTCTGCAAGAGACATCTTGGCTTTGAAACCACCAAAGTAACCTTTTATAGCTTGTACTTCATGCACATAATATACAACCTATTGAAGACATTCTATAGGCCAAATGATAGAAAATCCTATATGGCATAAGTATAAGTAAAGTGTTATGTTCATCTTTGAAGGGAGTTCTTGTTTACGATTAGAAATGATCAATTCATGATTTAATATGTTCTAAGCTACTCAAATATCACAAATTCTGACATCTACAGCAAGCTTATGTAGATCATCTACATCTAGCCCTAAGTAGGGTTATTTAGAATCCTATTTCAAGAAGTTTGAAGAACATATAAGGGTCATGCCTTGATCAAATACTAATAATATTGGTCACTTTAGTGAATTAATAACTAATAAAGAGGTCTTTATAGAAATCAAGTGTCATATATGACCTTTGGATACTAGTGTCACCATCAGATCATATTAATCCTAATAGTACTCTTAAAACCTCTTTGAAACTTTATTTATTCATACAAGTTCATGACAAGATGTTGTTTAGATAATACATGAGCACTTACACTAGAGTTACAACATGGAACTACGTAGAAAGATTCATATATAACAATTACTAACCTAGGCACACTAGATACAATTTACCTAAGCTATGTACACCTAACCAAATACCTTTCAATGTTTAAAACACACACCTTAGGCCATAAGTCCATACTTGCATTATTGATGGCCTAATGGGCTTGTATCCCTATTGACCTTATCATTTTACCATAAATTATCTTGTGATCTAGATAACACAAAAATCTAAATTAATCTAGATACCCATTAAGGAACTACACAACATATGTGAAATGTGGATAGTTTTACTTTGTATGGAATAAGACTAATGGTAACTATAGTAGACATAATTACATCTCTAAAATACTTTTTTTTAGAGGTATAATGATTACAAAGATGATCTAAAGCCCTCAAATCACATGGTAAGTATAAAATGACATTTTATGACTTTCGAATCCAACATCTAATCATTTATTAACTCTAAAACATCATTTAGACACTCTATCTTAGTCTGCCTAAGTATATAAGGCTTAAAATCAAGTAGGGTTTAGAAACCACACATACCCATGGATTTGAACCTTAAGACTTTATACAGTGGATGCACACATTGAAAACATAAGTATTTAAAAGTTTTATAAAATTTCACCATACGAATTTCCTAAAAGAGGAAGCCCTAGTTAGTATCTAGTCTACATACAAATGGAGTTATAGAACATACCAATGGGTTTCAAGACTCAAAATAAATTGAATTGAGATTAATTTTTTCCCATATAAAGGTTTTAGCACTCACAGTGAAGATATTAACCCTCTAAACCTTGACTATCAAACTCATGCTTGTTGTACTATCTAGTTGTAGTTATAGTCTTAGAGAAAAGTATTAAAAAACATTATATTTTGTCCTTAAATGTTCCATATCCTCATTTGAAGTTAGAATAATCATATTAAATATGTTTTTATCAAATGAATCACTCAAAAAAGTTGAAAACCCAACTTAGACTCCAAATCTCTATTCTTAGGCTCATACAACAAACTCCCAAAATGGAGTTAACAACTTTTCCAAACAAATAAGATCTAAATCACTCAAAATCTCACCCAAATAACTTTAGATCACATGAAATATGATATCAAAACCTATTTAGTAAAAATACACATAATCTTGGCCTTTGGAGATATTTGCCCTTATTACATGCTCATGAAATACATATTTGAAAATTTAAAAATTTGAATATCACAAAATTTGGATGGAAAATAATTCCACGCACCTAAATACTCTACAACTTAGCCAACAACATGAAAAACACATTTATTTCATGAATATTCTCTTGCATCATTCTTCCAAATATCAAAAGAGGCATTCATCACTTGTTGTTCTTCATCAACTCTTCCACACTTGTGCCTAGCTTAAGGATGTCATTTGCAGTCAACCATGTTGCATCTTCAGCTGATAGGTTCTTCCACTTGGTCAAGTACTAGTAATATTATTTATTTCTTATTTTATTTACCAATTTCTTGTCCAAAAAACTCTCAACCTCCTTTGGCACTTCTTTTAGTAGTTGTTGTTCACATTGAATGTCCTCATCAACCCCTTTTTCAGTTCCTTCAACTATTTGTTCCTCACCCTTCTATGGATATAGATATGTAACATTGAATATTGGAGAGATTCTAATCCATTTTGGCAATTCTATCTCATATGCATTGTTTGAAAAATTCCTTACCACCTTGCATGGACCCATTTTCTTCATTTTTAGCTATTTTTATTCTCTCTTAGGTAATCTTTCCTTTCTAAGGTGTGCAAGAACAAGTCATCCAATATTGAAACTAAATTATCTCCTTTTATGATCTTCACTTTGCTTGTATTTGATGGCGATTTCTTCAAAATTACTCTTTACTTGTTCATGCATATTTTGCATTGCATTGGTAAACTCCTTTGTATCAACACTCTTTGCTTCCATCTTTCCTAGATATCTTAACTCATATACACCGACAGGATGTATTCCATACAATACTTGGACTAGACTCATTCCCATACTCTTATTAAGAGAATAATTATAGGAAAACTCATCTTGTGTAAGTACAAGATCCCACTATTTTGGTTGCATGCTTACCAAACTCCTAAAGATGTTGCCAAGGCTATTATTAACAACTTTAGTCTGACCATCAGTTTGTGGATGATAGGCTAAGATTAAGCTCAAATGTGTTCCTAATTTCTTCCATAAGGTCCTCCAAAAGTTCCCAAAAAACTTGGTGTCCCTATTTGAAATAATGCTCCTAGGGAGCCCATACAATCTTATAATTTATTGGAAGAAAATATTAGCTATGCTAGTGGCATCACTTTTTTTTGAACATGGAATGAAGTGATCCATTTTAAAAAACCAATCAACCACTTAAAATATATAATCATGACCTTTTTATTTCTTGGCAAACCAAGTAAAAAATCCATACTTACTAAATCCCAAGTCCTATTGGGAATTGGTAGTGGTTGGTACAAACCTATATTTTGATCACTTCCCTTGGTATGTTGGCATGTCTTACACCTCTCAAAAAAATTCTTGAAATCATCGCCCATACCTATCCAATAGTAATGATCACTTAATTGTGCTAATGTCTTATTCTACCCAAACTGTCCTGATAAGATACCATTATGCTTTTCCTTCAGCAAATTCTCTCTCATGGAAATCTTAGCTATGTAAAACTGACTACCCCTAAAAATAAAACCTTCTTGGATCATAAAATCAATCCAAGGACTCCTATCAACCCCTAATATATTCATGTAAGCTGCATATGGTTCCTTAAATTCTAGATATCCCTTGTACATCTATTTCTAATCTTCAAATCCCAAGATTCTTACTTGAGATTATTTCATGATTAAGCTCCTCCAACTTAGATCATTTATAACATTTTTAGATTATCATTTATTGTGCTTAATAGTGAATGTGAAACTTTTCAAAAAATTAATCCATTTCATATGATTTTGACTCAACTTGTTTTGATTACTGATGAACTACAATGCATAATTATTAGTGAATAAAACAAACATTTTAGGCAAAAGATAGTTCTTCCATTTCTTCAAATATTTGACAATAGCATATAATTCTTGATCATGGAATGAGTACCTTTCCTTATCATCACTTAGTTTCTCACTAAATTATGATATAGCTTTCCCATCTTGGCTTAAGATAACACCTATAATAGTCCCACTAGCATCACATTCCACTTGAAAAAACTTATTGAAATCAGGGAAGGTTAAGATTAGTTCTTTGATTACCTTATTTTCCAACAATATAAAACTCTTATTAGCAACCTCTATCCAACGAAAAATTCTTTTGTCACCCTTGATTGTTTCTATCATTAGAGAAATAATTCCACTAAAATTCCTTATGAATTTCCTATAGAAGCTAGCTAAACAATGAAAGCTTGTTACATAAAATGTGCTCCTAGGTGCAGGCCACTCAAGTATGGTTTTGATCTTATCCTTATCCATCTTCAATCCTTCCTTCCTTTGAAATCAGAAATATTAAGTAGATAAATTCTACCCTTAAGAAACTACATTTTATCACATTGATTAACAATTTATCTTCATGTAGCTTACTCAATACAATCCTAAATTTTTTCAAATGATCTTCCTTAGTTTGACTAAACACCAAAATATCATCCAAATACACTATCACAAACTTACCAGTGAACTCCTTTAGCACTTCATTCGTTAGCCTCATGAAGGTGCTTGGTACATTGGTTAGCCTAAATGGCATGACTAACCACTCATAGAGTCCATCATTTGTCTTGAAGGCTATTTTACATTCATCCCCTTCTCTTATCCTAATCTGATGGTAACCACTTTTCAAGTCTATGTTGGAAAAATATGTAGCTCCACTCACAAAATCAATTAAATCATAAATTAGAGGTAATGGGAGTCTATACCTAATAGTGGTCTTATTTATTACTCTAGAGTCTATACACATTCTCCAACTCCCATCCTTATTAGGAATCAACACTATGTGAACACCAAAAGGACTTAGAATCTCTCTTACAAATCCTTTACTCAATAATTCATGGACTTGGTGCTTGATTTCATCATTTTCACTTGGCTTCAACTTGTAGGTAGCCTTGTTTGGAAGATTTAATCCTAAAATAAATTATATGTGATGGATAATGATTCTCAATGGTGGTAACTCGCTAATAAAATCATCTACTACAATTTCAATGTAATCATTCAACATATCTTGGATCTCTAGAAGTAAATTAGTTAACTTAGCGATAGTGACTACACTTTTTGGCTTACCAATCACATAAAAGTTTACCTCTTCCTTCTTCATTTGATGTAAAAACTATTTACCACTCATTATCATCACTTTAGAATTATATCCTATAGTAGAAACAACCTCTTCCTTCAAAGGTGTAAGTGTATGCTTGATCCCATCCTTCTCAAATGTGTATGTATTCTACCTTCCATCATGTAAGGCCTTCTTATCAAACTGTCAAGGCCTTCCAGGTAGGATATGAAACACATCCATAGGCATGACATGACATATTATTATATATAAATACACTTAACATTGTTCACTTACCAAGATTTTGTGTCCTTTTTGTAGCCAAGAGACTTGATAAGGTGTAGGATGCACCTCCTTCTTCAAGCCTAGTTTCTCCACCATCTCAGTTGACACAAGATTATTTATACTTCCACTACCTATGATGACCTTAAAACACTTTCCTTTTCTCTTACATGTAGTCTTAAACAAATTTTTCCCTTGTGGTGGTTCCACAATTTACTTATTAGGCTTTAACAAGATTCTTTTCATTAAAAGAGACTCACCTTCCTCTAGAACATCTTCATGAGTTGGTGTTGGTCCGTCAAATTATTCTTCACCTTAGGTCATGTGTACACCTATTTCATGGCTGGTATAAGGGTTGTCTAGACACTCATATTCTCTATGTCTTGCATATTTTTTGCACCTAAAACATTTTCCCATGAATCTTCTTCTTCCTCTTTGATATCCTTGGTATGTCCTTCTTCCTCTTGGTGTATAGTTTGATCTTTATATTTGTTAGTTTCTTCCCTATTCTCGAGATGTTTATATCTATATTATACCTCTTATGGATCTGCCCCTTCCTCTTGAGAAGGAAGTTTATTTCCTTACAATCTTCTCCTCAGATTTCAAGGCAAATTGGTATGCATCTTCAATCATCCCAGGTTTGAGAAGGCTAATCGCATCCTTGATGATAAAATTCAAACCACTAGTATACCTTTCTACCTTATTTATATCATCCTAAATATTTTATAATATTATGGCTAGCCTATATAACTCTTTAGTGTATTCCTTTATAGACATGTCCTTTTGTTTCAAATTCTGTAATTTCTTATAAAGATTTTTTTGATAATTTAAGGGCATGAATTTACCTTTCATTTTTTCTACCATTATATCATAGCTTTTAATCTTTGGATTTCTTTCTCTCTTCTTTTCCTCTTACACTCCATCCCACCACAAGGATGCATGGATCTTCAATCTAGCATTGTATATTTCACTTTCTTGTCATCTTCTTATATCCCTTCATATTCAATGTACTTGTCTATTTCACTGATCCAGTGAATCAATTCATCCACATTCAAGTTTCCTTCATACATTGGAACCTCCATCTTTGGATTTGCATTCACCTTCATATTGTCTTTTATCAACCTCTCTTCAACTATATCATCTTCTACCACCAATTATTCCTCTGGTGGCTCTTCTTCTCCATCACTAACCTCACCCATGCCAACACCTCTCTTCTGAGCCATCTCTAGATCTTAAAACCTAATTTTTAAGTTCGTAATCTCCTCTACAATTACTACTTGTCCAAATAGTCTCCTTCTTATATCTCTACCTCTATTCCTTACTCTCATTTCCATCTTGAATGTCTCATCTCTCTCAATTTATTTTCCTTTACTTGGATCTTAGATTATACATAATCCTTTAGCTCTGATACCAAAATTGGTGTCACCCTCAGACCATCTTAATCCTAATATTACTCTTAAACCCTCTTTGAATTTTTTTATTCATATAGGTTAATGACAATATGTTGTTTAAATAATACATTAGTACTTACACTAGAGTCACAATATAGAACTACACAAAAAGATTCATATATAATAATTACTAACTTAGGCACACTATATATAATTTACCTAAGCTATCTACACCTAACTAGATACCTTTCAATGATTAAAACACACACCCTAGGCCATAAGCCCATACATGCATTATTGATGGGCTAATGGACTTGTGGCCCTATTAACCTTGTCTTTTGACCATGACTTCTCTTGTGATCTAGATAACACAAAACTCTAAATTGATCTAGACACCTATTAAGTAACTACACAACATATGTGAAATGTGGATATTGTTACTTTGTATGAAATAAGACTAATGGTAACTATGGAAGACCTAATTAAGTCTCTAAAATAATCTATTTTGGAGGTATAATGAGTACAAAAATTATTCAAATCCATAAAATCACATGGTAAGTATAAAATTACATTTGATGACTTTTTAAACCAACATACAATCGTTTCTTAACTCTAAAACATCATTTAGAAACTTTGTCTCAGTCTGCCTGAGTATACAGGGCTTAAAAACAATTAGGGTTTATAAAACATAGTTACCCATGGAGTTAAACCTTAAGAATTTAGATAGTGGATTCACACATTGAAAACAAAAAGATTCAAAGTTTTATGAAATTTCACTGTACCAATTTCTAGAAATAAGAATCCCTAGTTAGGGTCTAGTATACATACAAATGGAGTTACATAACACACCATAGGGTTTCAAGACTCTAGATAAATTGAATTTAAGTTTGTTTTTTCCCCTCTAAAGGTCTAAGAACTCACAATGAATATATTGTCCCTCTAAACATTGGATTTCAACATCATGCTTACTACCTTATCATGTTGTAGTTACAGTCTTAGAGAAAAATATTAACAAAACATTATATTTTGTGTTCAACATTTTATATCCTCATTGTACATTAAAATCATCATATAAATTTTTTTTTGTTGAATTAATCACTCAACAAAACCAAAAACCCAACTTATACTCTAAATCTCTATTCCTATACTCAACAACAAACTCTCAAAATGGAGTTAACAACTTTTCCAAACAAATAAGATCTCAACCACTCTAAATCTCACCCACCTAACTTGAGATAACATGAAATATGATATCTAAACCTATTTCATTTAAATCTACATAATCTTTGCCTTTGACCATATTTTGTCTTATTAAATGCTCATGAAATACATATTTGATAATTTAAAATTTTGAATATCACAAAATTTGGAGGGAAAATAATTCAACACACCTAGACACTCTACAACTCAAGCAACAACATGAAAAACAAATTTATAGCATGAAGATGCTCCTACATCATTCTTCCAAAAATCAAAAGAGGCATTCTTCAGTTGTTCTTCATCAACTCTTCCACACTTGTGCCCAACTTGAGGATGTCATTTACAGTCAACCATGTTGTATCTTTAGCTGATAGGTTCCTCTGCTTGGTCAGGTACTAGTAATATTATTTATTTCTTGTTTTATTTACCAATTTCTTGTCCAAAATTCTCTCAACCTCCTTTGGTACTTCCTTTGGTAGTTGTTGTTCACATTGAATGTCATCATCAGCTCCTTTTTAATTCATTCAACTATTTGTTCCTCACCTTTGTATGGATATAGATCTGTAACATTGAATATTGGAGAGATTCCAATCCATTTTGGAAATTCTATCTCGTATGCATTTTCGAAAAAATTCTTCACCACCTTGCATGGACTTATTTTCTTCACTTTTAGATTTTTATTCTCTCTAAGGTAATCTTTCCTTTCTAAGGTGTGCAAGAATAAGGTCTCAAATATTGAAACCAACTTCTCTCCTTTTTTGATCTTCCCTTTGCTTGTACTTGATGGTTATTTCTTCAAGATTCCTCTTTACTTCTTCATGCAAATTTTGTAGTGCATTGGAAAACTCCTCTGCATCAACACTCTTTGCATCCATATTTCTTAGATATCTTAACTCATATAGACCCATAGGATGTATTCCATACAAGACTTGGAATTGACTCATTCCCATAGTCTTATTAGAAGAATAATTATAAGAAAACTCATCTTGTGTAAGTACATGATCCCACTATTTTGGTTGCATGCTCACTAAACTCCTCAAGATGTTACCAAGGCTCCTATTAAAAACTTCATTTTGACCATCAATTTATGGATGGTATGATAAGATAAAGCTCAAATGTGTTCCTAATTTATTATATTAGGTCCTCCAAAAGTGCCAAAAAAACATGGTGTCCCTGTTTGAAATAATACTCCTAAGGAACCCATACAATCTTACAATTTATTGGAAGAAATGATTAGCTACTCTAGTGGCATAACTTGTTTTTAAACATGGAATGAAGTGATCTATTTTTGAAAACCTATCAACCACTAAAAATATATAATCATGAACTTTTAGAGTTTTTGGCAAACCAAGTACAAAATCCATACTTATTGAATCCCAAGGCCTATTGGGAATTGGTATTGGTTAGTACAAATTTATATTTTCATCACTTCCCTTGGCATTTTGGCATGTCTTACACATCTCAAAAAAATTCTTGAAATCATCACCCATACCTAGCCAATAGTAATGATCACTCAATTGTGTTAGTGTGTTATTCTACTTAAAATGTCCTGACAAGATGCCACTATGCTTTTCCTTTAGCAAATTCTCTCTCATTAAACTCTTGGGTATGAAAAATTGACTTCCCCTAAAAGGCAAACCTTCTTGGATCATAAAATCAATCCAAGGACTCCTATCAACCCCTGCTACATCCATGTAAGCTTCATATGGTTCTTTAAATTCTAGATCTCCCTTGTACATCTCTTTCAAATCTTCAAATCCCAAGATTCATAGTTGAGATTATTTCATGATTAAGCTCCTCCTACTTAGAGCATATATAAACTTGTTATATTATCATTTCTTGTGATTAATATTGAATGTGAAACTTTGAAAAAAATTAATCCATTTGATATGATTTTAACTCAACTTGTTTTGATTACTAATGAATTTTAATGCATAATTATTAGTGAACAAAACAAACACTTGAGGCAAAAGATAGTTCCTCCATTTCTTCAAATCTTGTATAATAACATAGAATTATTGATCATAGGATGAGTACCTTTTCTTGGCATCACTTAGTTTCATACTAAAGTATGCTATAGTTTTCCCATCTTAGCTTAAGATAACACCTATAATAGTCCCACTAGAATCACATTCCACTTGGAAAAGCTTATTGAAATCAGGCAAGGTTAAGATTGATTGTTTGATTACCTTATTTTCAAACAATCTAAAACTCTTATCAGCAACCTCTATCCAAAAAAAAACTTCTTTTGTCACCCTTGATTGTTTCTATCATTAGAGAACTAATTCCATTAAAATTCCTTATGAATTTCCTATATAAGCTAGCCAAATAGTGAAACATCATTACCTAAAATGTGCTCCTAGGTGTAGGCCACTCAAGTATGGTTTTTATCTTCTCCATATCCATCTTCACTCCTTCCTTTCAAATCGCAAATCTTATGTAGATTAATTCTACCCTAGAGAAAGTACATTTTATCACATTGATTAGCAATTTCTCTTCATGTATCTTACTCAATACCATCCTCAAATTTTTCAAATGATCTTCCTTAGTTTGATGAAACACCAAAATATCATCCAATTACGCTATCACAAACTTACCAGTGAATTGCTTAAGCACTTCATTCATCGGCCTCATGAGGGTGCTTGGTACATTGGTTAATCCAAATGGCATGAATAACCACTCATATAGTCCATCATTGGTCTTGAAGGATATTTTCCATTCATACCCTTCTCTTATCCTAATCTGATGTTAACCAATTTTCAAGTCTATCTTCAAAAAATATGTACCTCCACTCAAAAAATCAATTAAATCATCAATTCTAGGCAATGGGAATCTATACCTGATAGTGATCTTATTGATTACTCTAGAGTCTATAAACATTCTCCAACTCCCATCCTTATTAGGACTCAAAACTATGGTAATAACAAAAGGACTTAATATATCTCTTACTAATCCTTTGTTCAACAATTCTTGGACTTGGTGCTTGATTTCTTCATTTTCATTTGGTGTCAACTTGGAGGTAGCCTTATTTGTAAGATTTACCCCTAGAATAAAATCTATGTGATGGCTAATGATTGTAAATGGTGGTAACTCACTAAGAAAATCATCTACTACAATGTCAATATAATCATTCAAATATCTTGGATCTCTAGACGTGAATCAGTTAACTTAGTGCTAGTGACTACACTTCTTGGCTTACCAATCACATCAAAGTTTACCTCTTCCTTCTTCATTTGATGTAGAAACTATTTGCCTCTCATTATCATCACTTTAAAATTCTATCCTAGAGCAGCAACAACCTCTTCTTTCAAAGCTGTAAGTGTATACTTGATCCAATCCTTCTCAAATGTGTATGTATTCTACCTTCCATCATGCATGGCCTTCCTATCAAACTACCAAGGCCTTCCAAGTAGGATATGACACACATATATAGGCATAACATCACATATAATCTTATATCTATATGTTCCTATATAAAAATACACTTTACATTGTTCACTTACCAAGATTTGGTGTCATTTTTGTAGCCAAGAGACTTGATAAGGTGTAGGATGCACCTCCTTCTTCAGGTCTAGTTTCTCTACCATCTCAGTTGACACATGATTATTTATAATCCCACTACCTATGATGAACTTGCAACACTTTCCTTTTCTCTTACATGTAGTCTTAAACAAATTTTTCCTTTGTGGTGGTTCCATAATTTACTTAGTAGGCTTTAACAAGATTCATTTTATTAAAAGAGACTCATCTTCCTCTAGAACATCTTCATGAGTTGTTGTTGGTCCTTCAAATTTCTCTTCACCTTGGGTCATGTGTACACCTATTTCATGGCTAGTATAAGGTTTGTCTAGACACTCATATGCTCTATGTCCTACATATTTGGTGCACCGAAAACATTTTCACATGAATCTTCCTCTTCCTCTTTCATATCCTTCGTATGTCCTTCTTCCTCTTGGTGTATAGTTACCTCTTTATTTTTGTGGGTTGATGACCTATTCTTGATATTTTACAGCTATCTTCTAGATCTTTCTGATCCTCTACCTCTCATGCATCTACCCCTTCCACTTGAGAAGTAAATTTGTTTCCTTACAATCTTCTCCTTAGATTTTAAGGCAAATTGGTATGCCTCTTCAATTATCCTAGGTGTGAGAAGGCTAATCTCATCCTTGATGATCAAATTCAAACCATTAGTATACCTTGTTACCTTCTATATATCATCCTCAATATTTCATAATCTTATAGTTAGCCTATATAGCTCTTCAGTGTATTCCTTTATAGACATGTCCTTTTGTTTCAAATTTTGTAATTTCTTATAAAGATTTGTTTGATAATTTAAGGGCATGAATTTACCTTTAACTTTTTCTACCATTATATCCTAGCTTTTGATCTTTGGATTTCTTTCTCTCATTTTTCCTCTTACACTACATCCCACCACAAGGATGCATGGATCTTCAATCTAGCATAGTATATTTAACTTTCTTGTCATCTTGTTCTATCCCTTCATATTCAATGTACTTGTCTATTTCACTGATCCAACCAATCAATTCATCCACATTCAAGTTTTCTTCATACATTGGAACCTCCATCTTTGGCTTTGAATTCATCTTCATAATGTATTTGATCAGCCTCTCTTCAACTATATCATCTTCTACCACCAATTATTCCTCTAGTGGCTCTTCTTCTCCATCACTAAGCTCACCCATGCCAACACCTCTCTTGTGAGCCATCTCTAGATCTTACAACCTTGTTGTCAGGTTCCTAATCTCCTCTACCATTGCTACTTGTCCAAATGGTCTCCTTCATCTATCTCTACCTAAATTCCTTACTCTCATTTCTATCTTGAATGTTTGATCTCTCTCTCACATTATTTTCCTTTATTTGGATCTTAGATTGTACACAATCCTTTAGCTTTGATACCAAAATTTGTGTCACCCTCAGACCATATTAATCCTAATAGTAATCTTAAACCTTCTTTGAATTTTTTTTATTCATATAGGTTCATGACAAGATGTTTTTTAGAAAATAAATTAGCACTTACACGAGAGTCACAATATCAAACTACACAGAAAGATTCATATACAATAATTACTAACCTAGACACACTAGATACAATTTACCTAAGCTATCTACACCTAACTGGATACCTTTCAATGATTAAAACACACACCCAAGACATAAGACCATACTTGCATTGTTGATGGCCTAATGGACTTGTGGCCCTGTTGACTTTGTCTTTTGACCATAACTTCTCTTGTGATCTAGATAACACAAAAATCTAAATTGATCTAGATATCTATTAAGGAACTACACAACATATGTTAAATGTGGATATTGTTACTTTGTATGAAATAAGACTAATGGTAACTATGGAAGACCTAATTAGGTCTCTAAACTATTCTATTTTGGACGTATAATGAGTACACAAATTATCCAAAGCCCTCAAATGACATGGTAAGTATAAAATGACATTTGATGACTTTATAAACCAACATCCAATCATTTCTTAATTGTAAAACATCATTTAGACACTCTGTCTCAGTCTGCCTAAGTATACAGGGCCTAAAAACAATTAGGGTTTAGAAAACATAGTTACCCATGGAGTTAAACCTTAAAAATTTAGACAATGGATACACACATTGAAAACACAATGATTTCAAAGTTTTATGAAATTCACTTTACCAATTGTCAGAATAGGAATCCCTAGTTAGGGTCTAGTATACATATAAATGGAGTTATATAACAAACCATTGGGTTTCAAGAATCTAGATAAATTTCATTGAAGTTATTTTTTTCCCCTCTAAATGTATAATAACTCATAGTGAAGATATTACCCTTCTAAACATTTGTTGTCAACATCATGCTTGCTACCCTATCTAGTTGTAGTTACAGTCTTAGAGAAAAATAATAACAAAACATTAGATTTTTTCCTTCAACATTACATATTCTAATTATACATTAAAATCATCATATTAAATTTTATTTTTTTGAAGTAATCACTAAACAAAACTGAAAACCCAAATTAGACTCTAAATCTCTATTCTTATACTCATACAACAAACTCTCAAAATAGAGTTAAGAACTTTTTCAAACAAGTAAGATCTCAACCACTCTAAATCTCACCCAACTACCCTGGGATCACATGAAATATAATATCTAAACTTATTTAGGTGAAATATACATAATATTTTCCTTTGGACATATTTTGCCTTATTACATGCTCATGAAATACATATTTGAAAATTTGAAAATTTGAATATCACAAATTTGGAGGGAAAATAATTTCACACACCTAGACACTCTAGAACTCAACCAAAAACATAAAAAACACATTAATAGCATGAAGATCTCCTACATCAGATACATAGTCATTTCTTGATAGTCTATACAAAGGACATCACACTAAGTCACCAATCCAAGAAAAGAAGGGTTTATCTCAATAAGTTATGAGTTATTATGTTGATTAAAGATAAGATAAGGTCGATTCAAAGAAGAATATGGGCATTCAAATTAAGGGGAATATTGAAGGTAAGAAATATAAAGGGTGTTTTATCATTCTCTCATAAATAAAATCACCTACATTTGGCATAAAAGTGACCTACATGTATGTACCCTTTAAGGAGGCTTGATGGAAATATGGATGATCTTGAACCTATCCAAGAGGGAAGTTTTGATTGGTAGAGAAGTAATATGCATTTGGGGAGAGTACTTAATTATGATCAAAATAAGAAAAGAGCATATCAATTACACTATGGGACTAAAAATAACCATAAAAATGTACCTACAACCCTTGAAAGACATACATGCTTGTAGGTGTATTCATCTTTAGTTGAAGGTGTAGGGTTACTAAGGATATATCAAGGAGGTGTAACCTAAACACTCCTAGGTCAATAACTTAAAATTAATAAAGGTTTATCTCAATAAAATAACATGATAGAAAAAAGGCTAAAAACTACCCTAAATCCACTATGAGGTGACCATGATGGCTTACAAGCCATGGTATGGATCACACAGTCATATTCTAGGTGATGAGGTTTTGGTTGTCTAAAGGACTTGTAAAGACATATGAAGGGCATAAAACATTGATAATTGTGATCAAAATGGGCAAAGGTATTTCATGTTTTAAAACAATCCTAAAACACTCATTACATTCACTTACAACCAAAATCATCACTTACAGTAGCCTTAAAACACTTAAGGGTATGTGTCATGGTCACAGAGGGTTTCATGATAGTGGTAGGGTTTAAGACCGAAGGGGTGATATTATGGATATGATACTAGAATATGTGGACAAGGTGGGACTTCATAGTTATACCTCAATATTTCAAACTCCTTTAAGGCCTCAGGCATAGTTCTTAGTCTGTACAGGGGTCATTTGGAATAAATTTAGTTAGGGACTTGATACAAAGCATGTAGAAGATCAGTTGAGGAGTCAATGGTTTAGTTGGGGTCATCATGAGCATAACAAAAGGATGAAAGCCTAAAAAATCAAGCATATTTATATTTTGAACCTAGAATAGACTTAGGAAAATACTTACAACAAACATATAACCAAAACTTAGTCAAGATACAGACAATGCAATGGAACTCTACAAACCTATGTGTGGCTTTAGAAAGTTTTATCTAAATATAAAGGCGCAAATGGCATCGAGATTTTCATTTCATGAAGAGATTATAAAGAGAAAGGCATACTAGGGTTCAAAGAGGTTTTAGAATAGAAAAGGAGGCACCTATAGTCAAGATCAAGTAACTATAATGCCTTACATTGCCTTGCTTTCACTTACAATTTGAGAATATAGGGCCTTCAAGGGAAACCTCCGTGAAGGTATGAATATTTCAATTCTAAGGAGATGGTCATACTCATTGAAAATTAAGTCTATTCAAGAGCCAAATTCAATAAAAAATCATGACCTATAGCCATGATAGTTGTAAATGAATTCAAGTAGGCATATTGAGTAAGTGTGATAATAGAGGTAGACTACTAAGCCTATTAGTTTGCTTGGATCACATGGAAAATTTTATCCTCAAATGAAGTATAAGAAACAAGGTATATGTGGATTAGAGGTATAAAATACTTAGCTATATCTCTCTTAATAAAACCTATAACCATCTTAAAGGTAAAACCTTCCTTCAAACTAGCAAGCAAAAGATGAGCAGTGGCCTATAAGGTTATTTCATATCCAATGAATAAGTATTTTGAGGAAGAAAATGATGTCATTATCATAAATGTGTTATGAAGGAACTTTAAAAGGTCCACCTATAGTTAGGTACATCGGACATGTATGGAATATGAATTAAAGAGGCCTAAAACATTGCATAAAGAAATCAAAAGACTACAAGGAGATAGTTATGATCCATATTTTGATATAAATAGTTATAAGTGCATATTTAAGATGAAATAATCTCTAATATTATTCAAACATGATCAATGCCCACCTATAGTAGTGTGTACACAGTCATTTGAATCCTAAATACCTTGTTAGAGGTCAAATCATGCTTGAAAATAGGGTTAGAGGAGTTTTACAAATTCTTGAAAGGACTATTGAGACAACTAAAGGTGTTTTTGATCTTAAATACATCCAAAAACCATTAAATTCACCTTTAAAACACAAAAACTTAGTAAAAAATGTAGATAGTCCATGAACAAAGATCAAAATTATGGGAAAATTAAATATTCTAAGAGATACAGGTGGAGTTAAGAACTAAAATTTTCTACAAAAAGTCATAATGAGTTGGATAAACATCTAACAAAGTTTCATGGCCTTTGGACAAGTGCACATTTTCACTTTTTTGTCTCAAACCTTAGCCTATTCATTTGTGGTCACCATTGGAGCACGCTTCATTATGAAGTGCTTTAAATGCTTCTAAGCCAATGCAAAGGATTTAAAATCATGGGATTATGTTTTTAAATCATAATATTACCGATAAAAAGTGTACAAACTCCAAATTTTATGCAAAACATGCTCATATGGGCTTATGCAAATAATTGGGCACATGGGCCAAAAAGGCATTTTTTGAATTTTCATTGTGAGAAGACTTTTAGAGTGTTTTGATAGAATAATAAAGATATAATAATGATTTTTTTAGGATTTTAAAATATTGGAAGAAACTATTTTCATTTTAATGAAGTTTTTTTACTTTTTCCAGTTCCAGGCACCCTTCCAAGCCACCTATTCATATGCTCATTTTGTTCACCATGTGTGGAGTTTGGAAAAAATATCTTGGTATATTTTGAGTAACCATATGTAGTTATAATTAATTAATAATTTATAGTATTTTAGGTGCTATGATTTATGAACCATGAGTAAGAGCGTAGGTAGCCCAGAATGTAGTCAATTCCCCACAGGCAAATTTCATTTACATGGTAACTTTTCATATTTTTCACATGGGAGAAAAATATTTTCATGGATGTTAGAGGTTAAATTTAATACACATGAATGGAAATGGTTTAGGATTTGGATGCATTTAATTCATGAATCATCAATTTGAAGATTCAACTTTAAAACCCTCTTAAACTGTTAAAAAACTAGTTTTGAGAAAACTGGTTTTTATTGCTATAAAATCATCATGGACCAAACTAAAACCTTTTAAAAAATAAATTAAACTTAGATATAATTCCATAAATGTATTTTATATGCATGAGGCTATATGGATGAGTGTAGAAATCATGTTTTTCTAGGAAAAAACATGTAAAATGAAGTATAGGGAAAGTCAACAGAATCTAATCAATGGAGATTGAAGCTTAAAATTTTTTATTTATCTTAAAAAAATTATTTTATTAGAAATAATCTTATAAGTGTCTCTATCAGTTCAATCAAAATGGCCAGTCTGTTAGAAATTTGAGCAAAATTAGCCTAATCAACTATGTTGTCTCAATGATGAAGGTTTTCACATCAAAATCACATATTTGATGATAAAGAAAGTTTTTCCAAGTCTAATTATTGGTTTTTTAAGGTTTCATGGTTTATTTTTGTAGGTTTCATGGTGTCAAAGTACATAAGTTCACTAATAGGCCTATTTGGCTTAGTTGGTCTAATTGTTCAATTGTCAAAGTTTGAATTTGGCATTGATTGGTTATTGGGGAGTTCAATAGGAGTTTATATACCATATATCTATTATTATCATGAATATTCATGTAAATTTCAGCCTTTAAGGTCCCTTTTCATGCAAGATGAAGTTAGTTAGAGTTGACTAGTCAAAGCTTATCATGAGTCTTCCTTGATTCCATGCAAAGGGAAATGTTATCTTGTTCTAAATTAACTTCAAAGAAATTTAAGTGAACTTACTTTTGGATTTTAGAATATAATCATGCATGGAGAAATTTTTGACTTTTTATATGGGCTCACCATCCTTACTTCTATGCCAACCTTGAAGATCGATGCATGTTTGGTGGAATTTAAAGATTTTAATGATTATTTTAAACTTTTTAAAAGGATTTAGTCTTGAGTTAGTCAAAAAATACTAACCCTTCCTAGTTTTAAAACACCACATTAGCTGTGATTAGGGTTTGAGGCATATATATGGGCTTAATCAAGCCATTTTTCATTAATTCTTAGAGCTGAAGTAAAAATTGTAATCTGGACCATACATCAATAAAGGAGATTTTTATTTTACACATGAGTTTTGATAGATAATAGAGTGTAGTTTAAAGTGTACCAACATATCAATGAGATTACATCTCCTTTTGGCAGGTCCATTCCTCATCTATTTCTTTCTATCTCACCTTCTATAAGTCATTTGAAGAGGTAAAAAAGGAATTTTATAATCTAAAGTTTTATTAATCCTTCAACTAAAATATTTATACTTAAGGGAAATATATATCTTTCATTTAATCACACATGTGCATCATTTTCAATAGTTTCTACATAATATGAGAAATTCAAGTGCACCACCTAATTAGATAGGATTTCCTTTTAGTTTTCCCTTCCCCTTTTCATCCCAAAAATCATAGTAGATCAGATTTAATTAATAAATCTTAAAGGAAAAAACTATCTCTAGAGTTTATTCTCACCATCAAGTCACCCACACTCTAATAAGATCTAATTATATGAGATGGAGAGAAGGTGTGCCTTACATATATTCAATTAGGGTGCTCTCTAGAGTGATAATAATTTATGGCATGCCTAGTGGGACAACTTATTCACATTTTTGAATTATTATCTATGTATCTAAGTGTATTATTAATTTCTAAATTTTCATTTTCATATTTTTATAATTTTCATGCCACCAAGATTTTTCATAAGATCATTTGCAGAAGGGAGAGAAATATATTTCTCTAATCTATCTTTCTAATCAACAAAGAAAAAGAAAGCCTCTTAGTCAAATCTAAATCCTACACCTTCTGTTAATCTTGATATTACACAAAATCCTCTCATTCAAGTCAATATTATTCAAACAAATATTATTTTAAATATTATACCTTAGATGGTTATTCCTAGAAGACAGGTTTTTGTTGCATTCAATAGTGGTAGTCCTCTAAATCTCAATCAATGGGATGATATTCTAGTTTATGCTCTAAAGGATCTTTCTTATTTTGTATGATAAAATATAGTAACTCGTATAGAACATATTATAGATATTTATAATCATTATTTAGTGCATCATGTGATAGAGGAAAATGTAGCAATGAGGTTATCGGCAACTTCTTTCAAAGGAAAGGCACTTCAGTGGTATAGAGGTTTAGCTCCTATATTAATCAACAACTAGGATGAATTTAGAGAACTTATATGAAAACATTTTGAACACAAAAGTGATCATATTTCACTTGTGTAGTATCTTAAAATAATTTAGGGATTAAATCATGAATTCATGGTTGATTTCAATTACATATTCTAGAAGACTTGGGACAAAACTCCTACAGTGATCAAGCCTACACCCGACTATGCTTTTCTATACCATCTAAAGGCTCTTAATTCAAATGTGGCTATCATGATCCAGTATATGGGAGGTAATAATTTAATTAAATCTTTTAAATTATAAATCAAGCATGAAAAATACCTTATACAAGTAGGCAAGATATCTCCAATTCCTTGAATGCCTCTTTTTCCAGAAATCCATCCTCCTGCTCTAACTATTGCTCAAATTCTAGAGTCATAAAAGTTTCATCAAATGTAAGGTGATCAAATTGATATATTAGGGAGGATAGAGAGTCTTATTAAGGCTCAAACTAGTAATTTGGTTACAATAGAGAGGTATCAAGCTCCACCATATAGGCCTTATCAAAATACTAATAAGAATTCTCAACCCAATAGGCCATCCTATCAATCCAATTAGTAAGGTCAAGGGAAAAATTCTCAATCAAGGTAGTATAATCCTAATGATCTAAGTAATTATAGATATATTATGAAAACTAAGAGAAAATATGCTCAATAAGTATAATGAAATAATCAATGGGATCAAGATAACAATATGGCAGTGGCTCCAACTAGTGAGAGTTCTCATCAATCTTTCATGCAACAATGTTCAATTCTTCCTTTATTTAAAAACTAGACACCTTATTAGAATAAGGAAGACTCTCTACCCTACATAGACATTCTTTCATTCACTAAAGAAAAAGTGCCAAATCAACAAGGAGAAGGTAGTGGTAAGGTACCTACTAAAACTACATTTGTGAACTTCCAAGAATGTGAGAATTCTTTTGAGCACTTGGATTCAAATCAAAGTCAAGATTTACCTAATGTTGATAATTTAGTTGTAACCCATACTATATTAAAGATAATGACAATTGGTGAAGGTGTAGGTCCTAAAAGGGTAGCCCATACGTCTTCTCCACCACCTCAAAGCACAATAACACATGAGCTACCTCAAAAAAGTTCTAATTAACAAGCTCATGATCCAAAAGATAAGAATCTGAAAGGGCCTTACGTACCTAAATTGACACAACATTTGGGAGTTGCTTCTACCCCTAAATTATATTTAAAGGTAGACACTTCTCCACTTAGTATTGTGGGTCACATGAAAAAGACTTCAATATCAATTTCAATGTGGAATACTCTACTAATCTTAGGATAGAGAGAATACTTGTGAGAGGAACTTTCAAAGCTCATTATCCTTGATAGACTATCTAATAAAGAAATATTAAGTTATATCCTAACTCATTATAATCTAGATATTGAGTCTCAACTTCTTAATATGAATAAACCTCCTCCATTTTACCTTTCTATTATTATTGGAGATTGTCTAGTTCATAATTGTATGATTGATAGTGGGGCTAATACTTTTATCATGCCTAAATCAATAGTTGATAAGTTAGGATTTTAGTATCAACCCAATGAGAAAGGTGTATTAAAATTATATGGGTCTCTTAATAAGACTAGATGTGTGTTTAAAAATCTAAAAATCATACTTGGTACTTGTCCAAATTTTACCATTTTGTAGGATGTTGTTGTTAATCTACCTTTATATTTTGCATTATGCTTATCCAGAGATTTCACTACCAAAATAAGAGGTTACCTTTATTTAAATTAGTCATACATGATTTTTATAACTAGGTATGAAACCAAAGTTACTATTAGATCTAAGTTAATTTCCAAATTTCACCTTGAGCCATACATGCCAAATATGTCAAATGTGAATTGTAGTATTTCAGAAGAAGATGATAACACCATTGAGCAAGATCCTTCTAAGCCTCTTGAAGGCATAAAAAATATTCTCCTAGATGAGTGGGATACTTATAATCATGGCCATAACCATTATAAAATTATTTAAGATGATAGTTTTGGAGTCTATTGTATGCATGAAGAAGGTGACTTACTGGCTAGTCTCACTACCTCATTACAAGATCGAGAAGGAGTTTGGAATCTATTCTTTGATGGATATAAAACAAAAAATGCAAGTGGGGCTAGTGTAATTTTGGTTTGACCACACAATCAAAGGTATTATTATTTTTTTATAGTTTATTTTAGTTTTAATTCTAATATTGCAAGGTATGTAGCCCTTATTTATGGTCTTTAATGGGCTACAAAGATGAATATTAAGCTCTTGCAGGTGAAAGGTGATAGTGAGTTATTAGTATATTAAGTCAAAGGTTTAAGTAAAAAAAAAAAATCTTTTTAAGGCCTAAAAACATAGATAATTTGATCTCATGGAAGATTTCCTTGCATTTGACATTCATTCCATTCCTAGAGGAGCAAATCAGCATGTTGATAGACTTGCTACCATAAGAGCATAATATGACATTTTAGATCAGATTAAGGACAATAAAAATTAGAAACAAATCAAGGTTTTATGTATACCTTCAGTCCCAAATAATGATTTAATTTGGAAAGTTTTTTATTTTGATAAGCAAATATCATATTTTCTATAGAATGAGGTAGACTCTTGCCAAAGAAATCATGATAAATTATAGGATCGATATGAAAATCAGATTGTGTAATTGAAATAAAAAAAGATGCATAAAGGTTTATTTACTTTATAAATAATATCCAATGAATATGATCATCTAAGGAAGGACAAGGTGATTATTTATTCCAAGAAAGAGCATTATGAGCTAATTATCATAGTTTAAGGTAAGCAACTCAAGTTGTGTAAAGTGAATATTGATTATGAGAGAGTAGATTTTAATTCATTATGACTAGAATTCATGGATGTATTTTCTTGTGAATACAATTATTTGAAAGGTTTTGATCCTAGATTGGAACAACATACTATTGAACTAGAACAAGATGTAAAATCGATAAGATAAAAGCAAAGGCCTATCAACCCCAAGGTTGAGATTATCATGAGGAAAGAACTTACAAAGATAATTAAATCAGGTACTAAATTCATATAAATCATTCAACATGGGTATAAAATCTTTTTCTAGTAAGAAATAAAAATAGAGAGATAAGGTTATGTGTAGATTTCGAAGATTTGAATAGAATATCACTAAAAGACCATTATCCACTTCCATGGATCAAATCTTGTAGAGAGTTTCAAGTTCACAAACTTTTTATTTATTGGATGGATACTTAGGATACAATTATATATTGGTGAAAGATCAAGATTACTATAAAATAGCTTTCACCACAAAATGAGGTACTTTTGCTTAAAAGAAGATATCTTTTGGACTCTCTAATGCTGGAACTACCTTTCAAAAAGCAATGAATGTTGCTTTTCATGGTCTCTTAAGTGAAATGGTTTTAGTATATCTTGATGATATTATAGTATTTTCAAATAATCCTAATGATCATCTAACACAATTTAAAAATATTTTTTTGATAGATGTAGACAATTTGGAGTTTCATTGAATCCAAAGAAATGGATTTTTTAGTGCATGAGGGGAGACTTCTTGCTTATGTGGTGTCCAAATTTGGTATTTCCATTGATCCAGAGAGTAGAGACAATCCTTTATATATCATTGCATAAACATAATAAAGGATTTTAGAGCTTATTGGGTAAGATAAACTTTATCATAAGATTCATTTCTAGTTTTGCAGAACTAGTAAGGCCACTTACTCAAATGCTTAAGAAACACCAAGAGTTCACTTGGATTAAATAAGTTAAAATAAGTTTTGAATATATAAAATAATTAATCATACAATATCATAGGAACTTTTATCAATCTATATTTTAGTAATTATTTCTTCTTGTATGCTTTCTCTACTTTTAGTACTATGTCAACCATGTGTATGCAATAGAATGATGAAGGTTTGGAATAGCCCATTGCTTTCTTTAGTCAAAATTTAGAGATTTATTAAGAGATATATTATTTTTTATAAAAAAAATTTCTCTATATTATAATATGTATGAAAAAATTCATACAATTGGTTTCAAATAATAAATTATACTATTGGTTTCTCATCTAAGTGTGAAGGACTTCATTCTCAACAGACTTGAGGAAAAAGAGAGTTGTATGGGTCACTAAATGCATTAAATATGAAATTTAATTCAAGGTTACAAATATTGTATGAGAGAAATTATTATTTGAACATCTTTAAGAAGATGTAAAAGAATAAAAATAAATAATTTTTACAATTTAGGACACTTAGCATGAAGGTGAAAATACACCTCTTGTAAGATGGACACATAACACTATTATATTTAATTAAAATAGAGAATGTACAAGGGGTTTTAATTAATCACAAATAAGGTATTTTATGATAAAATAATTACCATACATTCTAATTTATGTAGTGATTTTCAAAAAATACATTGGAGGTATGCTTTTAAGGTGTGTTGAAACTAGTCAATTTGACAAGCTTTTTGAACAATTTCATGATAGTCCTTCTAGAGGTTATTTTTTAGCCAAGACCAAAGCTATAAAAATCATTAGATATATTTATTTTTGGCATAATTTTTATTAGAGATACATATGCATGGGTTAGGAAATGTATAAAGTGTGTAATGTTTTTAGGAAAATAGAGACTAGCTATTATGCCACTAAAGCCAATTCAAGTTGAGCAACCTTTCATGAAATGGGGTTTAGACTTAATTGGGATGAATCATCCTCCATTAAATTATGGTCATAAGTGGATATTGATAGCTATAGACTATTTCACCAGGTAGGTGGAGGTAGTGCCTTTGAAAGAGGCAAAGGAGAACTCTGTGCTTGAATTCAATGAGAGCCTAGTCACTCATTTTGGAGCACCTTCTAACATCATATCAAATAATTTTTTAACATTCAGTAGTGAAAATATATGTGAATTTTATCTTGAAAATGGTATTTATTTGACATCTTCATCAAATTACTATCCATAGGGTAATGGACTAGTGGAGTCCACTAACAAGAACCTGATTTGGATTATCGAAAGAATAATGAAAGATAATCAAAGATATTGGAATAGTAAGTTGAATAATAATTAATGGGATGATAGGATTACCCATAAGAATGAAATTTGTAATTAACCTTATCTCCTATTTTATGGAAGAGAATCAAGGCTATCTATCTCATTGGAGCTTCTAGCATTGGAGCTTACACACCAGTTAGAGTTTTTGAAAAGTGATATAATGGAGGTCAAAATGAATGAAATAAGATAATTGGAGAAGATTATATATGATTATATTAACACCATGTGTTAAAATAATTAAAAAATAAATAAAACATTTGATAAGAGAGCTTCATCAAAAACATTTTATCAAGGAGACATGTTAGTCAAATGGGATTAAGAGTGTGCAAATCTAGGTAAGCACTCGAAATTTGATAGCTTTTAGAGTGGACCTTATATTATCAACAATTGTAAGAAGAAGAATAATTTTAAATTATCTAGATTAAGTAGAGAAGAACTTCCCATTCCTTTAAATGGGATGTTTCTTTAATATGGTTACTAGGAGAGTCACTCCTTTATATATTGTCATAGTTTAATTCCTCTAAGTGCCCATCCACACATGATTTTAGTATTTTTTTTACTTTCCATGTTGTTTTTTTCCTTTCATCTAAGTGCACATTTTCACATTATTTGTTGTTGCTTGTGTCAATTTCTCTTATTATGTCTTGGTCATCAAGCTTTCCCAGTTTCAGTGTTTGTCTTGATCTATCCTTACCAGAGTTCTAAATTTTTTTTACCAGTAGGCTATTCAACCCCTAAAAGTCACAAAAATTATTATTAATTTCAAATTTTAAGGTCAAATTGTTACCCGTATCAATCTAAACTTAACTAAAACTAGTCAATATTCCTTTGCAGTTGGTTGAACTAGTCAAATATGGTCTAAAAATGCAAATTTTGGTCAAAAAAGTCAAAAAATAAGATAAAAAGCATAAACATAATTAAAAAAGTCACTAAATTATTCCAAAAGAGATTTGGTCATGTTCAAAAGGGCGAAAGTTTCCTAATTCCTAATTTTCAAGTCATCAAAGGGTCATTTGGTATGTCATAATAGCTAAAAGACCCTAAAATAGATCCCACATGCCAAATTTTCTAATTAAAATCTCAAAAATATGTAAATTTACATTATATACATGAAATAAATCTCAAACATTCTTTACCAAGTAGTGGTAAGTGAAGTTTAGCTTTTAAAAGGGCAAAAAGGCCTTTTTCACCTATTTTGCAAGAGAAGTATGGAATCCATATATTTTACATACAATACAAGTTAGAGGAGATCATATACAGGTCATATCTAGGCTTAAAAAATATTTTAATGATAATTCATGGCCATATAGGCCCCAAACTAGAATCTTTTTGGTTTCTTGCTTCTTGGCACAGAGAGATCTACCTGTAGGTTTTTTGATGGTATAGTTTGTTGGAAGAGGGTAAAACTCTCAAATTTGGGGTAAATAAATTAGACGCATAAGAATTAATGATGGTGTAATTGGTTTCTCAATTGGATTCTCCATGCTCATTAACCATTCAATTTAAGTAAGGTTAAACTATACTACATAGCAACCAAAAAGGTCACTATTTTTCTCTAATTTATCCTCACATGGGAAGAGTTCTGGGCAAATTAAAAATTTTATAGGATCTTGATTAGTTTATTTAACATTAAATGGGCTCCTTTATGTGTTATTTATCCAATTCAAGGTCAAATAGAGGTCTCAAAGTTAGCTAGTCAATCTATAGTGTTGGCAAGATTGGAAAGAAGAATTATACGGTCCAAGGATAAGGAATTAGCTTCAAATTTTAAATATTTTGTATTTTTTAGGGTTTAAAACAAGTTTTCATGTTTTTCATGCATAAATTTCTAAATATATCTAAGATTCATAGCAGAATGTCTTCTCCATGCCCAAGCAAGGTGTTCTAAAAGGGCTAGTTTAACACTTTTTAAGATTTCTTTACAAATTTTAAACTTTTTTGGAGAAAACCATGATACAATTTTAGTCTCTTTCTAGTTATGTTTGGATTCAAAATTCAAGTATAATTATGACCTAGTATTCATCTTTCCATTCATTCCTTCTATTGGTCTTTTCATGATCCTAAATGCTTCTTCCCACCTTCACATCATTCTTACCATATCACTACCATACCACTCTATTTTCACCTTCATTTCACCCTTTATTATGTTCTTCCCATCATCCTTCATGTATTTCCACTTAACTCACCCTTCATTCCATTTCCATCACCTTTTCCATCACTAATGAACCAAGGGTTGAAGATCAAAAAACCATAAAAAACATTATTTAGGGGTATATGGGCAAGCAAAACATAGTCTACTATCTATACATATGGTACTAAAAGTATTACCTACAACAAACTTCAATGAGAGGTCATACTTTAGGCCAAATATCAAGGAGTTTGATCTTTTTAATAGGGTTAGGTAGGGTTTGCAAGAGACATCATGTCTTTAAAGCCACTAAAGTAAACTTTTATAGATTGTACTTCATGCACATAATAACAACCTACTAAAGGCATTCTATATGCTAAATGATAACAAAGCCTATATGGAATAAGCCTAAATGAAGTGGTATGTTCATTTTGGGAGGGAGTTCTTGGTTGTGATTAGAAATGATCACTTCAATATTTAATATGTTCTAAGCTACTCAAATATCACCAATTTTGATTCCTATAATAGGCTTATGAATATCATCTACAACCAACACTAAGTAGGGTTGTTTATAATCCTAGTTTAAGAAGGTTGAAAAACATGGAAGGTTCATGCCTTGATCAAATACTAATAGTATTAGTCACTGTAGTGAAGAAATTAGTAGCAAAAAGGTATTCATAGAAATCAAGTGCCATTTTGAACCTTTAGATACATATTCATTTCTTGACAATCTATGCAAAGGACATCACATTAACTCCCCCACTTGTGATTAGGATTTGAAATTTTGGAGCTAGATAAATGAAATAGTTGAATTGAGTGGCCAACTTATTATTAATGAATTTGTGTGTACTCGTACATTAAATAAATATAGTTGACTTATATTTCTTGAGGAAATTGACCACCTTAATAATTGGAGGAGAGCTAATACATAAAAGTGCATGATAGGAAATAGTAGGTTGAGGACATTTAGTTTCATCTTTAGGAGCTCCTAGAATATTGATGTGTGTTTGTGTCAAGGATGTAATGAAAACAACAAAATAACATTTCTCAAATTATAGGGACAATAAGAATATGGTGGTAACACTTTATATCTTCACTCAATTTTTATGGATATATTATATGGTTACAACTTACCACTTTATAGTCTACAATAAAACCCTATTGTAGGGATAACAATATTATGGTAGTGACATAATCTACTTGAATTTATTATGATGTAAATTTCTTGGTATTTGTCAATAAAAGCTCAAACTCTTAAATAAACAAATGGATATACATAATGACAATCAATCTAAAGTGATTTATGTTAAAAAAGTTTAAAAAGAGGGAGTAAGGTAGGGTAGAAAAGAAAGTTCCCTTGCAACAACAAAGACCAATAGATCTCCTTTGATTTATATTAGAAACCTAGATAACACCTAGTCAAAATCAAAATTCTAAGATCTAATTCATATCTAGACTAACTATGAAATGATATAATGCTTTGGGATGCATGTAGCTATTGATTTTTTAATTCAATTACATTATAATTCAAATTTAACACTGATTTGCCTTTAATTCACTATCAATTTTAGTTTTAAAGCTAAACTTTACCACCTTTTGACATGTGGCACCTTTTGATTATTCTCAAGGAATCTCAAAATGAATCTTAGTGTGATTAATGTTTTATATTGTGCCACATGGGATCCTTCTATTCATGTCAAGATCATTCGTGGGGCCTTATAATTTTGATTTGTTGTGGGAGCGCTATGCATCATTATCATAGGCAATCATAGTTGGCATCAGGGTTCTTACAAAATAAAAGGTGCCATAGTTATATCAAATACCTTACAAGGACCTTTTCAATTAACATGTTAGGTATTCCAAGGCCCTTAAAGGTATCTCTTAGGAGATACCTTGAAAGAAAATTCTAATCATGTGCATGTTGAAGGTATCTCCTAGGAAATAATATTCCAATAGTATGCATTAGTGTTCTTGCTAGATAAAAATTTATGTTATTGTTAATACCATTACATTATTTGTAATAATTATATTTTCATTATACATTGTAGATGTTGTGTTTGATTAGCTTCATGTTGTTCTTTAAGCATTATTTAAATCTTCCTACCATTATTCCCAAATGCCTCCTTAAAGTATTAAGTTGTAAAAAACATCTTTATATCATCTTCAATAGCAAGGTATGCACCCATAATTATATTTTTTCAATATAATTATGAAATATAAAATTTATTATCTTTTAGTAGTCATTTGATATATTTTTTTAATTCACAAAGATACCTTATTAAAGGAAACATTTTCTACCACCACTACCATCCCACCAAGTTGTTACAAGAGGAAAACATTTCTCATTTTCAATGCCAAGCAGTGGAACTATCCATTCAACAATGTCAAAGTTTCCAAACCTCTCTCTTGGTGGTCTGCCTATATTTGGGATCACTCTTTGATGACATAAAGATATTGACGATGAATTTTTATTGATGGGTAGTGCATATCAATATAATTTTCAATCCCCATGATATTATTTAGGGATCAAAACTGAAGGGGCTAGAGGTTTATTCCCAATAGTTGCCAATACTCAGTTCCCTAAGGTCTTGCTTACCACCTTAGCAACATGATCCTAAGATCCTTAATATTGATGATGATCTTGCTAAGTTTCCTTTAGATAATTTAATGGAATTTAATAATTCCACCTATGTAAAATAAATTATTCTTAGTGAACTTGAGTGTTTCAGATTATGAGAGGTAAGGGCTAAAGTTTAGATAAGGGAAATAAATTCTTGGTTTTATAGATACTCCCAATATAGCTAGTTATACAAATAGATTTTAAATCAACTGATAAAAATTAATGTTTTGTTATGTTAAGTTGTTTCTAGAGCATTGACTATAAGTAATGATCACAATGATAGAGTGTTAGATATAATGTTGAATAGGCTTGAGAATATAAATGCATAATCATAGGCATACTACAACAAATGGTCAAAATATGAAAAGTCTTGTGGTTATTGTTGATGTAGTAAAGGGGAAATTTGTGATAAATTTTAGTCATTCTATTTCTCATTTGCATTTGATTATCATGTATTTTATCTAATTAAGATTCATCATTTAATATTGATGAAAATATGATAATTTGAAGAATCAAGTGAAGGTAATTTAAGTGCACATTCAAACAATGTAGAATATTTTAAATTTAGTCATTTTCTTAGAATAAAATCTTGTTTTACTGAATAAAAAGTAGTAATACATTGAAGAAAATCATGAAGGAGCATAGATTGGATCTAGAAATTTTGTTCAAGTAGAAAGCTGATGCAGATCACTCCTTTCTATAGGGGATGCAACAAAGTATGAAATGGAAAATATTAATGTTGTAGCTTAGGATTTTCTCTAATTAATAATCTTAAAAAATAATACAAGTCATAGAGAGAGGGTGTCTTATGTAATACAAAAGTATACAAACACTCCAAATGAAGCTTAAAAGTAATGACTCAATGTTAGTTATAACATTTATTTATAGTGGAAATATTGGGATATTATAAGACAATCAATTTTAAACTTCAATATATATTATTTTTATGGATTTTAAAAGATGCATTAGATGCTTAGATGGCTTGTAGTTGCTGATATGTTAGATATTATATTAATATGTAATTATTTTTTGTAATTAATTTAACTATACTATATTAATGATATATGTTTTTAAATGTATGATAATTTTCAATTTGATTTGGAGTAGACATGGTATTATGACTAACTTGTTGTAAAAATAATGTAATTTTATTAATATAATCACAAGCCAAAGGACTAGGTCCTGGAATGATGAAGGGGCATTGTGGAGCTTGATTACTCACACAAGCCAAAGGATGAGATTTCAAAATTATAATGGTATTCCTTAGATATTACAGAGATTGATAGCTCATATAATATAAAAGAGGGTTAGTGGTAGTTGATGATTAGATAATAAAAGGATGTTGTGGAACTTGATTACTTACACAAGCCAAAGCATCTAAGTCTTCCTCATAAACCATATCATCCCAGTCATGAGTTGGCTCATAAGCTTATTCTTGACTATGTTCTGTGTACTGATTATTGCAAAGAGGGTATGGATCCATATCCCAAAAAGCATTATCTATAGTTGGGTATTAAAATTCCTCCTCACAATCCTCTTCATGCAAATCAAGGTCTCAGTTTGGATTTTGTGGATTTTGACTATGTTCCCCATATAGAGTATTGTAGGAAGAATAATAAAAATCTTTAGAAAATATTTCTCTATAGTAGTTTCTAGTTGTATTATAAGTGACTTAACCATAAGTGTTTCTAGACATATCCACATAAATGATGAAAGCTCCAAAATAAAAAGGCTTAGAGTTCTGCAAACTCTAAAAAGCTATGTCCAAAAGATAAATGGTTTAAACTTGGTCTAACTTGGTCAAAGGTGGTGTTGTATCTCCAATGTGGTATTAAAGTGAAGATATATCTCCAAAATTATTTTTGCTAAGACATGGCATAAAATAGTCTCGCATCAAATGTCTAATGTCAAATGTCATATGCACAAAAGGTCAAGCATCTGAATAAAAACTAGCATGTCAAAAGTCTAAGTTAAAGTGTGCCAAATAAGATCTAAACTAGGAAAGGGAAAAGTTAATTTGATAGGTATTTTTTCCATATGTAGAGTCAAAATATAGGCTCAAACAAATCAGCATATGCTAGGACTTTTGGCCAAATGGCATCAAAAGCTAGACTTAAAACAAAGGCATGATGTGATTTAATTTAATCTAACAGGTTTGGAAACAACTTTGACATAGATCCAACACATTGAATAAAACATAAACATGATAAATTGGCATAAGTCATAAGGAAAAAGGATCTTTGAATAAATAATATGTTTTCCCAAATAAAGGCACAAACAATGATAAGGACAAGTACTAAATAAACAAACCATCAATAGTTTTAAAATTTGGGTAATTGATTAACCAAAGTTATGTAACCCAAAATAAAAATATCTATGTATTAACCCCATGGATTAAGGCCTAAATAAAAATCAATAAATGTTTGAATCCAAACTTGACAAGACTAATTGAAAACTCAATGACAAAAACTAGGATTTGACCAAACAAGCTTAACGAGATCACACAACATGACGACACATGACAAAGGTCTCCATGGTATACATGACGTGGTTTGAAAAATGGTTTTGATACAATGCTAAACATGTCTTGAAACAAATTGAGCAGCATAATAGTGTAATCATACTTGAATAATGTGGTCAATGTTATGTTTCAAAGACTCAAAAGGCTAAAAATGTTTTGACATGATTTGGGTAGCATAACGCTACCCTCTGTAACTCGAATGACAAACACACAAACAAGTTTAGCAAAATTTCAAGTCACAACTATGGTGTAAAATGGCTAGCATAATGCCTCTTAAGATAAAAGGGTGATGTATAGATGAATTTGTTTTGACATGGCTTTATGAACAAAGAAGCAAGTTTTAGTCTCAAGAACACCAAGTAAGATAAATGACCAAAACACACTAAGTATAATAATCCAAATCCTAACAAGGGTATGGCAATGTGGGGTTGACTAAATATCAATTTTTTTAATGTTTTTATGGGAAACAATTGCATAATGATTTTCACATCAAATGATGCAAAATACAAGCATAAAAATTGGGTGACCATGGCATTGGCTAGTTGTAAAAATGTCTAGTCTTTTTTACAACCACTACATCCTATTGTTCACTCAGTGTAGTGTGATGTCCAAATGCATATATGTCCTATGTGTAAATCATAAGGATTAAGTGAAGTCAATTATGGGAGATGAAACTCTAGGTGAAATCTTCACTAAATAACTCATGAGAGGTAATGAAGTCCCCCTCATAATCCAAGTTTGCATGAAATAAAAGACTGAAAGAGAAAGACTTTAGGGTCATTTTCAAGGTCACCCAAACTTTGAAAAGTTTTTGTGGAGTTCTTTAGATGACGTTATTTATATGCCTTGGACTATAAAATTTGTAATAGGAATGGCCTTTTGATTTTAATGGTTCCTTAAAGGGGATAAATGGAAGAACATACATGCAACACCCCTTTTTTTGCTAAACAAAATTAGATCAAGTAACTATTGAAGACAAAAATGATAAGTATTTTGAATTTTAATCCTAAATGAAAGATGTGGTGGTGTTAATTTGATGCCTTGGGCTTAAGTTTTTTAACTTTGAAAACTAAAGCTAAAAACTTACTTAATCACTAAATGTTACATTAAGCAACAAAAAAATGTTCCTAGTTCATTTTAAATCATGCAAAAGATGTTTTAAACATGTTTTAAAAATTTTACATGTTGGTCATAAAATAAAAATGTTAGAAATATGTTTGATTTGAAGCTAAAATTAGTTTGAAATAATTAATCTATAAAAAGGAGCTCTCAAGTTGTCATAGTGGTGAAATACTGCTACTTGATAGAGTAATCTTGCTACTTATAGGACAATCCCATAACTTTAAGAGTTGTGGTATTATAACTAACTACTAACTATTTAGTCATAATAATATGACTCAAAATTACTATACTTCTACTTATAGGATAATCCCACAACTTTTAAATTTGTGGTATTGTAAAAAACAATTCTACCTCTCAGGGTCACAATCCCACTACTTGGGGTAAAATGAGGCTTTTTGAAAAAAACACATAGCTGCAAGCAAAACAATTCACATTTACTGAAAATTTAGGAAACAACACATGGTTTTAAAAAAATCATCAAAAATAGAGTCTGAATAACCCCAAATGAATCTCTAAAAAATGACTTATTCTGCACACTACAATACCATGACTCACAGTGACAATCTAGCTACTTGTAAGATAAGCCCACCACTTTAAAAGTAGTACTATTATTTTTTAACCTACTAGAGGTTAGACAATACCATGAATTGGTTTTGTAACCCCATGAGTTGTAGAATAATCTTGCTACTAAGATAGTAGTGGTCTTATTAAGCCTACATAGAAAGACAAAGTTAGTCTGAAAAAAAAAGCTTAGCACAATACCATGATTTGCAGGACAATTCCATGACTCAAATAAATAATACCATGACTATGTTAGAAAAAATCTGACTCCTAAAAAAACATGTTTTAACTCTAATCTTCACTCTTTTTGGATTTTTACTTCAAGATTTTGTAAGGAAAAGATTAGTAGGTTTCTTGAAAGAGCTTAGTTATCATTTTTGTGAAGCTAGGAAGGTCCCACTAGGTGTGCCATTATGTGAACTAGGAATTTGACTAAGAATAGGATATTAGTGTAGTGTTAGTGAATGAAATCAAATCAAAAACACACTAAACTAACATCTTCATGCCTATTTACTAGGGTGAGCTTGGTGAAGAAAGACAAATGAACAAAGCACAACTAAAATGAAAGAAAACACACATTCCTTACCTTTCTTGATGCTCCAAAAGTATTCTTTGATTAGTTTTATTGGTTTGTGCTCATGAAGTCCTCATCAATGGAATCTTGGCTTCCTCCATATCTCCTTGGCACCTTTGGATTGGGCTTGGATTAGATTGGAATCAATTTGTCATGGTAACACTAGTTTGTATGAAGATTTTAGAACCAATCCTACATTATAAATTTGCATAAATTAAGCTAAAAAATGATGTTCATGGCCTATCTATTTATATATTTTTAGATTGATCAGAATTAACTTGAACTATCCATCCTAAAATAAGAGATGTGTGTTTGAGGATTAATTCAATTTTTTAGAATTAAGTTTATAATTATCCTCATCGTGACATTAGAAAAAGGGGAAATTAAGAGTCATAAAGGGTATTAATGTGGCATGGAGGGCATGAATCTAGATATTTTCCCCATTTAAGGAACTTTAGCTAGAATTAACACTTGAATATATCAATTTCAACTCATTTAATGCATTTTAGTGTTTTTGGGCCAAATTGTGCACTTTAGGTGAAAATTGGTCAAAAGCCTAGTTGGAGGTTATTGGTGGTTATATTTAGGTGTCTAAAGTTGTACCTTTTTGGTTTCTTTAGTTGTTGGTTTTGGAGGAAGTTTGGTTACTTTAGTTATCTTTATGGGTTTAGGTGTTTGAGGGTCGATTAATTTGGAGGAGGTTTTAGTTAGTTGGGTGGAGGTTTTGGCTAGTTTTAAAGGGCTAGGTTGGTTTTACAAAGAAGGGGTTGAAGGTTATGGTTTGGTTCCCTTACCTTTGTCTTAGTTTTTGATTTAAGGTTCCAAAATTAGGGGTTTGGTGGGTGAAGTTATCTTTTCTTTTGAGATAACTTCTACATATGGAATGGATGGTTCTATAATTGGGGAGATATGTCTGGTAACCTTTATCAAAAGTGTGGATGTGGTTACTTCCTCTATTTGGATGTCCAAAAGGGTAGGATGTAACTATACTATTTCAATAAGTGGATGGGGATTGGTAGATTTGTGAACAAGTTATTTATTAGTGAGTTTGTCAAGAAGCATGTTAATGGTATGGGTGTCAGAAGAGCATTCAATTTTTTTACTCTCATTTTTGGTGGGAACATGGTTTGGAAAAGGTTGCCTAAATATGTCAATGGCTTGGTTGGGTAGTGCATTGGGGTTGTCCAATCTAAGCTCCCCCTTGTTAATGAAAGATTAGACAATGTATTTAAAGGTATTGCACTTGTAGATATCATGTCTTATGACTCGATGAAAGGCACAATGGTCATTTTTGTTATACCAACCCAACATGGGGTGAGAAGCATCAAATTATTGGGGTGGTTTAATTAGTGGACATTGGATGATATTACCTTTCAGTAACTTTTCCAAGAGAGAAGCATAGGGTTCCCCAAGTGGAGTTAATTGCTTTTGGTTATTCCAAGTTTGGTTCCTTGGGTTTGGGTTTGAAGAATTAGAGGAGTTGGAGGTTTGGTTCCTTGGGATTTTTTGGTTGGTAGATGATGGAGGTGAAAATTTGAGAATAATATAATTTATGGTTCCTTTGTCCTTGGTGTTAGTATTGGGCTAGTTGCTTGACTTAGAGGAGGAAACCTCATTAGTCTTATCGGTTGAGTTCTTATTTTTGAGTTTAAGCTTTCCTTCATCAATGACTTGATTCTCTAGTTTATGATCCATGATAAAATCTTCATTAAAGGTAAAATATATTTAGACACATAATGTGGATGAGATATGTTTGGCACATACTCAAGAAAAGAGCTCTATAAGTTCAAGTTAAGGTAAGTAGAAGGAAATTTGGTTAATTAGGTTCTTCCAATGAGCCACAAAATTGGCAGTGGACTCATCTTCAAATTTTTGCATGGAGTAGAGGTCAATAATGGAAACTTTCTTAGATATATTCATCAAAAAGTGATCCAAGAAGTTTTAGGCTAGTTGGTTAAAGGAGAAGATGAAATGTTTGGATATAACACTATACCAAACTAATGCTAGTCTAGATAATGACAAAGGAAAGGTATGGGGGAGAAGATAATTATCATGGGTAATCAAGTAGAATGAATGCCTAAATTCTCTTAAATGTTGTTGAGGGTCTTCTTTGCTATTAAACTTGGTAAATTTTTGAAATTTTCACTAGGTTGGATAAGTTTTGATAGGGACTAAAGGGTGAATAGGCTCATTGAAAATTTGATCATAAGACAAGAGATTATGGACTCTAGAGATTGATGACTCAAGGGTAATCATCTTTTCCATGATCATACTCATGGAGTCTATTTGGGGTTGAGTACTTGAGATGTTGTAAGCTTCATATTACAATGGTGGTTGAGAAACATGATGATATTGAGTGGAAGGTTAAGAGTTTGTTACATATTATTATGTGGATGCTAGTGGTTAGGTAGAAGAGATATATTGGTATGTGGATGCTAATGGTTGGGTAGGGTTAGGTGGTTGGGTAGTGGCATGTGCCCTTGTGGATTATGGAGATAACTAAATGCCACTTGTTGGGTAGGAGTGGTAGTTAGGTTAGTGGTCAATGGAAGGGTAGTGACCATTTTACTAATCAATGGTGAGATGAAGGGTATGGACACCACAAGGCTTAGAGGTAAATAGAAGGAGATGGGTAGTGATAGAGGTAAGTAATCTTATTATGGAGGAGTGATTATTAGGTAGTATAAGGGTAATGATAGTTTGGGTTGGTTGATTATGAATGGTTTTTTAAGGAGATTGTTGGTTGATGATAGGGCTTGGGTAACTAAAGGTTGAGTAGTTCTCATGGTAGTGGAGGTATTCCCCATGAAGTGGATAGGCATGCCATAAGGTATATCTATAGGTGGGGTTGAAACTTGGATTTGGTGAGATGTAGTTCTAAGGTAATGTTGTAAGGCTACATGATTGTTATTTAGGAAAGAAACAAAATATGCATTTCTTGGGATTACCTAAATAGGAATTTTTAGAGAGTGAGGGGAGTCCATGGGTTTATAAATGCTTTATTTAGATGTAGAGGTGGAAGAGGTTGGTTGAATTGGTGGTGAGTTTTGTTCCCCAAGGTCCCTTTGCTCTTTGTGAGTAAGAACCATATGATAATATAGGAAATGAATGATATGTTCTCACACCTCAAAACAATAGCAATAAAAAAATGTTCAAGGTGAACAATGCATTCACTAAGAGTGTGTTAAGTCCAAGGTTTCCTTTTAATCTCTCTTTTGGCTTATTCCTTATAAAATTTTGAATGGGAAAATGGCTTGAATAGGTCCTAGAAAGCAATCTATGTTTGGTTTAGGGTTATGTTTAGGTGGTCAAAAAGAAGTCTGTATTAGATCAGGTTTGTGGCTTGATACTTGGGGCTTTTCCACTCACTTCATGATCCCATAGCCAGTGTGAGTGCTTAGCCTTTATACTATTTATCGAGAGTTTATTATTAATTAGAGAGATAAGTTGGTTATCCCCTTGGTGATTAAATCTAAGTAAGATAACTAGGAAAGGGTAAGGTGATTTGCTAAGTGATAAAATCCTAGTTGGGTATTATCTTAAGTGTTTTTGATTTTTTTTTAAGTGCAAGTGGTCTAGTTTGTGTAACATTTGTGCACTATGGTTAATTTTATTTAATTAAATTAAATTATATGAGCTAATCAAACAAGTAAGCAAACTATATGCAAGTTAATTTTAACCAAAAGGAAATTTTGATTTATTTTGAATGAGTAAAAGAACAACTATAATTCACCCCTAAATTCAAGATGAGAATGCAATTCCTAATACTAGGATGATTGCCTTTGGAAATGCCAAAAAAGAATGACAATTTTGTTTTTGTTTTTTTTTTAATTTTTTAGAAAGAAAAAGAGACTAAAACTTGCATTTTGAAAGTAAGAAAGGAATGTTTGAATTTCATAAATGAGATGTGAAACTAAATGGAATTTTACTAATGCAATTAAAATTTATAAAATATCTATGAACTCAAGAAAACTCAATGGTCCCACCAGCCATTTCAAAATGTTTCTATCTATTTTTATATTTTGCTTTTCCTTAATTTGGAAAGAAAAAAACTAGTTAAGAAGGGTATGTAGAAAACCCTCTTAAAATGTGCATGGATTGAATTCCAAACTTTGTGAGAGATCCTATTTGGCCTAGGAGGATGACCTAAAATTAATAAAACACTTAAACACACTTTTGTGTTAGACAAGTAGATGGGTGGATTACCTAGCATGAGCTAGATCCTAGAAGTGAAAACTTTCTAGGAGGTTGTCAATCCACCTGCTTTAAACATTTAAGTTGATAAATAAAAATGAAATGAACTTACATAAAATGAAAAATAACTAAAACTAAAAAAATGACTAAATTTTATGAATAAAATTAAATTATTTGCTAAAATAATTAAAATAAAACAACTAGTGTCATTAATACTAATGCTGAAATTAAATATCTTCAGGTTGTGGTTTTGGTTTGGAAAAGTTATAAGTATTTAAGATTATATGTTTTGGTTGGGTTTGGTAGATGGTTAGGGTTGTAAATAGACAATGAGATGAATGAGTAAATGGGGAAAAGGGTTAAGGATGACAAAGGGATAAAAGGGGGTAAATGGAACAAAGAGGAAAATGCAGTAAAAAGGATAAATGGATAGATATGAAAATATATAAATGAGATGAGTGACATAACAAGGAATAGGTTAAGAGGTGAAGGGTATGGAGGTCAAGAAAATAAAATTCAATAAGGAAAGAAATAAAAGAATAAAATAAATGCAATAAATACTACCTTCTAAGCTTGGAGAAGAATGGTGATGTAGATGTAGTTGATGACGTTGTTGGAATCTTGAAGTAATTCTAATAGAGCTGCTTTGAATTATTTTTCTACAATATGTGGATGATCTCCTTCAAAAGTGATCATAAAACCTAAAATATGATAATTTTCTCACCAAAAACCAACTCAACCATGGGTGAAGGGATATGGTTATATTTATAACATTTATTGTCAAGAAACATGCCAAAGAAGTGAAATAGTGAAGTATGGCACTATTTTTCAAGTAGGATCATAAATGAAAAAGGGGATAAGGATGGTGGGATTACCACCTTGTTGGTTTGTCTCTTGCCTTGCACATGAGTCCAATTTAGAGTGGGAATCATGCACATGGGATAAAATGTAATGTCCCCAAAATTTTGAGAAAGTGATTTAATTAATTTAAGTTGTCCAAAATTAATACTACTTCAAAAGGATGACTTTAATTAATTAATTTTAATTAATATGGAAAAATAAATAAAATATTTTGGCTTCCTCTAGAAGTTTCCTGGGAGCCTTTAAAAGAAGTTGAGGGCAAAGCAATTCATATCTTTTGTTGCTAAAATATTCTGAGTATTGTGAAGCTTGAATATGTGATTCAACTAAAATCTTTGAGGACGCAAACCTTTAGCAGATTGGAGAAGAGTTGGATGAGAACCTAGCTCTTTTCAGGGGTGGATTCATGATGGAATTCATATTGTGCTTATTAATCAGATATGGGGCTTCAGAGGTCATTCACTAGATATATCAGGCATTCAACATCTACAGAGGTTTCTAAGTATTTATTTCATTAGATTTGATTTATATATATATATATATATATAGATCTTTAGATTAGGTGATGTACAGAATCTGCACAGATCGATACCAGGCTATACCAGTGGATTCAAAAAAGTGAAGAAGGGCACAGTTCGTAGTTGCAGGCCGTAGAGTAGTACAGAGGCCAACATCAGTAGGTAGACCGACATCGGCTAATTAGTGACTGATATTGATAGGTAGATAGTCACCAGAAAATAGAGATCACCACCAAGAAACTGATGAGAATAGTGTATCAATCGATGTTAGTAGAATAATTGACGTCAGTGACTGTGTTTTTTAGACACAGCAGCCTGAGCCACATAGATCCAAGTTTTTTATTCTAGTTTACTAGTTTATTAGAATAATTTGGTTTGGAGACCATATTTGTATTATTTTATGATAACTGGACTGTATTTGCAATTGCATTTAAATTTATATCATTGTCTTGTTTTATCACTGGATATGGTTGTTTCATTTGACTAAATCCCTACAAGTAGTTGAAATTAGTTTTGAAAAGAATTTGCATCTAAATTTAGTTTGGGATATTTTAGTGGTATCAGAGCCATGCATCTTACCAGCCTGTAGGGGTAAATATATTTTATTTCTATGCATCTGGGAAGATTTGATATAACCCATAGATACTTTACACATAGTAGATCTTAGTACGAGTGAGAGTTGGGTATAGGATAGGAACATATAATGGTAGAAGAACAAGGGAATGCTAGAAGAAATCAGGATGAGGTAGAAAGAGAGATGATGAGGACCCTCATCACTACTCAGCCCAAGATTTTTCAGGCTTTAGACTGATTACAAGATACCATGGACCGTTTAGAGGTGGATAGACACAGAGGTAGGAGGAATAGATCAATTTTAGTGACAGGTAGTCATCATACCCATCAGTCCAGTCAGCATAGTCATCAGTCCCATTCTTTAGTGGGGAGCTCCCATCATTCCTCCAAGTAAAATCATCATCATACACCTACTCCAAATAGACCATTACTACCTCAATTTATACCAGGTGGACAACTAGTACAAGTGGAGCCACCAGAGATTGGGTTCCAAGAGTCTGTTTTGGTAGCCACAACAGAGTGGAGAGCTTTACCCCCAGAGGTTAGGGAGGTTTTTCCTTTTCTCCAGTATTGTGCATAGCCTAGAGACAGCCAAATTCAGGGGAGATCATGGTAGTAGACCACCATAGCAGCAACATAATCATGACCTCAATAGAGCTACAGGGAATATTACATTGGCTCCATATAATGGCTCTAGAGACACTAGTGCAAGAGCTTAGGTCCAAAAGTTACACATATATCTTTCTTTGAGGCCCATGCCTGAGTGTGAGGCCATTCAGTTTGCGGTGTTGCATTTAAAGGGGATTGCATATGATTGGTGGCACCATGGATTGGTCACCCAAGATCATGCCTTAGTTCACTCCTATGCTGAGTTCACTGAGTGACTCATTGCATAGTTTGACTGTAAGGATATAGAACTTTACTACAGGGAGTTAGCTCATCTTAGATAGAGTGGTCATGTAGAAGATTATATTAATGAGTTTTAGCATATTGCAGTTATGGTACCTAATATGCCTCAGAGATAGAGTCTGATGTTATTTATTGAGGGATTACAGGATAGACTTAAGGGACTAGTATGTGCATTCCAACCAGCCACTCTTAAGGATGCCATTGATGTGACAATGAGACTGGATATTGTTCCCACTTCTTATTAGGGTGATAAGAAAATAGCCACAGACTCTTAGCCTATACAAAAGGCCAACATGCCACAGAATAAAGAAGGGCCATCTTCTATAAATCGTTGGATGAATTAGGAGATGAGGAATGACTTGAGGAGGAAAAAGTTATGTTTTTCCAGCAAAGATCCATGGGAACTAGGACACCGTTGCATGGGTAAAGGAAAGGTTCATTTGATTGAGGTAACTTCTGAGTGTGGAGATGAGGAGGTTCCTGATACTAATATTGAGGATAATACAGAAGATGTTGAGTAGGGTCAGACACAATTAGAGTTAGAAACCCCTAAGCCTTTGGCGTTAGCCAAAGTAATTATGGCTACCCTCTCTAGTTATCCTAACTTTCATGCCTTTCAGTTGAAATGTACACTTAAGGGTAAGTGGGTCGTGAGCTTGGTAGATATAGGGGATACAGATAACTTCATTGACCAGAAGTTAGTGGGAAGGTGTGGATTATAGGATGAGAAGTTTGGTGGTTTTGGAGTAAAGGTGGTAGATGGTGCAGTTTTGGGTTGTACCAAATGGATTCCACAGCTTAGTATTCAGATAGGGGATTACACTCTGACCGATGATGTTTATGTTTTTCCTTTAGAGGATTATGATGTGGTCTTGAGCATGTAGTGGTTACAGGGTATTGGGCATTACATTATTGATCACCACCGTATGCAGTTAGAATTCCTTTCTGAGGGAAGGAAGATTATCTTGAGGGTAGCACAAGATGGAGGACCTAAGGAGGTGTCATCTCACAGGATGGAGTCTCATTTTATGGGTGATGAGGTAAATTATTCTATTTGTTACATTACATTTTCACTCCCAATTATGAGTCATCATTCTTATGGGGATTTGGAGAGCATGATAATTAGAGTAGCACAGTGGTCTTTTGTGAAGACTAAGGTATGTGATGGTGAGTTTGCTAATTACATGTTGAGAATTATCACACTACTCTCTAGGAGAAATAAGGAGAATTTATTCACAGATATTTTGTAGCATGGTGTTTCTGATAGAAGAGTTTGCAAATTTTTGAGAATAATATGGAATCCTAGAAGTTGGTGTTGTGTATCAAGGGCAAATTGCTTGAGGACAAGCAATCTCCAAGAAGGGAGGACTGTAATGTCCCCAAAATTTTGAGAAAGTGATTTAATTAATTTAAGTATCCAAAATTAATACTACTTCAAAAGGATGACTTTAATTAATTAATTTTAATTAATATGGAAAAATAAATAAAATATTTTGGCTTCTTCTAGATGTTTCTTAGGAGCCTTTAAAAGAAGTTGAGGGCAAAGTGATTCATATCTTTTGTTGCTAAAATATTTTGAGTATTGTGAAGCTTGAATCTGTGATTCAGCTAAAATCTCTGAGGATGCAAACATTCAATAGATTGGAGAAGAGTTGGATGAGAACCTAGCTCTTTTTAGGGGTGGATTTCTGACAAAATTTGTATTGTGCTTATTGATCAGATCTGGGGCTTCAGAGGTCATTCACTGGATATATCAAGCATTCAGCATCTATAGAGGTTTTTAGGTATTTATTTCATTAGATTTGATTTATATATATATATAGATCTTCAGATTAGGTGCTGTATGGAATCTACATAGATCGATACCAGGCTGTACCAATAAATTCAGAAAAGTGAAGAAGGGCACAGTTCATAGTTGCAGGATGCAGGGTAGTACAGAGGCTGACATCGGCAGGTAGACTAACATTGGCTGATCAGTGATCGACATTGGTAGGTAGATAGTCACCAACAGATAGAGATCACCACTAGGCAACCAATGATGGTAGTGTATCGACTGACGTTGATAGAATAACTGACGTCGGTGACTGTGTTTTTTTGACACAGTAGCCCGAGCCACACAGATCCAGGTTTTTTATTTCAGTTTGCTAGTTTACTAGAATAATTTGGTTTAGAGACCATATTTGTATTATTTTATGATAACTAGACTGTATTTGCAATTGCATTCATATTTATATCATTGTCTTGTTTTCTCATTGGATATGGTTGTTCCATTTGACTGAATCCCTACAAGTTGTTGAAATCAGTTTTGAAAAGAATTTGCATCCAAATTTAGTTTGGGATATTTCATAAAATGAGGCCAAAGGAATTTTCACCAAGCTAATTTGTGTTTTGGCTAAGTGTCCCATCTATTTTGGCACAATTATCCATGTGGGTGCATGAGTGGTCATTAAAGACAAGGGGGTGAGATTCTGACTTAGCCAATAGGTCTCCCACTTGGTTGGTTTGTCTCCTAACTTGATAAATAGTCTAAAATGGAGAGAGAATCATGCACATGGGCTCATATGGGTCCAAAATAATTTCTACCACTCACTTCCATCTTTTGGATAAGTGACCATGAATTTTGGCATCATTCTCCATGCATGAGGACAAAAACGCATTTTGAATGATGGTCCCATGGAGAAAAATGCACCATACTTCATAAGAGGGGCCCTTTGGTGATTAATGATGTCATTAGGTACCTTTTAGGTGGGTCTTAGGTGGGGTATGATGTCCCACCTCAAGCCACCTCACTTCTAAGCCATATCACTCGCCATATCACCTTCCATGTCACTTGCCATGTCATTTGTCATATCATCATGAATAGTAATAGTGGGTCCCATAGCAAATAGTGATAGTTAATAGTAATTTTGAATATTACTATGTGAATAAGAAAATAGTGATTTGGTTAGGTTTAGATGGGTTGGTTAAGGGTTAAGAAGGTTTTATGGGGACTTGAGGGGGCCTTAAGTTATTTAGTCATCAAAAACTATAAGTGTGCAGTTTTCTAGTGTCTACACATGGTTCACATATCCATAAAGGGTCTTAGGAGCTAAAAATTCACATGGAGAATGGTATTGGAATGGGTAACTAAATCACATGTGTTTACTAAGTTTCACATGTGTGGGAATTATTTTCAACCAAAACTTAGTTTTTAGGTGAGGAGGCCTAATTTAGACCTAATTGAGGAGAAAGAATGGCTATAAGTGTACCTCCACTTAGAATTGGGACCTAAAATTTAGTAGGGAGATATAAGGGGATATTGAGTCCTAAAATATATTATTATTTTCCTAATATACTTTTTACATTATTCTACGCAAGGAGGTTTACACATTTTTAGAGCTATAAGGAATGAGGCTAAGTGAGATCTTTCTATGTAAAATGGAGTCTTAGAGATATTTTGATTACTTCAAAAGAATTTTAGTAGGTCTAATATGATGTGAATATTCCATCCATGGATAAATATTTCCTTAGTGAAGATGAATTTAAGATTTGACACTTATAAGCTAGGTGAGGTGTGACAAGGCTAAGGGTTTTCAAGACACATATGGAGTTACTTGATGATTGCCACTGAGATGTCAGTTTGAAGAACTCTTAAGTCATTTAAAGGTTTAATAAATAGGAATAAAATTTAAATCAACATTATTTTATGATGAATGAAGCCACTTGTCATCTCACAAGTCAAGGTAAAGGTCAGTTTAGAAGAGCAGGGTAAGGTGTCAAGTAAGATTTAAGACTTCCATGCTACTTAGAGAAAGAAAGCATCTTTAGGAGAGTATACATATCCTCTAATACCTATTGAGATATTTATATAATTCTTTATTTCTTATAACTCCTCATTATACACTTTTAATCTCTCTCTCTTATGCCCTTTTTCTCCCGTTCTCTCTCATGTTTTATAAATTGAGTCATAATAGGATATGTGTATGCAATCAAAAATGAATTAGATATATAAATCAATCATAACTCAAATAAGATAGATCCTACTTACACTTTCTATTGAGGATACATTATATAATCAATAAGATTACCAATATGTGAATCTACTAGACCTAATTTGGAGATCTCTTATCATAAAAATAATACTAGGGAGGTTTATAAATCTTCCAATTAAGAAAAATAATGTAATAACCCTAACTAATCCCTATATTTTCATATTCACTACATGAATAAGTAAATCAAATTCTAATCTAGTGCTCACCAAAGCTTGTGGCACAAAGTGGGGGTAATAAACAATAAAATTAAACATGCATAAGAGACATATGCTCACATAAATGTATAAAAAATACTAATGCATGGAATAAAATTATAAATGCATATCTATCTACTCTTACAAAAGGGGAACATAGTTAGGAAAACTTACCTTTGAAGACAAACCCATCGAGTCTATATCTCTCCCTTGGCCAACATACTTTGTAAGAGGTTGTTGTTGTATGTAAGGATGATAAGGATAAATTATCTCTAGGATACATAATCTATCAATGTATCCAAAAGACTTCTCCACAAGAAATGATCCGTATCTCCAAAGGAAGTATGAAACCCTAAGCTTACTCCTCAAGCATAATAGTGGATAAGTAGATGCACAATAACTCTTCTTCTTTTCTTCTCTAAATAATGGAAAAATGATATTTTATATATTATATAATTTAACCTTAAGACCTTCTCATATTTTTGGCTGATAGGTTTGACCTAATTGACCTAGTATTAATATTGACAAAAATTCACTAGGTCATAGGCTAGGATAGCTAAGAACTAACCTAGACACTAAATGAATTTCACCAATAAGAGTACAGGGTTGACCCAATTGACCAAGTAAATTGTCAAAAAGGGGTTTAAAGTTAGGAAAAGGGATACAGAAGGTGGTAAAATAATATAGGAGTGTGTAAAATATAAGAACAAGCTTAGGGGAATGGTTTTCAAGAGATAAATGTGTAGATAACAAGTGGTGAAAGGAAAATAATCTTATGAAGCACCATGGTCTACCTACTCCTTTTTTGATGCACCCTTTGGGGCATGCACTAAGAGAGATTAAGACTTGATAGGTTCTTATAAGATATATATCATTATTAATTGATAAAAGTTTGAAAGCATTACGTGTATTTATATGTCCCACTTAAAGCTCATCACGTGTCACGTAAGTACAACATTGGATGTTGCTTTAAGAATAGACCATGGCAACACATAATACTAATGCTAAGTAAAATATAGTAAGGATAAAATAAGATAAATGAAAGGATAGAACTGAAAAACACATACCTTTACTTACATTAGTTTTGTATATAAAGAAAGAGATTAAGAGATGTGAAGGCATCTAATGTGAGGAACATTAGGTCAACATGTAGATATTGGTGTAAAAAGGAAAGAAAAAATTGAATTTTTTGGAATATAGGAATATAGTAGTGGAAAATATTCTATACAACATAATGATTCCATAAATTTTTATGGTTTAAAAAATTAGTGAGTAAAAATAAATATATGATCAAAATAAGGAATCTGATGGTAAAAATTTGAAAGGTAAAGAATTGTGAATAGTAAATTTAAATAGGGTGAGAAGAAAGTCATTTTCTATTTTTTGTCTTATTTGGAGAGAAAAATAGAGCTTTGAGAGATGAAATGAAAGTTAAAAGAACCAAGATGGTGATGATATTATAGTTGAGATGAGGAGGATGCCTAATGGATGTAGTGGGTGCAACACAATTAGGCGATTGAGAATTTCAAACTTGTTTTGATTACTTTATTGAAAATTATAATTTAGACCAATTTTTAGAAACCATAATGAACCCCAAGAAGTTGATAAGGGTACTATATGGAAAATAGGGAAATGAGTTGAATGTAATTAGAGTAATAAATGTTGAAGGCATTTATTAAAAGTAAATTAAAGAGTCAGTAATTGAACCAACTAGGTCGACCTAATCAACCTAATAGGTTAGGAATCCTGATTAGACACTACTAATTTAGTAGGTATGGGTTAACTTAGTTGATTTAGGTAGAGTTATGACTTAGTACCCTTGTACTGACATAGTTTATTAATCCCCTCTTCTGACTTAGTACTAAGGGGGGAAATGAAAGGTTTGACTTAGTTGATTAAGTCCACAAGGATGAGCCATTACTATTTAGTCAACTTAGTATGTGACTAAGTGGCCAATATTATACTAAAATGAAATAAATTGGTTAAAATACTATGTGTAATACCTAAGTTTATTGAGTAAGCACTAAAATGGCTAATTAAGCTAAGAATAGGTGAAAATGGTTGAGAATAAATTGATTAAGGCAAATCAGGTTTGTTTTTAAAGTTTAAAAATAATGTATTTGATTACAAGTGACATGAAGGTCTAATAAATATTGTAATTATTTTATGGTTATAAGGACATTATAAATTCTAGTGATTAGTGGATACATCTTGGCTACCAAATCTATTAGAGTGGTTGACAGTGGAGGATCAATCTAGGTTAGTTGTACTAGGCTTAGGAGGCATCATGGAGATGTGCTGAGTGCCATTAAGTGTTGATTTAATATTCATATTCCTAAGATCTTGGGAATACTTGACTAATACCTTAGGTATGTTATGCATGGGGATACCACCAAGGTGGGTATCGTGCTAGAGGATGTTCATGGTTTACTTGGAATTTTGATAGGAGGGATATCGATGATTATGAGGATACTGAATGGGTAAGAAAAAAGATGAGCATTAGCCCATTGGGTGAAATACTTGGATAGGATATATCCAAGAATAAGGGTGAGCCTATTTGATGTTTACATAGCCCAAATTTTAGTTATATGTAAGGTGATGATATGACTTGTGATAGCATGGGTGTTGTATCACAAGTTAGATGGTAATGTACTACTATATGTGATAGCCTTACACTAGTTGATATTAGAGTAGGGGAACTTTATGACCTGTATTATATCATCTAAGTTTAGGTCATGCATGATATGTATGGGATGTTTTCCAGAGGGTAGAAGACTATGAGTTTAGTGATATTATTAGGTGCTTGGATATATGAGAAGTTCTCAACGTACTGACCAACTGGGTTACCCCATGTGGTTGATGATCAATTACCTTAGGTGCTAAGAAGGAGGTAGGATTAGGTGGCATGGGCCATTCCTTATGTGCCAATGCTAAAAATGATCATATGAGTAGATATCATATGGTAGTTATATGCACACATTGTGATAATTTGGCCAAGTTGGAAGATAGTGGTAATAGAGTTAGCATGAGTGAAAATTATAGGCCACTACAAATAGTTGATAGAGCCACATCTAGTAACACTCTTATTAGGGTAGTTTTGACTCCCTCACCTAGTATCTCTTATAGTGGTTCTCACATTTTTGGGTAGACATGTGAGATAGCCAAGGGAGAGAAGAGGAGAAGGACCACTAGTCATGGGACTAAAGATTAGACCATGTGTGAGAGACTATTGATAGGTTGAGCATGATGGATAGTAGCTAGAGAGGAGATGGATGTAGATGGAGTGCCATAGGTACTAAAACTAACACCATATTAGTAAGAGTGATGACCACCTTGATTTGACCATTAATAGAGATGCTAATGGTAAGAGAGAGGATAGAGGGTGATCATCCAAGATGATCCATTAGTTGGCCCAAGGTAGAGCTGATCTATAAAGGCACCACTAAGGTGAGACATCCCATATATAAGGTACTCGAGGGATGAGCTAATGGAGAGATCATGCTTGGTGATTGAGAAGATGGGGAGATAGTGTTAGGTGACACTAGGATAGGTAAAAAATGGTTGAAATTTGCTTTAAGTTTTGAAAATGGAATACTAGTTATATAAAATTTGATAGTTAGGTGATAGATATAGATAGTTTTTTGAAATATATATGTGATTTAATATATATTTTTGGTTGAAATTTTGTATATATTTTTAGAGGATAAGGAGACTAAATGAGGATCCTTAATGAGGGGAACATTTCATGATATCCTAGATGGGGTACTGATGCCATATGACCCTAACACATTAGATGTTCTCATGGTTCATATGCCCTAGTTTAGGAAAGCTAGTTTAGACTAGCAAGTAAGTCCACGAGGTGATTATAGGCATGTGAAGATGAGATACATCCACTTGTAGGGATAGGATTAGGATAGGCACATGCCTTGTAGGCCTTGGCTCAATAGAGAATCACACATTTGACTACCATGATCCAACTAGGATAGGTATAGGCCCAGGTGGCCAACATATAGGTATATGTAGTAGGATTGAGATATTAGAATCCTATTTATAGTATACTATTTAGAGGGGATTTTTTGAGACATCTATGAACATCATGGCTAGGCCACAAGATAGACATGATAGAGCCTAGCGTTAGAACTAGAGCGATGTATTTTTTTACTTTTATATAAAAAATACATTATATATATACAAATACATACATACATACACACACACACACACACACACACACACACACACACATATATATATATCTGTGTGTGTGTGTATATATATATATATATACACACACGTATACACACACACACACATATATATATATGTATATATATATATATATATACACATATACATATATATATATACACATTATATATATATACATACATATATATATATATATATAGAGAGAGAGAGAGAGATATTTTATGTATTGACAGTTACATGTTGATCTTATGTTTTTGTATTATGGTTGTAGTTGTGGATGCATGGATATATTTATTTCTATCACATGTATTTTACATTGGTTGTATATGTTATAGGAAAAATATGTGTTGTTTTTTATTTTCTAAAATTATGTAAGACACATGTATGGTTAAAAATAAATAGGCAAAAAGGACTGCTAAAATATAATTAATCAAAAACAAATGTATTACACACTATTTTACATTGGGAAATGTGTAATAGAAAAAAAAAAGTAAAATAAACCAAAATAATGGTAAACAAGAGGGTGAAATGTTGTTTTTAAATCATGAAAGAGTTTTGGCACAAAATTTAAATAAGTAAAATCACACTAAATCACATTGGGAAGTATGAAAATAATGTAATAAAATGGAAAGCATGTAAAAGAGAAATGGCATAAAAAAAATTAGTTAAGTCCATCAATAATAATAAATCATGTTGGGAATTATAAAAGAGAAACAAAATTATCAAAATAGTCTTAAATTAATCACACTAATTCAAGTTGAGAAGCATGAAAAACTCAAGAAAATGGTTGGATTCTTACATGCAATCAGAAAATAGGAAGATAAAAGTGAAATATTAGTAAAGTAAGCATAAAAAATACTAAATAAAGATGGTAAGCATGTCCATGATATGTAAATCATAATCAATCACATCTTATCTCATATTTGACACATGTAATTTTTTTTGTGACTTGGATTGGAAAATTATTTGAGGAAGGCTAGGTCTTATCTATGGTCTTAGATTGTAACTCACAAAGGGGACACCAATGAGGTGGAAATAATGTGAAAAAATGGTAAAATGGTATGTTTGGAATGGTAAGTGTGCAAATATGGTAATTTGTGAGGAAGGTCGGGTCCTATCCATTGTCTTAAAATATAACTCACAAATGGAATCCCTAGAGGAGTGATCAATGAACAAAACAATATTTCTTAAGGGTAAATATTGAGATTGTGGGGAATGAAAAAGGGAATGTAAAAAACATAATGTATAAATCTTATGAGAAGACCTTAGGAGACATGAGGCATACTTAGGACATGATAAGACACTAAATGTCTAGTGACCATCAATATATGGAGGATATCTATTCAATATAAACACAAAGCTATGTAGGCAAATAAGTGTGCTATTAAGATCAACTCATGTAGGTAGTTTTGAATAATAAAATTAAATGGACCTACCTTCCCATGATGTGTTACTGATTCCTTAAGACCCCTTATATATTCATCGTTCTACTACGAAGATTGGGTGTTTGCATGAAAAAGTAGGTAAAACTAAAAGATTTTTTTGTTCTCTTTTTCTAATATACTAGCCTACCACACCTCAATTGACCTTGGATGTATTTTGAGTCTAATTTTGGAGTTTTAACTTCAATTATAATAAGGATATGTGCTTATAATCATGTCTTTTTGTGTGATTTGACTTTTGAGAATTTTGAATGTTGCCTTTTAGATTATTGCGTTTTATCAAATGATTTGGATTTTACATATTTTTATGGATTTTTAAGATTATTCATCTATATATGCTTGGAATGACCAATCATGAGAGATATATTTATACACATGAATGAAATTTAGGCTTTGGTTAAAGGAAGCTATGTAACCAGAGATAAGATTGACTAGAACACTTAGGTTTAACTATGAAGCAACATGTTATCTCAAGTCTCAACCATGTATATACTTATTTTACAAAAGGTAATAAAGGGAAAGAAAGGAGATTCAAAGTGTATTAGTAAAATGAATGTATAATGAGATAAATTGTTTGCTAATTGATCACATGGTAAAGAGGGAATTACTAAAGGGAGTATGTTTTGTATAACCAAGTCATAATAATAATAATCTATGTGTATATAGATAAGAGAGAAAACACTCATGAAAAAAGAAAAAGGGAATCATAATAAATGACCTTAAAAATAAAAATAAGGAAATGATAAAAACAAATCTATAAGAGAACATAATGAAATCATAATTAATATAAAGTGCAAAACCAAAGTCACCATATAATATAGATAAGAATTTGATACAATGTCAAATGATATAACAAATAGATAAAGATAAATTTTGGAGCACATGTCCAATCCAAATTAAAATGTAATAACACCATAAATTTGTTCATAAGTATTGATATATTTATCCACACACATTATACATTACATTTGATAAATATTTACAAAGTTGAATGCAAACTATAGCTATTGTCTCATCGATCTTTAATGAAATCTCAAAAAATAATTCACATCAAATCTATTCAATAAAAAAGGTAGAAATTATTGAAGGATCATGATGATGATGGATATCATGTAGGGGATGATTGGGATAATGCATTGGAATGTAATTTATATGAGATGAAGGGATAATCAGTGGGGAAGGAGCCACAAGTAAGGGATTCAAAGGTAGATAAGGATCCATGGGTGAGGTAAGGTCCATGGTTGAAGGAATGATAAGTGGAGGAATAGAAGGTGAAGAAGGTACCATAAGAGGATATTGATCCATAGGGGGTAGAACCATGGGGGAAGAAGGGGTAGCCTTCTTGTGAGAATTGTAGACACTAGAAAATTACATACTTATAGTTTTTTATGCCTAAATTCCTTGAGATCCCATAAAACTTCTTAAACCTTCCAAAACTCCCTCTTAACCAACCACATTACTATTTTCATAGTCACAAATATCATTCAAAATCACCGTTTGAAAGTACTACTCATAATCACTATTCACTATGGGACCCACTATTACTATTCATGATGGTATGGCATGTGACATGTCAAGTGACATGGAAGGTGATATAGAATGTGATGTGGCTTAGAAGTGATGTGGATTCATGTGGGACATCATACCCCACTTGAGACCCTTCCTAAAGTGCTTAATGACCTCATTCAAGCATCACAAGGCCCCCCATGAAATGTGACAAATTTCACCTTAAGGGATAATTATTCAACATGTATTTTTGTCTTCTTAAATGAAATTATACTTTAAAAGAGATACATATGTCTTTAAGACTTTGGAAAAGACAAAGAGCATCCATTTTTGACTTTGTAGCTCAAATGGAGTCTCACCAATGCAAATGGGAGATTTTCCAACCCATATGGGAATCCCCACCAACCTAACCTTAGAATTTTCATCATCTACATGGAAAATGGTGCCAAATTTGTTGTTCCACCCCTCTAATTTTTTTTTTGAAAGCAATAAATGATGGTAAAAGGTCTTTAAGTCTCATTTAAACCCATGTGCATGATTTTCATTACAAATTTGAGACTCACCAACCCACATGGGAATATTCACCTTGAATAAGTCATGAGCCCACTTGGAGAGATTAGAATTTCTTCAATATTCCTCTATTTTGGCATTTTTCTTCACACAAAAATGCTATAAATACCCCCCCTCCTTTACCCAAGGTTATGTGGCAAGTTAGTCTTTTGTTCTTAGCATATTGCTACAGGTTTTTAGAGAAGGTAATCATCTTAGAGTCATCATCATATTGGAGAGAAGATATCAATCAATGAAACTCTGCCAAAATCTTCAACAAGCCATCCTCAATCCATCTTCAACAAACATCAAGGTAATTTTTATTATTTTGCAAATTCAATTTTTTATTTCTTAACCCCCTTTGGCCTCTTCTTTCTTGACCTTAAAATCATAACCCCTTTGGTATTATTCTTCTCCTTTCACCCCTTTTACTCTTTTCCCTTAACATCTTCTTTCTCTTTATTCCATTTATTCATTATCCTCCTCACCATTTATCCCTTTATCCCCCTTTACCTCCTTTCTTTCTCATCCCTTTCATCCATTTACCTCTTCACAATTTATCCCTTTTGCCTTCTTTCATTCTTACCCTTTTTACTAGTTTGACCATTTACCAACCTTAACCAAAATTGTAGCCCTTGTCACAAGACAAACCAAACCATTTCCAAACCCAAAACTACAACTTTGCCTTCGCTAATTTTCAACATTAGTATAATCAAACTAGTTTTTAAAAAAGCATTTAAATTCATTATCTCAAATTTAGTTACTTATTGTTTTTAATATCATTAATTTTATATTTTTATGAAAAATATTTTTGTTTCATCATTTTGACTTAAGTGTTTAAATCAAGTGGATTGATAGCCTCCTAGAAAGTTGTTGCTTTGAGGATCTAGCTCACGATAGGCAATCCATTCATTTAATTGTCTAAAAAAAGGGTTTTTTTTAGTGTTTCTTTATTTTTAGGTCATAATATCAATCTAAATAGGAGCTCTCCATAATCACTTGGATTCAATGTGTGCATTTTTAATAGGTTTTTCTACACACCCCTTATCACTAATTTCTTTCTTTTCAAAGAATTAAGAAAGGGAAAAAAATTTGAGAGAAACATTTTGGCATGCCCGATGGGAACATTGAGTTTTCTTGGGTCCATTAGTTATCTTAAGACATTTATAAATTAATTAATTAACATTTAATTTAGTTTCATTGGCAAAAAAAAAAAAACATTTAGTTGCATTAGTAAAAAAAATCATTTAGTTGCATATTTACTTACATTCTTAGTTGGATACTTTCTTGCATTATTAGTTGCATTTTTAGTTTCATTTTTAAGAAAAATAAGTTTTATTTTATTTATTAAAAAAAAACAAAAATAAAAAAACACATTTTTTAGTTGCATTTTTATAAAATTTAAATTTTATTTCATTGCATCTTTAAAAAAAATAAAAATAACAATCATCCTACGATTAGGACTTGCATTTTCATCTTTCATTTAGAGAATTTGTATGCATTTAAATAAATCTAAAATTTTATTTTGGGTTTAAAACAAACACTTTGCATCCATTAAATTCCTTGATAATCTTATTTCATCTAATAACTAAGAAGAACAATAATTTTATCGTAGCTTTCACTTGTATTCACACACCAAGTAAAACCACTGAATAATCAACACATCAAATTAATACTTGAGACAAAAACTGACTAAGATTTTATCGCCTGGTGGAAACCTCACCCCCTCATAATTATCCCACTTAGATTTTACCATAAAGGGGAGAACTAACTTAGCTCTCTAGTTGAGTATAAACTATGGACTTGATATATATTGGCTAAGCACCTGACACCCTTATCACTGTGGGATTGTGAAGTGAGGGGTTAGGCCCCAATACCAAGCCACGTATTGAAGTTAGACATAAATTTTACTTTCAAGCACCTAAACAACTTGAAACCAACTATAGCTTGCCTTTTTAGTACCCATATCAAACCAACTTCCCCTCCACACTCTTTAAAGCATAAGCTAAAAGTGATTTAAAAGTAATCCTGGGCTAAACACATTTCTAGTGTTTGTGTTGATTGTTTTTAAATCTTTTTGGTTGCTTCTTGTTTGAGTTGAGATCTTCTCCTTTTCATTCCTTATTTTCTCGTATGGTCACTACCAGATAATAACTTATAAATCAAGTTAATTATCCCCCATTTTCTTTCACACCTATGGAATATACTTCAGACATTGAGAGTTCCCCTCACATTAGGAGTTCCCCTCCTCCCTCTCCTTCTAGGATCCTAATAATATTTAAGGGGATCCTAAATTTTTTGCCTTCCTTGATAATAATAAGGTGAATTTACAATACTACATCAATACCATGCCATACCACACCCATTTTACTTTAGCTTCCTCTATCGAACCCCCTCTTGGCATGCCACCCCACCTTATGGTGGGTAACACTTCAACCCAACCATTGTTGACCCACACCTCTTCCAAAATACAATCCTTTTAAAACCAAACCAACCTTTCACCCCCCAACCAAACACCTCTTATCACACCCCAAGTGGGTTCAACCCTACCCTTAGTCACCTACACCCCACCTACTATGGCATTATCCTCCACTCTTGCTTCCACCCTTACTTTGGTAGTAACCAATTCCTTAACCACAACCCAATATCAAAATATAATTCTCTTTATAACATAAAGACTTACCCCCATAAACACTTTGGTCACTACCCACCTTAAACCAGCTAACCCATTAACCACTTTGATGCCATACATAAGCCCTGCAACCATAACCTTCTAGCACATACCCATGACATCTTATCAATATATTCCTAACACACAATTATAAATACCTTTACCTTCTACCTAGCCTTACATGACCTAACACACACACACAGCATCATCCCAACCATCCACTAGTTATTCCCATGTCACCTAGCCCCAACAAAATCTATCATATACCTATCTAACCCAACAACCCCAAATAGACTTGGTCAAGATGCTAATAGAGAAAATGACTACCCTTAAGTGATCCATCTTGGGGTTACATAACCTTATCTCATATGACCAAATTTTTAGTGAACCCATCCCTCCATCTGCCCCTCTCTTACCATATCCTTTATAATGAGAATTCTTAAAATTCTCTAAATTTCAAAGCAAGGAGTACCCCCAACAACATTTAAGAGAATTTAGGCATGTGATTTCCCATGATGATGCTCTCCTCCTCCATTACTTTCCTATGTACTTATCTGGAACAACATTAGATTGGTATAGTGCCATCTTAAAACAATCCATCTTCTCCTTCACCCAAATATTCCAAACTTTTTGGGATCAATTTTTGATCAATGTATCTAAGAAAGTATTTATTACCGAACTCTACTCTATTTGACAATTCAAAGATGAATATATTATAAATTTTGTGGCTCATTTAAGGATCCTAATCAACCAAATTTTCTTTTCATTACATTAACATGAGCTTATATAACTCTTTTCTTGGTCATGTGCAAAACACATCTCATCCATATTGCATGTCCAAAGCTTCTAGACATTCGATGAAGCTTTTACTATGGATCAAAAACTAGAGAATAGATCCATTGATGAGGGAAGATTAAAATTGAAAAACAAAAACCCAACTTACCAAAAAAAAAGGCCCTTTCCTTACAAACTAAACAACACAACCAATACCAATTCCAAGAACAAAGCCACTACCAACACTATTGTCCTCAAAGACACACCTCTAGCATTTACCAACCAATAAAACCCAAGGAACAAAACTTCCAACCCCTTTAAATATCCAAACTAAAACCAAAAGAACCAAACTTGGAATAACCATAAGCCATTAAATCCACTTGGGGAGCCTTATCCTTCCATTTTGGAAAAGTTTCTAAAAATCAAAATCGTCCAACATCCACCAATTAAACCACCCCAATAGTTTGATACTTCTCACCCTGTGATCAGTTGGTATAATAATAATGATCATTGTGATTTTCACCAAGTCATTAGACATGACATAGATATATGTAATACCTTTAAATACCTTGTACAATCCCTCATTTATAAGTGGGATCTCACATTAGATAACCTTAATATGCCACCAAACCAAGACCTTGATATATTCTATAAACCTGTCCCTAATCATGCTCCTTATACCCCTCATCATGAAAATAAGCTTGGATCATCTCATGAGGCACATACTATTAATGTGGTTGCTAATGAACCCATTGATGAATAGAATTTTACCTCAACCACTTCTTTCCCCATTCCCCTATTGGAAGAAAAAATACTACCTTCTATTCCTTTGGACACCCAAATAAAGGAAGCAACCATATCCACACCTACATTGGAGGATACCAAACATGCCTCCCCTATCTCAGAACCTCCACCCCGTATTTGGAAGTTATCTCATAAGATAAGATGTTATCCAAAACGTAGAAGCTTTGGTTGAAATATAATTCAAGAAACAAGAAAAAAATGATAAAAATAATGTTATCTCTGAGAGAGATGTTTGATTCATTAAATTTGTAGACTCAAACATATGCCTATCTCTGAGAAGAGATGATTGATTTCCCTTTTAGGTTACATATTTATTTATACACATTTTGAGTGTAGGATAATGATGTGAAAGGTCACCAATATCTATGGAGATCAATTGGTTTGACTTCCATGATTTAAAACAATATAGAATTTAAGGAATTACTATTTTTAAAAACTTACTATTTTTAGAGTGCACTACTAAAATTGAAATTTAGGGCACTTATATTAGGTTTTCAAGGGCCAAAATCCATCAAGAAAAGATCCATGCAATATCACCACATTTTCCTCATTCTTATCTTTTCAATGGTTTAAATGGCAAGTCAATTGGGGCTATGGTGCAAAATTTATGGCACTCAGAAGTTCCATCATCAATTGGGGAAGAACTGTCACCCAAATTATCACCTAAAATGTTGCTTGGATCAAGATGAATCCTTGTACTAAACCTATAATTTAAAAAACTTATATCAAAGGTCAAGATAAAGGTAAGGGAACCAAACTAAAACTTCTAACCCCTTATTTGATAGACCAACCTAGCCTCTCTAACATAACTAGAACCTCCACCCACCCAAGCAACCAAAACCCCTTCCAAATTGATTCACCCTCAAACACCTAAAACAACTAAGACAACTAAAGTGACCAAATACAATCCAAAACCAACAACTAAAATAACCAAAGAGGTAAAATCATCAAAGGACCCAAAACCTTAGATTTTACCTTTCTCAACCTTGCCCTCCATTTTGGGTCCCCATATATCTACCTTAAACACAAAATCCACCATTTTTACCAAAACCCTATGGCCTTTATTGGTCACACCTTCATACTTTATCTCTAAATCACCTTTCCCCACTACACCAATAATCCCTAAGGTACCTACCTTACCATCATTTGCCTCTACCTCATTGACCACCTGACCCAAACCAAAACCATCAACCAAGTATGCCACTTTACCCAAGACACCTTTCACCAAACCTATGTCCCCACAACTTTCTACTTCAACACCCAAAACTAAAACCACTAAACCTTTACCACTTTTAGTCAAATATTACTTGACCACCCTCTAATGATTATTATAAACTTCTTCCTTGAGCTTACCACCCATCAAACCCTTTGACCCTTCATGTACCAAACCCTCTTGGTTTAATGATAAATTTATATGTGAATATCATAGGGAACTTGGACATGACATCAAGAACTATAAATCTCTCCAAATGCTGATTCAAAACTTATACAAAGATTATGATCTATTATTAGACAAACCTAATCCATTCCCATTTCCATTCTAACCATGTACTCAACCCATCTGACCTTTGGTCTCACCCAAATGTGAAGAGGAGGAATTGAAGCAACCATCCAACCTAGAGAACCCCCTTATCCAAACTATTCACATGGTTACCCTATCTTAGGCCCAATAAAAGGATAAAGGGAAAACTAAGGCATCCATTCCTTGGATTTACCACTCCCCAAACTCTCAAGCTAATAATACCTAACCTTCTCCATCTCTAAACAAACCCAAGTTGTCTATCTTAGGTGCCTCTCTATCTAACCCTCTATACCCTAACCCATATTCAATATCCATCCAAAAAGCTATCCTCAAGCAACTCCACCAAACTCCAACAACTGATGAGCTTGTATGAGTTAATATCTACCTCCCCCCCATCACCATCAAGTACTCATAGAGGCTCTATAATCCATTGAGGTCTAACCTGATGATCCTCAATCTCTAGCCACTTTTGTTGGTACCCTTCAAACTTCCAACCTTGTCACCTTTAAAATTTTAGAAATACCTTCTATTATTTAGAGGATCCCCATCCCCCTCTCTTCATTATAGCATATATCAATCAAAATCACATCAAAAGGGTGATGATCGATGGGGGATCTAGCATCAATATTATCTCCTCTTATGCTTATGACCAACTACAGTTACCTAAAAAGATCATTTCTGAAAGCTCAATGGTTCTTCATTCTTTTAATGATAGTATGGCTACCACCTTGGGCATAATTATCCTCCACATTTGTGTAAGACCTCATATTATTCTTGAACTCTTTTATGTTTTATAAGGAGAGTTTTAATACAATATTTTACATGGACACCCTTATATTTGTGCCATGAGTTTTGTCCTTTCCACCCTACATCGATGTGCTATGTTTGAACACAAAGGAAAAGTTGTGACTATCCAAGTTGACCCTAGTCCTTTTACATCTTGAAATATGACATATCAGCCCAATGATGTCCTTCTTCCTACCTTATCCACCACACAACCATCTACCAACAACACAACCTCACTAGCCAAAACCCATAGCATTTCCACACCTATTTTTGGTGAAGCTTCCACTAGCTCATCTATCCCCTCTTCTCAGATTCCTATAGAAGACCCTGTGACAACCACATTCCAAAATATTTCTTTTAGGGAATATAGACTCTTAGCCAAAATTCCCTCCTTACCCCCAAGAATATGATAATCTCAAACATGACCCTTCTTATGACCCTAACATTAGAGCCATAATCCCCATTGGTCTTCCTAACCATCAAATTAATTTAATTTATGGGGGAATTGATTAGCCACTTATAGCCTCTACCACTACATCATCCATCCAACCATTTACCTATAAATTTTCCTATCTTATCAAAATATATTTCACTAAGTTTTATCTTCTTAGATGTGCTTATAAAGGATTTGGCCTTTTTTATTTTGAAAAAGGGCCTCATGATTTACCCATTTCCAAACTTTGAAACCTCATGAGTCATTTGTCCTTGGGTATGAACCACCTCAAAAATCCACCAATTCATCCAAACCATTTACCACCATATAGAAAGATATCCCATCCTTTCCAATCCAATCACTTTTTCTACCTGAAGACCCTAATATCATCCCTCCTAACTTTTTTTTATCAATACTACAATTTTGGGCCCTTTCATATACCAAAAGAGTGGCCAAACCAAGGTCCTTCCACTCATACATCTTGAAATGGTATAAAATGATTCTCCCACCATCAACACCATCTAGCATCAAGATGATGATTTCATTCTTACCCACCTATGTGTGTGGAGGTCTTCTATCCACAAATCCCTTCCTCCTGAGGCCCCAACTATGTTGAATGAATCTACCATTGATATCAACTTAGGCACTCCATATTACCCCCACATTGTCAAATTGGGCCAATCATTGAATACTAAGGAACTTCAAGATTTATCCTCTTTCCTCGAAGACCGTAACATATCCTTTTATTGGTATTACAATGATATACTTGGGGTTGACCCTACCATTTCTACCCATAATGTATTCACTTACCATGATGCTAATACTATTAAATATAAACATTACTTCATGCATCCTTGCATAGCCCTTCTCATCAAAGAAGATCTTTAGCATCTCCTATCTATAAAATTCATTAAACCCATTGACTACCCCTAATGGGTCTTAAACGTAATACCTATCACCAAAGTTAATGGGGGTTTATGCATTTATGTGGACTTTCATGACCTTAACCTCTCCTACCCCAAAGATGACTTCCCTCTTCCTAGTATTAACTAGCTTGTTGATCTTATGTCTAGCCATGAGATGTTACTCTCATGGATGGGTTTTTGAGTTATAATTAGATCTTGATTGCTCTTGAAGATCAACATTAAACTACCTTTATGACCCCTTGGGGAACTTTCTACTATAGAGTCATGCCTTTCAACTTAAAGAACACTGGTGTAACTTACCAATGTGCCATGACTTATATTTTCCATGATATCATCCATAAGATCATAAAAGACTACTCAAGAAATCCAAAATTTGAAAAGACCACTTGGCTATTCTTATGATCATATTTGAATGCCTCATCTATTATAATGTTCACCTAAATCCCAAAAAATGCATTTTTTGGGTCCTTTTAGGAAAGCTTCTTGGATTCATCATGTCTCTTCATGGAATTTAAGTAGACCCTACTAAAGTCAGAGAAATTTTAGACATGCCTCCTCTAAGCAACCTTAAACAACTCCATAGCCTTCAAGGAAGATTTTAATCCATTCACCATTTCATTTCATAACTTTTAGACTGGTTTCAACCTTTTCATCACCTTTTGAAGAAGGATGTCTATTTAAAATGGAGTAGTTATTGTGAAAAGGACTTTGATTTACTCAAATAGTACCTTTTTCACCACTTATCCTCACACCTCTAAAGGATGACCACCCCTTTTACCTATATATTTTTACCACTGACCATTCCATAGGGGCAATGTTGGGTCAATGAGATGAATAACATAAAGAGAAATCCATATATTACATTAACCATACAATTTTAGAATATGAACCTTGGTATAAACACATCAAGAAACTCTACCTAGCATTGACCTTCATAACCACAAAGCTTCACCACTACCTTCTTAACCATAAAACCTATGTCATCACTAATACTGACCTGCTTAAATACATGTACTCTAAACCATACCAAAATTAGTGTATGGCTAAGTAGATCATACTCCTAGTTAAATTTGACCTTGAATTAATCTAATATAAGTCAATTAAATTTTAGGTCATTGTTGATTAATTTAATAAAGATCCTCTAAAAAGTAACCAACCACCCCCTCTTGCCTTTTTGGATGAGTCTATCATGATTCTTTTTCAAGAAGATGGCATAATCTACTAGATGACCATGTTCTTCAATGGATCAAAATGCCAACAAGGAGGGGATGATTGAGTTATTCTCATTCCTTTTGATGGTGAACCCCTTCCTCTCTCCTTAAAACTTGACTTTGAATGCACCAATAATATGGTTGAGTATGAAGCCCTAGTGATAGGTCTCCAAACTACTCAAATCTTGGGAATTAAGACAATCCATGTGTTTGGTAATTCCCAGCTTGTGGTCAACCAAGTTAATGGGTCCTATCAATGTAATAATGATGTATTACTAAAATATACATTTTTAGTTGACAAAATGTTAAAATAATTTGAGCATTACCTAGTCTAATATGTTCCCAAATCTACTAATAAATTTATGGATACAATTGCCTACCTTGCTTCTTAGATCCCTTCTCAACCTTTCAATTCAAAAATATTTGTCACCATTCATCATTTTACCCTACCATTCGTAATGTAAATTAATCCCTATCTACCATTTAGTATGACTAACCTTTCAACTACCATAACCTAGGCATTGTTCCTCCTAAAAACTCTAGGAATGCCCAAAGAGCTTTTATTCAGAGTACCTCTCATTACAGCATACTAGGGTGAATCCTTTACAAAAATGGTTTTTATGGCTCCTTATTCATTGCCTATGTATCCATGAAGCTTACCATGCCATTAAGGAAACACATGATGGGATCTATGGGGGATACTTTAGTGGCTTAGCGGTCGCTAAACGCATCCTTCACCTTGGTTACTATTGGCCCACCCTCAACCAAGACTATTTTGATTATGTAAAAAAGTGTGTTAAATGTTAATAAAATGCTAATTTACATCATGTACCAGCCAATACTCCAAGTATCTAAGGACTTTCAGTCTTTCTCTCAATGGGGGCTCGATCTCATTGGGGAAATTAACCCCCATTCCTCAGAACATACGTCCATCATCATAGACATAAAATACTTCACCAAGTGGGTGAAATTTATTCCTCTAATCTCTACTAAATAAAAAAAATATTGTTGACTTTATCAACCACCATATCATCTCTCGCTTTGGTACTTCTCATAATATCATCATTGATAATGGGAAATCCTTCAAGAATATGCAAGTACAAGGTTTATGTGATACATTTGGAATTGATTTAATATTTTCCTTGCCTTACTGAACATAATAAAATGGACAAGTAGAATCTTATAATAAAACCCTCACCAAAATATTAACCAAAATTATCAGTGCTTTAGGTCAGGATTGGCAATTACACATCCCATTCACCTTATGGGTCTATCACACTAGAATTCAAACCTATACTAGTGATACCAATTTATCTCTAGTCTTAAAAACAAAGGCATTCTTTCCTATTGAATTCCAAATCCCATCTCTTCACATTTCTTTGAAGGAGATAATTTTTGAAGGAGATTTTTATCAACCTTGTTTAGCTCAACTTGAGCTACTTGAGAAGCATCATTTAGTAGCTCTCACCCACCTCTGTATATATCAAAATAATATCACATGAACTTATAACAAGTACCTTGAATAATGTGAATTAAATTTCAATGATCTCATCCTAAAATAAAACCAACATGTGACCAACATGGAGAAGAGTAAATGAGGTAAGTTTTCTTTCAATTAGATTGGACCCTACATCATCACCCATAATTATGGATCAAGAGATTATCATTTGTCCTCTCTCAAATGCAAACTATAACTTGAGCCTCTCAATGATTCACAACTACATCTATTTTTCTATTAAAGAAGGATCACGATCACCTATTTGTCTAACTTAAGTTCATCCCTTGATTATGAGATTTTCACCTTCACCCACCTTCTTCCTAACCTTTCAATAATAATTGATTACAACATAGAACCATGTGATTAATCATGATAGTCATGGAATAATCCTAAATATGGGTACCATGGCTCTACCCATAACATGGTTCTCATAGATACTTTTCATCTCTGACAAGATGGAATCCCATGGTCATTGCCTCTCAAAACCACACCCTTTCACATATCATGAACCTTCTTATGTAAAGTTTTTCCCTCATAAAGGTAAACCTCTAAACCTAATTAGATAAATCCATGTCTAAACACATTTGATCTTGAAATAATTAATTGGGTCAATATATTCATAATTACAGACTGTTCCCGTGAAGGATAACTACCCAAAAACAAAAATAAAAATTTCCACATGTAAAGTAGATTTCTCCATTTAAGGATAACTATCAAGAACCTTAAAATAAAGCTAATAAGCTTATACCAATCCCTTAAAGGATGGATGAGCTAACTTTGTCAAAATTATGTCAATTTCATGGAAGCTTCCCACATCAAACAAGTTCCCATATACAATAATAAAGTAAAAGGTCCACTATCAAAACCAATTCTAAAGCCACAATCAGCTCTCAAGCAACATAATAAGTTGGAATTTGTAATTAGATTTCCCATGTAGACTTCTTACATTGATAAATCTACATATTTCATATGACATGGAATTATCTAATACCATTCTTAGGTCACCTATAGAATGGGAAAACTAATTCACATGAGGTTATCATACATATTACCCATTACCCTTCAGACAACCTATCACCCATATTCCCTTTTGAATATCTATAAATTAAGGGATTTAGAGCTTTGTTGACACCTTTGGATCATGAAACCTTTTTTTATCAACTAAAGACTACTCATACATATCATTTGAAGGTCTTATATTCATTAAATTGATCTCACTTTGGGCCTATTTTAGTCCTTGTCAAAAACAAAACATCAAGCCCTATTCTTATCTTAGTGTGCATGGTTAATGTTTTCACCATGACTTGTACCATCAAAAATTACAATAGAAATGGTCATTTATTTTACATTAAGTGAGATTACAACAACCATGACCATACCAATCATAACCATAACCATTAAGTATCCACACAACCTCATGCATAATAATATTTGACCAATAATATCCAACACATTACCCTCCTATTCCTACCAACCCATTGCCACAAGATCTAAACATAAAACCCTAACCATTGGTACTGTCTACTCGAACATGGAAATCTTTCCTTTTGTACTAGTTGATAGTCCACCCATAGCAAGGGAATGACTATCTGATCTAATTGTATCACCAATATCCTAGACCATATAACTCCCTAACACTAGGGTCTCTTCTAAATGTAATCCCATGTATATGGTTCTAAGCAACTAGGGCACATGATGTAGATATGGCTACTATTTGTCTAGCCTACCCATGTAGCTCTTGGATCAGGCAAGGTCCATCTTCTATTGCTCACCACACTACTAATTTCCTTACTTGTAAAATCTCCTTGACTATCAAATAAATTCTTTATAGGTCATCACTTTGCTACTCCCCTTAAAACTTAGCTTATAGCAATGGTGAACCTTATCCATAGTGACTTCATAGCTCCAAATAGGCACCCACATCCTAAAACTTAGATCACAATAGTAAACACTATCTCTAAACTCCTACCCTCATGTAACTATAAAAGGTGCAACCTCCTCACAAAAACACATCTTCTTTGGATTAGCTCCATTGAAAATTATTTTTGGTACTTCGCATTGTGTTCCCTTATAATTTATCCTACCTTTCCCACTTGTATATCTCATCCTACTAAATGTGGGATCATTAAGGTAACTATTTACCAACCTAACCCATTCAATTTCACTGACACCTTCACTAAAACCCAAAACTATTATTTTACCAGACCTTCTCCCTCATCCCAAACTAGCCCATGTGGTCTATAAAATTGGGGCAGCCAATTTGAACATCACTTACCCAAACCTTGTTGAACTACATTAGCCTAATTTTCATGGACTATGTAGGCACTGCTCTAGGGGTATCTCAACCACTAACAACTAATTCCTATCCCATTTTTTTCTTCTCACTCATTTCCACTACTAACAACACCCTCTTGCTTAGGGCATCCTAAATCAAAGAAGCTTTGAATTATTTATTCAATATCTTTATATTTTAATACCATCTAATACTTCCTCTTAAGTCTTTCCCCCATTTTTGGGAGAACTAAATTGGCCTAAGGTTTATTTGGACTATGTAGGCAATGCTCTATTATTGAGGTTAGCTCAGCCACTTCCTTTACTTTATTTTCCCTTCTTAAATAAAATTTATTCCTCCACTTCTCTACCTATATCTTAACCATCTCTCTACCTCCATCTTTTCAATCTCTTTTAATCACTTTTATAGTTTGTCAATCGATTTTAACACAAGGGTTTACAACATTCCCTATTGGTCCCCTTTACCTCCCATTAATATTCCTCTTACTCTTCTTTATTAGCCTTCCCACCATATTTCCTTATGCATGCTTCGCAACCAACTTCCCCACCCACCTTTTGCATTTTCTACCTCTCTTTCACCTTATTACCAACCTTTCCCTTTATCCCCTTCAACTTATTTATCCATTATCATCATCTCCCCTCCCCCTTGGCTATTTGTCATACCCCCTTTATCACTCTCTTTAACTCACCCATTCCACTTCATACTGTGCATCTTGAAAGCTTTCTATTTCTTTTGTTGATTCACTTTTTCTTTACATGTACCACCACTCTCTACCATTCTACCACTCTTCCCACTATACGCATTTTCCATTCTTCCTATTTCCTTTTTTTTCCATCCTTTCATCCTTTTTAGCTTCCCCTTTTTTCTCCATAACTAGTTTCTCCCTAGGTATTTATTGTTTGTGAAGCCTTCAATAATTTCCCTTTTTTATTATCTTTTTTTTCCTATGGCCCTTTTTACATTCCCTTTTTCCTCTTTCCATCTTGTTACTCACTTATATTTTGCATCTATGTGAGTATCCATGCTTTGTAGCCCTACTTCAATTATTCCTTTTTGTTCTTATCATCTCCAATATTCATCCCTTAGTTTAATCTCACTCTCTTTCATTACATCACCCTATTTCTTCACCACCTCACCATTTTTTTATCTTGTCAATATCTTCTAATCACCCCTTCAGCTTGTCAATCTCTTCTAACATGCTGATTAACACCTACATTCTCTTTTCACCTTCTTATCCACCCATCCTTTTCTTCTCCTCATTCTTCACGCCTTTTCCATTTTCCATCCCATTCACATCTCCAAAACCACCATCTTATTTGCTTCATTATTTCTCTCCTTACATATCATCACCCATGCTTACTTGGTCAAGATACCACCTTCTTCTTCCAACTCCCCTCATCCCCTTTATGTCCTCATTTCACTCCTTTTTTCCTCGTGTTTCCTTTTGTTCCATTTATTTCCTTATTTTTCATTCTCATCACCAAAATATTTTCTCTTTTATCTTTTTTAGACTTGTTTTCCAACCTTTCATGGTTGCCGATATCCCTCATTCTCCCTTTACCCTTCATGATTGTTATACTTCTCTCCTCATCATTTTCAATTCTCCAATCTATCATTATTTAGTGCATCTCTCACCACTAATATTTTACCTTTTATTTTCTTCTCTTTTTTTTATTTCATTTCATTTTTTTCATCTCCCTTGATGCCCTTCCTTGCTCTTCCCAACCTATATGACTATGCCTGGCTTCTTTCATCTTTTTCCACCTTTGTCTTTACTTGTTCCCTTATTATTTTCTCCTCATCCATATCTTGGTCCACCTATACCTCATCCATTATTGGATCTCCCTTATGTTTTCTAATTTAACCTCCACCTCTTTAGGGTGTGATCACTAGTTATACTACTTCTACATACATCTCCTTGTCTGCTTCTTTATATCCTCCACACCCTTGCCTTAATGTATGAAATATAGTCAAGTTCCTTACATTAAGAGCATCTCTTTCTTCCTTTAATGAATCTATATGTTGTTCTTAGACTCTCATTTTTGTCCCTCTCCAATTACTCCCTTCACCCTCCCTATCACATTTTTCCTTTTCAATCTTCTACCCATTTTGAGCATGTTATAGCCTCTAAGTTCTTCCACTTGATTTTGGTTTAATATGAGATATATAACAATCCTATAGCTTTATAACATAATTGGATAGGATGATAGGCTCATATGACTAACTAGAAAATTTGAGCATCATTCAACCATCAGGATGAAAATTCCCACCTCTTCTCATTTTACCTATTTTAAAACCCTTTTATTCTAACCTTTGAAGATGTTAGAATCAAAACTAAAACCACCTTCAAATGGAATATTTGGGATACCCACATGGGGATGATATTTATGCCCTCTCACATTCCCCAACTTTCCAACCAATAATTTCCTTGATTCTCCCTTTTTAACTACATCTTCTTACACCTTGAAATAGCCCTTACTTTAATGCTTAAAATCCACAACTTGATCCCTCATTTAATTAATATTATTGTTATTTTCCTCACTTCATATTCTAATAGCCCTTAGGGTATTTATTTACATTCCCTCAAAACTCAATGCTTACTTATTTTGGGGCCTATTGACTCAAGGGTCAAGGGTTTGAATCTTCACCACTTCTCATTTACCCAATCTACTACTTTGTTTCCTCAAACTATTGAATAATAACATTTTATAGCTTGTTAATGAAATTGTTGTGGAATGTGCACAATGTTAGTTTATTTAGATGGTGATGAAATAATTTGAGTAGTTCTAGATTTTCCAAATCTTGGTACTGCATATTTATACCTTTCCTTTTCTTTACAATAGTGGTAGAAATTTCATGCTTCAACCTGCTTATCCATGGCTATAGATTCCTTTTACATAGATGACATAATTATATAATTATATCCTAGCTAACCTCATCCATAATTTCTACCACACCCATCAAAAATTATTTGATAGCCATATTTTCCACCCTTTGGTGCTTCCCTTTTTCTAATGTCCTTCACCTGGACCTACCTATATGATATCTAATTGGGACAACCAAGTTAACCAACACCCTTTGCCTCAAAAGAAATATATTTGGCCTAAAATGTTTTTAGATCCTTATCCATATAACTATGTAGGCATCATCCAATTATTTTGTGCATCTAAAGTTAGCTCAGCCATCCCCTTCCAACCCATACCCAATCCACCCATGCTTTCACCACATCCACCTTGACATCAATTATTTTTAACCTAGAACATTGGCACTTTTTAAAATAACTTTTTCCCACAATGACTTACCTTTCCATGTTGAACTTTTAAACATTTTCACCACCTCATGAAAAACTAGACCATTTTTTTATTAAGATCACTTCTTACCCTAGATACTTGAGTCAACACTGATCATGTCTAAGAACCTTGATAATATTAACTTGATCAACTATGACCAATGTTGGGGATCAGTTACCTTGTCTTTATCTTAGAACCTAACCTTTGTTATCAAATTTGGAACCTTTAGTATTTGCATAATTTTGACTATTATGCTTAGTCATATTTTGTGAACCCATTGGCATTTCACATATCCAGCTACCTTGTGGCACCACCTAGTGCCTCCCCATTAACTACTTATCAAACCTACACATAATTTAACCTTTCCTCATCAATTCTCAATTTGAGGGGGAACACCCCCTTTGATACTAAGGGTACCCTAGCCTTTCACCAAGTGATTAGTTTTTGTTTTGTATCTTGTTAATTCAAGGCTACATAACAAAAAGGGGCAAAATGTAGACACTAGAAAATTGCATACTTACAATTTTTGATGCCTAAATGCCTTAGGATCCCCTAAAACTTATTAAACCTTCCAAAAACCCATATTAACCAACCAAATAACTATTTTCCTAGTCACAAATATCATTCAAAATCACTATTTAAAAGAACTATTCAAAAGTACTATTCACCATCACTATTCACTATGGGACCCACTATCACTATTCATGATGACATGGCAAGTGACATGAAAAGTGACATGTCAAGTGACATGGGAGGTGATTTTTGAGGTTATATTGAAAGTGACATGGATTATAAGTGATGTGGATTCATGTGGGACATCATACCCCACCCTTCCTAAATTGCTTGATGACCTCATTCAAGCATCACAAGGCCACCCTATGAAATGTGGGGAATTTACCATTAATATATCATTATTAAACATTTATTTTTGTATTCCCACATGAAATTAGACTTTAAAAGAGATACCTACCTCTTTAATACTTCGGAAAAGATAAAGAGCATCTATTTTTGACTTTTTAGCTCAAATGGAGGCTCACCAACCAAAATGGGAGATTTTCCAACCCACATGGGAATCCACACCAACCTCACCTTATAATTTTCATCCCTCACATGGAAAATGGTACCACATTTAGTGTGCCACCCCTTTAAGTGATTGTGTGAAAGCAAGAAAGGATGGTAAAAAATCTTTAAATCTCATTCAAATCCATGTGCATGATTTCCATTTAAACTTGGATATTAAGTAACCCACATGGGAATCTTCACCAACCTAACCTTGAATAAATCATGATCCCACTTGGATAAATTATAATTTATTCAATATTCCTCTATTTTGTTATGTTTCTTCACCCAAACATACTATAAATACCCCCTCTCCTTCACCCAAAGTTAAGTGTCAAGTTAGTCTTTTGTTCTTAGCATATTTATATAGATTTCTAGAGAAGGTAATCATCTTATAGGTCATCATAATCTTGGAGATAATATCTCAAAAAATTAAACTCTTCCAAAATATTCAACAATCATGTTCAACAACCCATCCTCAATCTATCTTCAACAAACATCAAGGTAATTTGTATTATTTTGCAAATTCAAATTTTTCTTTCTAAACCCCCTTTGGCCTCTTCTTTCTTGACCTAAAAATCATAACCACTTTATCCTTATTCTTCTCCTTTCACTCCTTTTCCTCTTTTACCTAAACCTCTTCTTTCTCTTTATTCCATTTACCCATTAGCCTCCTCACCATTTATCCCTTTATCCCCTTTTACCTCCTTTTCTTCTCATCTATTTACCTCATCACAATTTATCCCTTTTACCTTATTTATTTCTTACCATTTTTACCAATTTGACCATTTACTAACTTTAACCAAAAATTTATCCCTTGTAATAAGACAAACCAAACCATTTCCAAACCCAAAACCACAACGTTGCCTTCACCAATTTTCAGCACTAGTATAATCAAACTAGTTACTTCATTTTGATTAATTTAGCAAAGCATTTAACTTCATTGCCTCAAATTTAGTTAATTTTTATTTTTAATATCATTAATTTTATATTTTTATGTAAAATACTTTTATTTCATCATTTTAACTTAAGTGTTTGAAGTAGGTGGATTGATAGCCTCCTAGAAAGTTGTTGATTCTAGGATCTAGCTCATGCTAGGCAATCCAACCATTTAATTATCTAAGAAACAAGTTTATTTTAGTGTTTTATTATTTTTAGGTCATCCCATTAATCCAAATAGGATATATTAATAATCACTTGGATTCAATGCATGAATTTTTAATAGGTTTTTCTAGACACCCCTTATCACTAGTTTCTTTCTTTTCAAAGAATTCAGAAAAGCAAAAAAAATTGAGAGAAATAATAATGACCTATGGGATGAATGTAGAGTAAAAAAATGGTTAGGATGGGTTACTTTAGATTAAATTAAAATATGTGATAATGATTAGTGTGATGTGTTCCACATTGGTGCTAGAGAGAATATACATCTCTATAATTAGGAACATACTCAGGTAATGATTTTGGAGGAGGTATAGCTTTGTCTAAGGGTTGAGGAGTAGTGGGACATAAAGTGATAATATATTTTAATAGATTAAAAAAGTGCATATATGAATTGTTATTTTTGTCATGGAATTAATAGATACACCTGTAAGTAGACTTCAAAGGTGTACTTATAGAGGAGCTGCAAAACATGTAGAAGGATCTAGTATAAGGAACAATATCCATTCCACTAACTAGTAACTTTATTAATGTCATAATAAGGATGATTATCAAATTTTTTGGATGAAAGATCCAACTAAGATAAAGGTATTAAACCATCACCAAGAGAAGGTGGGGTTGGTGGAAAGATTGGATAAGGCTTGACTATAAGAGTGGTAAGATCAAAATCAGGAATAAACTCAGCTAAAGTAGGTGTGGGAATGGGATTTTAATTGGTCTCTATTAAGGGAGGGGTATAATATATAAAATATTTAAGGAGATTAAAATGAATCTTAGGGATAATTAGGATATAGGGGTCATGGTACCTAGCAAAATGATAGGGACTAGTCGTAGAATGATCCATAGTCATACTCCTATGAGGTACTTTAGAAAATAGAGATGTCCACACCATTTCTACCCTATAATAAAGAGGGAAATTTTTAAAATTAGGAATGATATAAGATGGAAAATGGGAAGATATACTAAAATAATAAAGTAGATAAGAATGATAATGAATAATCTCAACATCTCGAGCCTAAACTATGCCTCCTAAGAATGAATCTTATAAGGTATGACCATCATCATAATAAGGTGTATGAAGATCAATGACATAAGTAGGGATGAAATTATCACTTGATGTGGTGTGATAAATGGAATGATAAGTCTTAGTTAATATAATAGGGATGTCATCACAAGGTGGTTAATAATAAAGATGTTTAAAAGAAGTGAGAAACTGAGAGATGAGATGGGGTGAGAGATTGGAAGTTTTAATCTTGATATAGATCTCATTAGGATCATCATCCTTAGAATTTAAGAGGTTAGGGGGAATATTAAAAATTATTTTGGGATGACCATTGTAACCTCAAATGGAATTGATGGAAAATTTAAACTATTAAGATTCATAAAATGGAATGTTTGGTAAGGGTTCAAGGGTATGAATCTTGAATACACCCTAGCCTTATAATTCTTTGAAATTCATAGGATTGGTGGTTCCTTGAATCCTATATATGGATCCATTGTTAGGAACTTTGATTAATTTTCAAATAGAAGATCCAACTTCTCTCATATGATTAGTCCATGGATTAATAATAAAATTTTTCTAAGCTATAGGAAAGTTAGATATCATCACCTTCACATGATCATTGACATGTGGGATAGTAATAAGAAGCCACATACAACCTAAAGGAGGCATTTTAATTTATTCATAGCCTTGAAATATATTTCATGTGGATTTAATATTATATTTAGAATACCCAATGGGTTTCTATAAAATCAAGAGAGGCAATGCAATTGTCAAAACTCTAGTCAATCAAGGCATGCTTGACTTGGATATCAATAATTTAAACATTAATGAAAAGAGGAGGATCATCTTCATGAAGAAAAATCTCATCAAGGTTCATATAATCAATGAGGAATTTGAGGGAAAGGGAAGCATATATTATTTCACCAACATGTATGGACATCTCTTTGCATTGTTTCAATATGCTATATTCTGATCCAGATAATGTGGCTTTGCGTCTTACTAGGGGAGGATGAAGGATGTTCATTTTGAAAAAAAATATTAATAATAAATTTATGATGATGTGGAGAGGTCCTCATAAGTTTGATAAATGGGATTTCGGATGGGATATTAGTGAGTTCTATGATAGGATCCCACTCATCATAACCCATAAGAAGATTCTTGGAAAGAGGTGCATAGTGTTCAAGGAGGTCCTCAAAAGGAAGAAGTAAAGTGCACATGAATTTATGTTGATAAAAGGCAAAAGGTTTAATATGAGATCATGTTTTTAGATTATGTTGAGAATATGGATCAATTGATGGAGGTGTGGTTTGGGATAGATTAGAAGAGTTGTTGATGGAAGTTTGAGTTTCATTGATGATAGGTAAAGAAGATGGAAGGATGTTATAAATTGTATGGGAAGTTTTATCCAAAAGAGGAGTTGGAATTGGTTCATAAAAATTTATAAGGTCATCTTGTCACAACTCATTTATGTGAGTTAGAGAATAATCTTGGATACCACAAAATGTGCGAGATAATGGAGGTGTGTAGATGGGTTAAGGATCAATGAAAGTAACCACCCTTAATATGCTATTCATATTAACCACATTCTCTTTAGGATTTGGGTCAAGAATACTATCAACATTATTGGTATAAGGGCTAGGTTTGTCTTGGTTATCTTATGATTTAGAAGAGGATTTTTAAACATGGCCAAATGAGCATTATCCTTATTCAAAGCTTGAGATTTAGTATGTGTTTCTTGGGCTTTGAAAGTAATGTCATAGGATTGTTGGAATTGATGAATGATATAATCATAGTCAAAATTGTTCCAAGAATAAAATTCATATCCAAATTATAAAATTGTCTACAAGTCTCATGAGAATGACCTCAACTAGCATGAAACCAACAAAATTTGTTGGGATCATACCAAGGTTTCATAGGATGAGTGGGATCAAGTTCTCATGGGAGAGGCCTTGGTAGACATTTTAGTAAATATGATGAGGATAAGGTTTTCTGAACATTGATTTTATTATTTGAAGAGAAATGAAGAATGATGATGTGGTTAGGATGGGGATCTTGTTCCAAATATTGGTTAGAAATAACAACTTGAATAATGTGAATGGTATCATAAGAGTCCATGACACCAGCATCGATAGCACAATTATTCCTATTCTTAAGTAACATACAAGTACTTGTAGAAGGTTAAGATGGATTGAATTGATGTATAAGTAAATCTTGGTGTTTAGCTTGGTTAATATTCTCCTTCAAAGTACATGGAGAGAGAGTGTAGACCCAATATTAAAACTTAGGAAAAAGAGCATTGGTAAAGATATGGAAAAGGTTTTCATATACCATATTATGTTCACATTGATTAGAAAATTTATTTCATAATTTAACAAAAATGTGTGTAGTTTCAATCTCAAGTTACTTATAATTGATAAAATGGGCCAAGGTATTCTCAAAGAGATCACTAGTTTGGAAATCTTGGACTAGAGCATTTAGTAAATATTTCAAACTAGTAATAGAATGAGTTTTAATTTTGTTGTACCAATTTAGAGCATCATCTATGAGAATTTTGGATAATATCTTGGTATAGTCAAAGGTATTAATTTGACCCAGTCTTTTTATAAATTTCTAAAAAAATTTAGATGAAGAGTAGGATCTGTTGACCCTTTATAAGAAATAGTAGGGGTGATACCTCTTATATAGATATTATGAATTTGAGATGTATGAGGCTAATTTTGAATATTCTTGATTTTAATATTAACAAGAGGTGGTTTATGGATAATATTACCATGGGAATATCTAAGAGGAGGTGGGGGGAAATTTTGATTATTCATACCCCATGACATTTATTGAGGATGGGTTTAAATATGGATAAGGTGATTCTGAATTTGCATCATTTGATTTTAATTATTAGTTTGAAAATAATTCATTTGATTAAGAGTTTATAATAGGATTTGGTGGGTTTGAGTTGCATTATTGGTATAATTTGAAGCACTAAAATTGGTGGCAATGGCTTTCGTACCACTATATGTGTTAGTAGGAGCTTGAGAATAACTATTGTTAAGTGAGTTACTAGTGGCATAATTTGTTTGTGTGGAAAATATAGAATAACAAAAGGATGAGAGTAAGAAGAAATAGAGGAATTATTACCATGGGTAGTGTTTTCACTTGGATTTTCACCATCTGAGGAGATGTCTAAGCTCTCCTCATGTAAGTGGCATAATTGAAACACCTCTAATATTTTGGGTAGTCTATGAATGAGGTGAATCTCTAAATAGGGATAGCTCCCTTAACGTACCAATTTGGATCACTATTATACCTAAAATTTGGGAGGAAAAATGGAGAGAGAAAACTAAAAGAAAACTATACTAAGGGAGGTGATACAATAAATAAGCTGATGACTTCTAACCAGATGGATGTTACACATGAAACTAAGAGACTAACCAAACATACACTTCTCTAATCTGCATCTTCTCACATCAATACTATACTATGAGGTTATGGATGAATTTTTAGTCTAGGAGGATTAGAAAATATGCCTTTAGTAGCACTATTGAATAGACTAACTCACTCAACCTTGACACTTCCTAGAAACCTTCATATGCCCTACAAGAAGAATCCTTCCAACTACAAATAGGTGAGAGAATAAAAAAATGTGCTAAGGAAACAAGAGTTATAACTTAAGAAAAATAAATAATCCAAGTGAAAAAAACTATGAAAAGTCAGGGAATAGGTAAAAATCTATAGTCTTATTGATTAAATGGTATGAAAATAAGTAGGGATTCACCATACTCAGGTGGAACATAAGTTACAAAGGCCAAAATGGAAAATTCTTATAGAACTTGAGAGAGAGAGAGAGAGGAGAAGAGAGAATTCCAAGGGTCACAAATAAAATTTAAAAGATATGATAATGAGTCACTTTTTCATGGTAAGAGAGCATGAAATTAACCAAGCAAGATTAGAAAGTACAAGTGTCTATCCAAGTCATGAAACTCTTGCACAATGGCATGAAATTTCTCATTCTATTTTAGAAAAATAACTTCATGATTTTGACCTATTTGAACATACTAAAATTTATTAAGGATAGGTATAATTATTATAATTAATGGGAAGGATTTCATACATTCCTCTCCATGTATTATTTGTAGGCTTAGTCACCTAAAATCATCTGGGAATGAGCCATCATCATATCCAGTCCAAAAAACTCTTCCTTCATGCACCATACACAATTATCTTCCAAAAGGGCATAAATTTTACATAAAAATACATGGGAGGGAATAAAATACACTTATAAATATCCTCCATGGCCTTAGAGTCATCATGCATACCTTAAAATCAGCTCACTTGAAGTTTTCCACCCTTCTCGTGACCTTAGTCACTATGCTAGTTTTGAATTGTTGAGATGAAGTAGTTGGTTAAGGAACTGAGGTTTTATTGAAATTAATTAAATTGACATGGGGAGTTATCTCAAGAAATAATATTCCATCCCATGTGATTGACATCTCTTATAACCTTCTACAACCTACATAATGAATAAAACTATTAAGAAAAGCCTATTTTTCACTCTATCCTTATAGTTTTGTACAAATAATACTTATGGGGACTATCCTAAGAGACTATTATATATAATACAATAACCACTATAGGTAAACTATTCCATTAGAGTATCTTACCATCCTGATCTTCCCAATTAGGTCTTTATAAGGTTTTAACAAGGGTTTTAGATACTTTGACCCCTTAAACATTGTTCATAAAAAATTGAAATTAAAATTTCAAAAAAATTACATAATAATTATATTTAGGACTCCTACCAACACTTATAATATCCTTTGGCATCCATGCACAATCTCATGAAAGATGTGAGTCTTTAAAACTAGCCTATCGAGTTGTTCCTTCTATTTCCTATACATTTTAGCTAGTTATTTGACCAAAAATGGATTAAAATGATTGATATATGATTTATAAAAACATAATATCTCCCTATTAAATTATTAAAGCAAATTTAGTGCTCACTTGGGGTTAGAAACAATTCTAACCCTTCATTTGGCTTTGGCTCACAACCTTGCTTAATAGGCATGCTTGCAACCATAAGAGTATAGAGCACCCTATTAAGCTTCATAATTTCTCACTTGTTTCTTAATGTTTTCATAATTTTATTACAACTACACACTCATCTCCTCAAATTAAAAATAAATTTTGGTTCACCTTATCATTTCCCTTCTTCAAACTACTAGTTTATGCATAAGGGGAAGTACCCTATGTTTGAGACAAAATAGAGGGTAATTCCCCTATTTTATCAAAAAAATGAAAATTTTATGCTGTTTTTAAATTTTTGAGTACTATTTTCACAAATTTTTATCACTTGGTCATCTCATATGACCTTCTAAAAACACAAAAATCAAAATAGATTACTAGGTAAGGCACTGTGTGCAGGCTTCGACCAAATGAAATATGTATTGTATATTAAAGCCCTCTCTCTCTTGGTTTGATAGAATAATTGTATTTTATATGTTTTTAATAATGATTAGAATAATTAAAATGTTTTATAACTCTCATATTTCATGCTTACATCTTGAAACCCTTTCTTACTCAGTCAAACCTAATTGGTAAGTTAACATTGTTTGTATGCTTCCCCTACTTGTGGGTGTTTATGCATGTTTAAGTCTTGAGTATAATGTTAAAATCCTTTAAAAATGTTATCTTGACCACAATAAATCATTTTAATTATAATGTAAGTCATATTCAAACCTTAATATGGTCTTAGCTATTTGTTCAAGCTTATTATCCCACTTAGTCACAATTGACTATGTTTCTTGTAGAATAGGGGTCCTAATTATAGGTTAATTTTCATGATTTAAAATCAAATATAATGTACATAACCTCATTATATCCCCCTAGATTCATTTCTTATTGTTTAGTTCTATCTTTTCCATACTCAATCTATGTTAACATTGTGAACAACATCTCCTACTCACTATTTGAGACAGTCATTTATAATTGTTCGAGGTGCATACTGTAAGTGTAAATGAGATTAAAAGATCATAATTTTATTTATTAAGATAATTTAAACCCTTGATGTATCTTATAATCATTTATAAAACCATCAACATACCCTAACACTCATACATGCAAGAAAGCAATAACTTCTCAAAATTGAACCCCATGTTGGTTGTAGGTGCATATGTTTAGGCCATTTGTATGGATTGTCTCTTATGTAGGTCTATTTTAGACTTGACACCATTCCTAATAAACCTATCATTTAATTTTCACGTGTTATATTTCACTAAAATTTCCATTTAAAAAATGGAATTACGGTTTGTTTTCTCCTTAAGGTATCAATGGTCACTCAAAAGGTTCAAAACATGTAGATGTTAATGGAGTTTAGTGAAAATTTTAACAAATTTAGCCCTCTTAACAACTATGTTCCCATATTTATATTAACCCTAAACTTATTTAATCCTTTTCCATACTAGAGGATATAATATTTACTTGTCTAGATACTTTAAAAGGTCATTTCAGCCATGTTATATGATATCAACAAAACCCCTAGGAACTCAATTTTGTAATTTTAAGGAGTAGGTCCCTAAGTTTAAAATCCTCTCCTTGGAAGTGACTTTCAAATTTTCATATAAATTTAACCTTAAAAATAGTTCTATTAAGATCCATTCAACACACTAGGACTTTAGGAATAGTTTCATCACATTTTTTAACACTTCACAAGGGGTCCTTAGCTCTTTGTTAAGGTCTCTTGTAGGTGAACATTCCACAGTGCAGGTAGTTGATGAGGATTTCAGGTAGTAGACAAGTTTTACATGGTTATGATAAACTTTAGGTCTCGTCAAAGCTTATAAATGCATTCTTAGCATTGTAGAGCTTTGAAACAACTATCAACATTTCTTTTCACACATGAAACCTCTATGAAGGCACCTGTAGGTGATGTTTAATGGTAGACTGAGTTTAGGTAGTGGTTATGGGGTGGAAAATTTGAATGTTTTTACATAATTAGTAGACCTAAACTCTTAAAAATCCTCCAAATAGGTTTTTATCATCATAAATATCTTGAAACTATTTTTCAAAACCTTTATTCAATAGGGTATTCCCCTTTCAAACATTTGTAGATGTATTTTGAGTTGTGTATGACTGAAGTACAAATAAAATCCCTTATTATACCAAGTGGAGGTTTTTATTTGATTCTCTTTATATGATAATATGTTATATATCATGATATCCTTGATACACTTCCATGAATCATGTTAAACAGGTCCTCCACACATGATTTCCTATGACTACAAGTGAGGATGAGTAAAGAGTTAATTATTTGATGTTCATGACTACACCCTCATGTATTATTGAATTAAAGAATTATATTGAAATTTTATGGGTTAATATGGCATTTAAAACATATTAATCAACTTATTACAACCCCATGGAAGCATTAATATAGTATGAAAATCTGGAAAATGGTGAAAAATTACCTGTAACATAACAAAGTGCTTCCTCCGACAAGTTAAGGTGATGTGCATATCAAGACATAATAAAACATTAAAAAATAATGTAGATAATTATATAATATACTCAAAATACTCTTTAACCAATATCAATAATTATATTGTATGAACTTATACAAATTAGAGCAAAACCTATAGGGTGTTAGATTTACAAGTAGCAAAACATAGTTAACTCCCTGAGGATGGTTCATAAATCACAGGCCACCATTATTAAAAATATTTTTATGGAAATAAATGTATATAATTTTAATATAAACTTATAAAATAATTTAACCTAAAACCTCTTCAGCTATCCATACCAATTACAAACCTAAAGACTGGTTATGTGTGCCTAGAAGGGTGAAAAAGGAGCAAAATGGTTTTAGCCAAAATTTGACACTTCTAGAGTAATTAAAGTGTGGAAATGGATAAAATGAATATGAAATTACCCCATATGGCACACTTCCACATGGGTTTTACAAGTGCTAAATATTAGATAGACTTATTACCTAGTTAATACCAGACTCTTAAATCTGCTTAACATTAATTGTCAACCTAGGGTACATAGGATTTTTAAGGATGTCAACACTATTTATGAATTATTTATTCATAAAATAAATTAATTTATAGTTTTATTAAAATTAACTTATCCTAATTTTAACATATAGATATACAAGGGAATGATTATAATAGAATGCAAAAATTATTCATTATAAGTCACACATGCATCACACTTCATATAATCAAACTAGCAATGATATTAACTCACACAACACACTTTAATAAAATAAGGGTGAGGTTATTCACTAAAAATCATTCTGAGAGGGCCCTAATCATTCATAATTGAGTTCTAATCCTTCTTTGAGAGACTTACAAAAGCTTCTTATAGAATCAACCTTCTCATTACTCAAATCTATAGAAATTAAAGATTGTTACAATAGATTACAATATTATAGAAATTAGAATGTAATTACTTTCTAAAATTCCATCATCATAATCTAATAGAGGCGTTACCATTAAATACATAAGGTAGTTTATTATCTTCAACCAAGAACACTAAACTAGGAAAGATACAAATACTTTTGAACTAACCCAATCACCTTTCAAGTGGTTAGTAACTTAAAGTTACTTATTTTTAGGCATGACTGGGTAAAGGATAATATGTGTTGTTCTATTTTTTTATTCATTCTCTCTTTTCCATTATACTTTTATTATTCATCCTTTGGTAGCACATCCAAGGTTTTATGCATGTGAGGGGTTTGTATTATTGTTATAGAGGATCCACTCAATAATTTACTTTGTTTTTAAGATAGATAAATCTATCATTAAAATCCAATTACTTATTATCAAAACAATGGTTTGCTCTATGTAGTGGCTATGGGATTCTTTAGATAAAATATTGTAGTTGCTTCAAGCAACCTATAGGTGGAAATCCTATAGTTGCCATAGGAAACCTCTAGGTGAAAGCCTATACATGATATGCTCAACCTATAGGTGAAATCATGTAGCTTGGAAATTTTTGTAGCTTGTAAGTCCCTTTTGTTATGGGTTATAAGTCCCTATTGTTGTGGGCTTCTCTATAAGTGTTATGACTAAGTAAGATTCCTATAGTCTTATTTTACCCTTCAAATGTCTATTAAATAAGGTTACAAAATTATAATCTAATCAAATAAAAAACATCATTAATCTATAACACCACATGTATATATTAATGGACATATATAATCATTCATTTACATAGGTCATGAAAAGTTCTAGGGATTCATATAAGAAAAATATATATAACTGGGTATAGATGAGACTATAACTAGATAAATTAGTGGCCTCATCACACCCCCTACTTAACCTCTTTCTTGTCCTCAAGAAAGCCTTCTCTACATTTTTATTACATAGTATTTCCTAAAATTTAAGGTCTCAATACATCCCATCCCCTCAAACATATAAAAACATTTAGCATCATCTATGTTTTTCACCTTTTCTTCTTAGCTTCTTTGTTAGATAGCACATTTCCCTCCTAAATAAATAATTAGGAACCAAAATATCGGTGAATGAAACATCAACCCCATCAAATTTATCCTTTTTTTCTTGACAAGATCAATGTACATATATACTCTATGTATTGCCTCTCTAAGGTTCTGAGGGAAATAAGGCTCTTTTCTTTTTAGGGTGTCTAAAAGCTCTACCCATCTATGCAAATAGGAAACTAAATATATTTTCCATCTCCATCCATGAGGCTCAATTAGTGTTTCTATACCTCTAATTATTTAATTTTGACCCATGATCATGGAGTACATGTATTCATAAAGACAATCCATTCATATATAATAGCTTTTGAATCAATAGATTCACCCCTAATCATTAGGGTAGCCTCTTCTTATTTTTTTATAATCCTCAACCTATTTATTTATTCATGTATGAGGTAAAGGCATGCAATTATAAATCCCCTAGGTATATATTGAGATTCTAATTTGTCTCATGCAACACATCATATTGATACATGTAAAAATCACTCATATGTGATTGAATATCAGGGTCAGAATGCTTATAGACCTTAAATAAAGAGTTAGGATCACATATTATGTAGGATTGATCATTTTACATCTTCTCATATTTGAATTTAAGCTAACTTTCCTCTAAGTATATTTAATATACTCTAGAGGGTGATATACATTCCATTAATATCTCAATGGTTTCATGCATTTTAGTGATCTTCTCTTTCAAATAAGTGATCTTAGTCTCAGCCTTTTCTAGGATTTCTTTTAAATATTCTGACTATTCTCTTTATTCAACATATACTATAAACCTTTGTATCAACTAGATATGATAAGTTTCATCATTACTAACCTTTTCTTCAATAAAAATAGAAAATTCATCAGTTTTTGTTGGCCTAATAGCTGAGAGGTCTACATCAATTACTTCTTCTATTGTAGGTATTTATGTAGTGGTCTCTACAAAATAAAACATATTATGGAATGGTACCAGGGATAGAGAAATATTCATTATAAGTTCCTCTAGGGGTACACTAATTCCATCTATAGGTAAGGTGGATGAAGCTACTACAAATACTTATAAGAGAATTGTTGTAGGCTCCTCTAATGTCCTTTCCTTGCACGGCTCTTTTTTATTAAATGGATCTATAAATTATGCTACCCCTAGAAGTGTTTCTAAGCCTCTTTTGCGTTTTAAATCTACTATTTTTTTCCTCAACCTATATATCTCTTTCATGTCTTGTTCTAAAGTTTATAACTCCTAGTCATGAGGAACTATGTCTTACTCTGCTATTTCTTCCATGGTCCTTTCTTCAAGCAATTCTTCCTCTTTTATAGGGTGATATGAAATTCTTATTTATTCTTCTATATACCCTATTTGTTTGAGTAGTTCCATGTCTTATTCTCCAAATTTGGGTTACTCAAGTGACTTCATTTTCTCTTCCTTTGCAGACTCTTCTTTAGTAGACCACTTTGCTATCTTAAACCCATTAGAGGTCTTATGAATTATAGGCTCTTTCTTCTTCCCTTCATCGTCACTAGTGTTTATAGGTGAGGATGCTAGGGTTTTCCTTTGTCTTTTAATTATATGAGACCTCCTAGGATGAGGTATCATTTTATTTGATGCATACGACTTCTTCCTTTTAGTCTTCTTTTTAATTTTAAGATGGGAAGCTATTGAAACCTAATCTTCTTGTGTAATTGATGATGGAATAACTTTTTCTCTTTTTAAAAGAGCCATGGTGGAATAATCTACTTTTTGTGATGAAATAGGTGGAATAATAAGAGAAGGAATATTCTACCTAGTTTGTTTTGGTGGACTTTCCTCCTCCATGTACTTGGGATGTAGCACTAACTTTATTCATCTTTTATTGCCTGTAGAAACTATAGGTGAAACTTTAGTGGCTACAAGCTGACTAGATGTACTAGTGCTTGTATGATGCTCCTGTGCTATTTGTTGGACCTATCCCTTGGGATATTTCCCCTCCTTATTTTCCTCTTCTTTCTAAGGTTCACCAGTCCTTAGGGTTATAAACTAGTACCAATTAAGGTTAGGTCTAATATTGTTTATTCCTTGTTTAATCAATAACTAGATCAAGAAATCATAATACACATATTTCTCTACCCCGCTTTGGTATTATTTATACATTTTATTTAGGATATTCCATAATTAGTTTTAGACATTAATATTCTTACCATCCATTAAATGATTCAAGAATATAAATTGGAGAGTATAGATCAAAGAGTACCTTCATTCACATGTCATATATTTGATGATATATGAGGCTATTTCTCTCTAGGCTATGGGTAGATGCAATCTCTCTACACCTCCTTTATTTAATGCTAGCCTTTCATTGTTTTGATAGAATTATTATTGAGCTAATTGGCCATTAGGTTTCTCTTTCTAGTTTTCCCTTGGTCTTAGCAACCTAATAAGCTAACTTACTAGTTATTTTGTAGCTATAAATTTGATGCCAGATATTATCAACTAATCTCTTGTAAAAGTCCTTTCAAATTCTTTAGTGAGAGGTTTTGAAAAATATTTTAGTTTATCAAAATAGATAGCCCATCTAACCCTATTAAAGATGGCCTAGTTGTCTAGTTCTCCTTACAACTACCTATGGTTTGAAGGTTCCCTTATCACTACTAAACCTCCCATATTATATATTTTATCTTACTATAAAATTTTTCAAATATACATCTCTTCAAAACATGGAATATTACCTTCAAATTGTTGCTTGTAGTGAAGCAAGTTTCTTCAAAAATGGCAGTTTTGGTTATATGTTACAACAATGTCTAGCTTAGGTCTTTGTTTGAATGAAGTTATGATCTAAAAGTAGAAAGCAATAAAATTGATTATTTTTATCTATAAAATTTTATCATAATCATGGGTTTTCAATATTCACACATAGATTATCATGTGATTGATTTCCTACAACATTATTCCCCCCATGTGAAGTGTCACTTGTCCTCAAGTGATGTGGGACATGTAAGATACAAAGAGATATGATGGGGTCATTATGAGGGTGTGAGTGGTGAATTGGATAGCTTGTGACAAGAATTGATGAATGGTGTTTTAATTATTATATATGATTTTTAATATAGTGTATGCTATATTAAAAAAATAAAGTTTTTTTTATGACTAAAAGATACACCATACCTCTTTAACCATTTGTTCCTAGGTTTGTGGCATAGGAACTATGCATGTGAGTGTTTTCTAAAATGGAAGCTTATCTTGTTATTTCCTCATGAAATTGTTACCTTGGTATTCATTTTTTTGTTGTATTGTTACCCATTGGTAACTATGTGATCATAGTATCTTGTCCTTCAATTATCCCCTCAATAATCTACATGCAATCATGATGACCTACAAAGGATTTAAGGAGTAGTCTTGTATTAGTATCAGAGACTATTTCCATCCTTACACAATTTAGTTGATAGAGATATTTATTTTTCATCCAAGTTATATCCTTTATGAACATGGAAAAGGGTGGGTGATGGTATTTATTTTTCTTGATCTCCTCTGCATGAGCCTGCTAATGGATTATTTCTATTCTATCTTATTGCTAGTGAATGATAATGTCTACTGATGGAATATTTATATAGAAATATTTTAATTTGGAAAGTATTTAGTTTATCAAACTTGGAAACTATGCTCTAGAAAATATCCTAGATCTTTCTTATTGATAGAGTGAGATTATTCTCCATGAAGTGACTAAAAGTTGAAAATGGTTCTTTTTATGTCTTGTAGTCATAAATTTTGGTCCAAAACACTCCAAATGGAGATTAGAAGTGTATTATTTTGTTGTAGAACTTACTTTTTTATTCAAGGGTATGTCATTCCCTAGTAATATTTAAATTTTATTCTCAAATCTTCCTTCACTCCTCTAGCTTGTCTGGTATTTTTCATGAATTTTTCAATAACCCATAGCCAAATCCATAGCTCATAGTTTGTGAGAAATTAACTTGAAGCTTCTATAGAGGTGTATATAGGGGCTAGGATACACCTGAAATAACTATAGGTTGAGCTTATAGCCACTATAAAGTTGTGCCCAATGGTGATGAAGGTGCCCATAGTAACTACAAAATAGCTTGTAATAACTTGAGGAATTCCTTTATTGACAAAGGTGCCTATAACAATGGTGAGGGTGCATGTAGTAGTTACAAAAAATAGATATTTCTTATAGTAGTTATGAAGATGCCTCAATAGCTTTAGGTGTACCTATAGCCCCCTTTTTCAAAATTTGTTTCTTTCCCATAGCAACTACAAGTTGAAGTCATGGCTACTAAAGATAGAAGCTTGAAGCAACTGGAAGGAAATATGTGTTATAAGAAGATGAGTAGTTTTACTCAAAATTATTCCATGTTATCCATTTTTTGATTTTTAGCCCTAAATAGCTAGCAAGCTATTTTTATATTTAACCCTTTTTATATTTTTGGGTAGCCAACAAGCTGTTTTCTCCCTAGAACTACCAACAATGCCCAAAAGGGTTTTCTTTGTTTTTTTTAAAATTATAATTGCTACCTATAGTAGAATGTTTATTCTAGATCTTTGCCATGTCAACTATGAGTTTGAATAGCTAAGGACTATACAAAGATCTCAATCTTCATGCTAGAGGAGGGATAAAATGTCCTCTTATCCTTATTCATTTACTTATTGGCTAGTTCTCCTTAAGGCTAGTGAGAAATCATGTTGATCCAGCACATCATTGAATCAATTTTCTAATTACTTTTATACATGCTTGGTAAATTCCTCCTAAGTGAGTAGCTTTATGTACAATTTTAACCTGTGACCATTGACTACTAGACATAATCTATCATTTCAATGGTTTGGAGTTACACTACCTAATTTTCATGAACATGCTTAATCTCAAATGGACCAAGCCATCTAGTCTATACTTTGCCCTTATTATCCTTGTATTTTGAATAAAAAAGAAGGGCCCAATTTCTTGCATTGCAATTTTTGGTCTTAATATGCCTATCATCCCATCTAATCCATTGTTGATGTATAAGTTCTATGTTCTGTAGTGACTATTGTCTATATTCATCAAAGGCATTAAGTTTCATAAGCTTTTCTTTCTATGCTTTAGATATAACCATCCTAAGTTCTACTGTTGTCTTTAAGATCTTGTGCTCAAATTAAATTAGAAGCACAAGTTTATTTCTATAGACCAACTCATATGGAGTGAAGCATGTAGTGGTCTTCCACATGATTTTGTATGTCCAAATAGATTTATGAAGTCTAGCTTCCTAATCCATATGAGATATACTGAAATTCTAACTCCTTGTTGGTGACATCCACCTATCCATTAGACTGTGGATGATATGGAGTTGATTTATTATTCACAATCTCATATTGTTAGACTAGGGTTGTGATTAAACCAGTATTAAATTATGGTCTTTGATTAGTGACTATTTATCATGGCACAACATAACTTATAAATATTTATTCATAGAGGAAAGTTGCTACCGTTTCATCCTTGATATGTGTAATAACCTTTACTTCCACCAATTTAGTGACATAGTTAGTATATATAAGGATGTACTCTTTGTTATTTGATTTTGGATCAAAAGGTCCTACAAAATCTAGGCCCCATTTTTCAAATGGTTCAAGCATCATTTGAGGCTATAAAGGCATCTCATCCAAATGTGTGGGTCTCCCCATATATTTAAATCTAACACAATGATTTGTATACCTTATTACATCTTGATGGATTGAGGGCCAATAATACCCTATATTTAAAAATTTAATTGTTGTATACTTGGTTTCAAAGTGCCCTCCATAAGGTTCATCATGGCAAGCATTGAGGATATCTAGAAATTTATCTTCTTTGAGACATCTTCTAATGATGGTGTTAGGCTAAATATAAAAATGAATATGGATAACCAAGAAAACTTGCCACTTTTTTGAATCAAATCTCATTTATGTTTAGGGAGGAAGTGATGTGGAAGTAGCCCTATTACAAGGTAGTTAACAATATCATCATACCAAGGTGTGGTAAGGGTGAGGGAGAATAGGTGCTCATATATAAATGAGTCATCCACTATGGTATCCTCTTGAGGGGATTATAGTTGTGATAGAAATTTAACCATGACATTATCTTTACTAGGGTTATCTACAATAGTCAAATCAAATTATTTTAATAAGAGCAGCCATCTTATCACTTTACTTGGGACAACTGGTTTGTTCATAAGGTACCTAATGGCTACATGGTCTATATTAGTAAAGACTTATTACTCTATTATGTAGTGACAAAACTTATTGATAGCATAAACTATTGCCAATAACTCTTGTTCAATGACCATATAATTTAATTCTAATACATATAGGTTCTTGCTTATGAAATATATGGCATAGTTGAGTGTTTCTTGTTTTTGGTCTAACACAACTCCCAAGGTAGTATCTAAATCATCTATGTGAATATGGAAGGGAAGCTTCCAATTAGGACCATGTATAACTAGGGTGGTGGTAAATAATTTCTTCAATTGCTTGAAAGCTGCATCATAATTAGGAGTACATATGAATTCAACATCTTTAGTTAGGAGAGTAAACAATGGTGCTACTACTTTACTAAAATTGTTGACAAATATTCCATAGTAATCAACATGTCCTATAAAAATCCTAACATCTTTCTATTTTTGAGGTACAGGTATATTTTTTATTATGCTAATTTTTCCAAGGTTAACATTCATTCCTTTAATAGATATATGGTGGCCTAGGACAATGTCTTCTATCATTGACATGTAGCAATTCTTATGGCTTAAGGACAAATTGTTTTCCTATAAATATTACATAACTTTATTCAAGTTTTTAAGGCACTCATAAAATGTTTTTCTATAGATAATGAAAACATCCACGTAGATTTATACACATTGATTGGCTAGATCTAAAAATATACTTAGGATAACCCTTTGGAATGTTGTAGGAGTGTTGCACGACTAAAAAGGTAATATAATGTAAGCATAAGTACCCTAAAGACAAGTGAAGGTGGTATTCTCTTGTTCCTTAGGAGCAATTCTAATTTGGTTGTAACCATTCAAGTCAGCCAGAAAAGCAAAATATTTGTTTCCTGCTAGTGTGTCTAGTACTTGATCAATGAATGATAGAGGAAAATGATCCTTTCTAGTTACTATATTAAGTTCCTTATAATTTATGCAAACATGCCACTCTCCATTTTTATTTGGTATAATTACCAATGGTGAAACCCATTCACTTTATGAGATGGGATATATAAATCCAGCCCATAATGTATGCTTTGGCTCTAAAGATGGCTATGCTAGAGGATAGAGGACCAACTTCTCAATATGGTTGTCATTGGATATCAACATGTTACCTGACCTATAACTGATGAAGAAATTTTCTATGGCAAGCCAAGGTCATCCTAAGATGAGAGGATATCCACCAAAATTAGAATTTGGTTTTAGAATAATGAAATTTATAAGATACTCCCAATAATTTATAATAATGATAAGATATTTAATGACTCCTATTCTAACTGTAGATCTATCAGCTATTTATAACATTTTAGATGTGTAATGAGTATTATTTAGCTATAAATTTTTCATGGTTTCAACTGTCATTACATTTATTATATCCCTTAGGTCTATTAATCTATTACATAACTATTGGTCATGGATCTAGACTATTACTACGGGGCCTCCTAAATCTAAAAACTTCTTTGGCAGGGTGTTTCAAAACATAAAGTCTACTATCTAGCCAATCATATACAATATATTAAGACCCTTCTTCTTCCTTCTAGGTTTATGTAGACATAAGTCTCTTATAGCTTTGGAATATATGGGCACATCCTTAATAGCTTATAAGAGAGGAATTTTAACACAAAAATTATTGAGCTACCTTATGAAATTAAATTTAGGCTTAGTTGCATGGTGTTGAAGGCTAAGACATTCTAAAAATGGTGCAATTGCTTCATCAACAAATTTATTTACTAGTTCAAAAATTTCTTTTGGTGGTGAAGGTGAGTTATCATGATCTATAGAGTTTTTTTAGGTAACTACATTATTATGGGTGGGGCTAGGGTGCTAGAACTCTTGTTAAATGTAGTTGAACTTCATTGATGTACACTGTATATGCTAGGTACTAAATATATTTAGCATTGAATGGTGATTACACTAACTTATTTATAGGATTTTGTATGGGTTGGATAGGGATATCATTAGGTTTGGGTGTAGTTTATGTATTGGGAATAAGAGAAAGAGATTGATGTTTCTTCTATTGAGAGAATCCTCCCTGATAGTTTCCCAAAGGTTGATTGGGTCTCTAGGGTTGTTGCCACTAGTTTGTGAGGGGTGGGACTTAGGGTGGCTACCAAGCTTGTATCTAAGGTGGGGATATATTTTATGGAGGATGTTAGGAGGTAGAGAGGTGGCTTATTTGAGGTGGCTACCGAGGATTAGGAGGTGGGACGTTCATCCATGTACTACTCCAATTAGGAGAAGCATTTGTAAATTATGAATTAAAAAGGTAGAATTTACAAAAGGTGTATTATGTCCCATACTTGGATAAGATGATCACTGAACCCATAGATTTATTTGTGAAACATATAAAACTTGGTCCCTATATCTTATTATAGCATCCATCTCTATTATTTTTGGTTCTTCAACTGTGATGTTAGCTACCTTAGCCTGAACCTCATGAGACCTACGATCTACATTCTTCTTCTTGAAATCTAGACAATAGATGGTTAAAGCTTGATCCAAAGCTACATGATTTTGACTTATGTGGATGAAATCCAATTAGGTAGACAAGTGAATAATGATATCCTATTTCATGTCTTGTAATAGGTTACTAACTTCATATTTTGATAGGCCACTTGCAGCTATTAATGAAAGCTTACTACCTCAAATTTTATTTATGGCAAATCTAGAATAAATTTTGCTCAGTTATTTAATGTCTAAAAATTTCATTTATGAGATATCTTCCCCACTAATTATGTCTAAGTAATCTATACAATTTTCTATAACTCCTTTCAGAAAGATAAATTTTAGAGGCTCTTCTCCTAGTACAATTTGCTTAAATTTATGTACATTGAACATGAATCCTTCAACATGGTCTTTCAAGGATACATCCCCTTCTTGAGTCATGCTAAAGATGTAATTTATTATATAATTTTTTCATTATCCATACTCTTAATACTTATCCAAAAAATTATTTTTCATGTCTCCCCAATCATAGACTAAATTACTACCCAGTCCCATTAACCAACAAAGTGTTGAGTCTTTGATGGTGGTAGGAAAAAGTTTCAATTTTTGTGCATCCTGCCTACAGTCATAAATTATATACAGGATATCAAATTTTAAAAAAAAATGTGTCTGGATCTTCTAATAATGTACCTCTAAAATTGGGAAAGGCTAAGGGTAGAATATTTTTCATTTATGTTATGCCCATTGCATTTGGAATAGGAAAATTTAAAAGTAACTATGTACAGAGCCCTGTTGTATTCTACAAACTCTCCTTCCATGATGGATTTTTGTGTGATATGAATACCAAAGGTACTTAGGATCACATCCTCAAATTTTGTATCAATCCTTTGGTTAGCATGATAGAAAATTTTTATTGATTGATCCATAGTTTTTTTAATGGATGAAAGTCTAAAGACTCTCCTAAGCTTTCCTTGATTTGTTCAATAAAGTCTTATTGGAATGCTATTCTGATATTACTCTCTTGAGTGTTTCATTTGTGTAGTTCTTCTCCTTTGTTTCTCTTTACTAAATCAACTAATTATTCCTTTGATTCTATTTAATTTTTCAAATACAATAGTAATTCTTCTGTAAGATGCCTCTTTTAGTTTGTAGTGTTCCCTTCTTCAACAGCCCTTCGACTTATGGTATGTCCTTTACCAAGATTCTTAGTTGTTACAGGTACTTGTGGTTATTTCCCAATAGAAACTTATGTATTTTTTCATAGGAATATACCTCAATAATCTATTTCTCTTTGCATAAATGTTGATCCACTCCTTTAGTTGTCCTATCCCTTCCTACATAGGGTTTATTTTTTTATTTTTTCATTTTTTGTTTCAGCAGTTGTTTCAAAATGAGTAGAAATAAAATGTAGAAAATGAAAAAATAGGAACAAAAATTTCATTTATATAAATTAATAAATTTATCTAGTTAAATTAATAAATTTACTCTAAAAATTTGGAAATTAAATCAAGAAAGTTACTCTAGGAAGTAGAAAATGAAAGTAGGAAAGTTACTCTAGAAAGCAGAAAATGAAAGTACAAAATGAAAGTAGTAAAATTAATATAGAAACCAATAATTGACAACCTCCCCAAAAATGGTGCCAAAATGGTGGACATACTTATTACCCAGTTAATACCATATTTGTAAATCTACTTAACATTAATTATCAACCTAAGGTATGTAGGCTTTTCAAGGATGTCGGCACTATATATGTATTATTGATTCATAGACTAACTTAATTATTGGTTGTAGTACAATTAACTTATATTAATTTTACCATATATATATACAAGGAAATGATTATAATAGAATGAAAAAATTATTCACACTTGTCAGTCACACATGCATCACACTTCATATAATTAAACTAGTAATGAAATTGACTCACACAACACACTTTAGTCTAAGAAGGGTCAGGATCTTCACTTCAAATCCTTTTGAGGGGGGCCTCCTTATTAAAAACTAATTTCCAATCCTTCTTTAAGAGACTTAAAAAATATTCTTATAGAATAAACATTTTCATTGTTCATATCTATAGTAATTAGATATTACTACAATAGAATATAATATTCTAGAAATCAGAATGCAATTACTTTCTATAATTCCATCATCATAATCTAATCTAGGTTATACCATTAAATACATAAGGTATTTTATTATCTTCAACCAAGAACAATAAACTAAGAAAGGTAAAAGTAACTTGCAATTAATCTAATTAGCCTTCAGGTGGGTAGTAACTTAAAATTACTTATTTTTAGGCCTGATTGGGTAAAAGACAATATATTTTGTTATATATTTTTTATTCTTTCTCTCTTTTCCATTGTCCTTATCTTATTCATCCTTTGGCAATACATCCAAGTTTCTATGCATGTGAGGGGTCCATATAAATTTTATGGAGGATCCTCTCAATCATTTACTTTGTTTCTAAGATAACTGGATGTATCCTTAAAATCCAATTACTTATTATCACAACAATGGTTTTTTGTGTGTATTGGTTGTGGGATCTTATAGGTGAAATCCTATATTTGTTATGGGTAACCTTTAGGTGGAAAGCCTAGAGTTTCTATGGATAACCTATAGGTGAAAGCCTATAGTTGTTATGGGTAACCTATAGGTGAAAGCGTACAACTTGATAGTTGTTGTGGGTTATAAGTCACTTTTGTTATGATCTTATCTATAAGTTTTGTGACCAAGTAATATTATTGAAGTCTTATTTTACCTTTCAAATTTTTGTTAAATAAAGTTATACAAGTATAATATAATCAAATAAAAAGCATCATTAATTCATAACACATGTATATATTAATGCACACATATAATCATTAATTCATTAATTTACATAGGTCATGTAAATTTATAAGGATTCATATATGAAAAATATATATAATTGGGTATGGATGAGGTTATAAATAGAGCAATTAGTGGCATCATCACCAAAATCTTCTCTTTTCCCAAAAACCTACTCTTTATTTTGAAACACCTACCACTTTTAGCTAGAAATAGTTACCTAAGACATAACAAGACACATGTCATGTGAAATAACCTTTTGACACCTTCACATTTCCCTAGGAGTATGTATAACTCATTTAATACCCTATTTTGACCCCCAAAATGACTCAAAATGATACAAGGACTAAAATAATAATGACCAAGGATAATATGACATTAAATAACATAAAATAAATTATAATACACCCCATAAAAATGTATTATAGCCCATAAAACATATAAAATCTAAGTTTTTACCTATAGGTTCCCTAATTTGACATGCAGGGTAAAATTTGGTCAATAAATTGGTGACTCATAGGGGTAATATGCCTACTATACTAACTAGACTAGTAGACTTATCAGTCAATTGGGCTTAGGGAGTCATCTAAAGTTTAAGACACAACAAGATAATTTTGAAAAAAAAATTTGATCAAGACAAGACCAATAACTACATCAACCACACAAAAAGAAGACACACAAAGCAAAAACAAACACACATGTGCTTCATGAGAACTTATGGAACACATAAATGAAAATAAATAAAAAACTAACTAACTTGAGATGTAAAATCCCTCTTATATCAGAGGGTAATATTGAAACTCTTCTTTCTTCATGACATGAAGGATTTAGTGAGACATGTAACCTTTTGTCCTTTAGCATTGATGCCTCCAACTTTTTCATGATGTTTTGCAACTTCATTGGCATGATGTTATTTGAGAAACAAGTAGTTTAAAATAGGTTGGATATAGAAATGAACTCTTATTTAATATAAATATTTTTAAATTTTTTATATGTATCCTCAATTACAACCTTAGATGGTGGTTTAGTAAGGCATACTATCTTGATTTCCATAGTGCTCTCAATAAGATTAGGCTTCTTCTCAGCTACAAGTTCTTCTAGATCATCAAGTAGTTTTGTATACTCTACCCAATATTGGTAATTATAATCTATTGAAGACTCTTTATTAACCTTATCATGTACTTGACCCTCAACTTGGAAAATCTCTTCAAGCTCTTGAAAGAACTTCATTTAAAGCTGTCAATCATCCTTGGCTTCTTTATCATCTAGAGCCACTACCTCATCAATATTTTCTTCTTGATGTATGAGGCCATAAATATAGTGTTATTAAAGATCTAATGAATTTTATGTTGATTCAAAATTAGGTTTAGGTATTGGTTCATATTCATGAACATCAACTTCCACCTTGGTCTCAAGAGACTTTTCTAAGACTACAACTTATTTAAGATTGACTTGAAATTATTCTCCATCCTTAATAGAAAATTCATATTCATGATTGATATGATTATCCAAAAAGTTTTAATTATATTTATAGTCTATTTTATGGATTAGATATATTCCATATCCTTTTCCTTCATGGTGATGCCAAGACTAGGCATCTTGAAATCATGTGACTTAGCCTAATGAGGCTGCTAAGGAGGTATGTTTTCTTCAAGCAAGATTTATGAATTTTTATCAACTAGATACTCATATTTAGGTCATAATACCACATTTAAATCAATTAAAATTTTGATTTGGTGAGTAAAATATGAAATATTTTGTGGAGATGCCATATAGAACTCAAAATCAGATTGAGAGTGAAGTGTAGGGGATTCTTCTAAAAGTTCTTGAGGAAGGGGAGGTAGACCTTGGATAAAATGGATTGGTTTTATTCCTTAAATTTTAAAATAATTTCATTTACATTTTATTTATATTTATCACTCTCTTTAGGGAGGTTACATAGGTTATGTTTAGGGATATGATCTTCTTTTGGGTCTAAACCTTCCATAACACCTTGACTCAACAATTTGAACCTTGACTCTAACTCTTTATTTTACTTGGCTAGGTTATCTTAGAAAATTATTTCTTTAAGTTTATATTAATAATCATGAGGATAATTAGTATAATATGAATCATATGGAGGACATGAGGTTACTTGAGGAAGGGTGGGATGGACTTGCATATGATCCTGCTCTTTCTCAACTTCACATTATTTATCAAGGCTTTTTACCTCTTTCTTTTCCTATGTTTCCACTACCTTATTCCATATTATAATGTTGGGATTACGGGTATTTTATTGAGGTGGTGATTCAAATTTAGGAGTGATTAATTTTTCAATAAACTTTGGATCTCCTTAGGCTTGGATTCTCCACGTTGTCTCCAACCTGGAATCTCATATCTAGAGGTCACTTCTTGAAGTGGGGATGTAATTAGAGAGGGAAATGAGCGCTTAGATTAAAACTATTTTTATAGTGACATGGAATAATACATATTAATATTATCCAAATTAATATTCTTATTAATATTTGCTTCAAAGATAGATTCTCTTTTCAACTTTCTCTTCCAGCTGATTGGGAAAAGGATAACATTGGTAAGCTTGGTTGGGTTCATGAGTAAGAATCATGTAGGACTAATAAAAATACTATGGAAGTGGATATGAATTTTGATAGGTTTGGTGACATTTATTCTAATGAATTTTTATCCTATCTTCCAAAGATGAAACTAGGCCATTCACATCTAGCATCTCACTTGTGAGCCTTTGCCAATTGGCTCTCTCAATAGGTGTCCACTCTCTTTTAACTAGATATAATGTATCTCTACTATGATGAATGAAATAAATAGGAACATATATAACATTTATTCTTATTGTATCAAATCTATCATATAATTCTCATACACCAAAAGATTTTACTTGAAGGTGGAGAAGGATTGAGTTGATAAGTGGCTAGGTTGACTATGAGAAGCAAGATATTGGGGAGGCTAGCTATATGACTAATACAAATCATGAAAAGGCTATATATAGTTCTGATAAGGATCATGATGGGGTTGATAATTTTAATAATCATACCAAGGCTGATAGGAATCATACAAAGGTTGATTAGGAATGCCATAAGCTAGAAATGATCGCCAACTTTTGTAAAACAAAAATTAACACCAAAATTAGCCATGAAACCTCATTGAGAAGCAAGAAAATAAATAAACATTACCAAAAATATTTAAAATGAAAAATTGGGATACTTGATCAATTTATATAACTTTAGAATTGCCATTGATGCTTGGATAAATGCCTCTAAAGGCTGTTATGTTGAAAGACAACTCCAAAAATCCTTCAAATTATTAGATTAAGAGTCCCACCAAGTATGCCAAAAACTATTTTCACTTGTATTTTCACCTTTTTAAGAGATTTATAATATATCCTCATCTAAATGTCAAAATAAAACACCTATAGGATTATGGGTAGCCTATGAATGAGCTTAATCTCTAGATAGGGCTAGCTCCTTTGATGTAACACTTTGGATCACTAATACACCTAAAATTTGGTAGAGAGAGAGAGAGAGAGAGAGAGAGAGAGAGAGAGAGAGAGAGAGAGAGAGAGAGAGAGAGAGAGAGAGAGAGAGAGAGAGAGAGAGAGAGAGAGAGAGAGAGAGAGAGAGAATTTAAAGAAAGCTATCCTAAGGGAGGTGATACAAAAAATACGTTTATGATTTCCAACCAGCTACATGTTACACATGGAACCAAGAGACTAACTAAACATACACTTCTCTAATCTGCATCTTCTCACATCAATATTACATTATGAGGTTATGGATGAATGTTTAAGATAGGAGGATTATACAATAGGACTTTAATGGATGGAACTATTGAGTATAATAACTCATTCAACATTAACACTTCTTAGAATACTTCATATGCCCTACAAGAAGAATTTTTCAAACTATAAATTGGTGAGAAAATGAAACAACATGCTAAGGAAACAAGAGTTATCACTTAAGAAAAATCAATAATAAAAGTGAAACACACTATGAAAAGTCATGGAAGAGGTATAAATTAGTAGTATTATTTATCAAATTATATGTAAATGAGTAGTTCTTTGCAATACTTAGGTGGAACATAAGTTACAAAGGATAAAATGGCTATTTCTTATAGAACTTGAGAGAGAGAGAGTGAGAGAGAGCAGAGAAGAGAGAATTCCAAGGGTCCCAAGGGAAATTTTCAAGTTGTGAGAATTAGTTAATTATGAATTGAAAGAGAGTGTTAAATTAATGATGTAAGGTTAGGAAGTACAAGTGGCTCTCTAAGTCATGAAACTCTTACAAAGTGGTATGAAAGCTCTCCTTCTAGCTCAACAAACTAGCTTCATGACTTAAACATGTTTAAACATCTCAAAACTAATTAGGGATATTTATGATTATAATAATCAAGTGGAAGGAATTCATACATGCCTCTCTATGAATTGGTTTTAGGCCTAGTTAACTTAAATCATTTGAGAATGAGTAATCATCATTTGCAGTGCAAAAAACTATTCTTTCATGCACCCTAACAAATTGAACTCCAGAAAAGCATTATTTTTTCAAGAAAATATGTGGGAGGGAGTGTGTGAGACATTTAAATACACTCCATGGCCTTAGAGGCATCAGTTACACCTTAAAATTATCTCACTTGAAGTTTTCCATCCTTCTCACTAGCTTGGTCATTATGCCAGTTTTGATTAGCTAAGATGAAGTAGCTAGTTATGGAACTTAATATTTATTACAAGGAATTAAATTTATACTAAGAGTTATCTTATGTCTTAATCTTCACTCCCATGTTATTTATATCTATTGAAACCTCCTACAACCTACACAATACATAAAACTATCAAGAAAATCCTATGTTGCACTCCATCCATATAGTTCCATACAAATAATCCTTATGTGGAGTATCCTAATAGATTATTATACAGCCTCCAATCATAAATTATAGAAAAAATATTCCATTATATTATTTTACCATCACCATCTTCCCAGTTAGGACTTTATAAGTGTTTAACAAGGGTTTTAGATAGTTTTCCATCTTAAAAATTGTTCATAAAACCTTGGTGTTCAAATTGAAAAAAAAATCACAATAATGATATTTATGACCCATTTTAACAACTCCAAACTTCTTTTTTAATCCATGCATAGTCTCATGAATGATGTGAGTATTCAAAACTAGCCTATCAAGATCTTCATTCCATTTCCTACAGGTCTGAGCTGTGTTTTTGGCCAAAAATGGATTCACCTATAAGATACATGATTTAAACACACTTAATGTATCCCTAAGAACATTATTCCATATATTATAGTTCTCACTTTGGGTTAGAAACATTTCCAACCCTCCATTTGGCTTTGCTTAGAACCTTGCCTTAGAGGCTTGCCTGCAACCTTAAGAGTATAGAGCACCCTATTAAGTGTCATCATTTCTTGATTATTTTTTCATTTTTTCATAGGTTTATTAAAATTCCAAACACATATCCTAAATTTTTAAACAACTTTTGGTTCACCTTATCACTTCCCTTCTTCAAACTATTAGTTTATGCATAAGGGGAAGTATCTTCTATCTGAGACAAAATAGAGGGTACTTCCCCTATTTTCTCAAGAAAAATGAAAATTGGAGGGTATTTTAAAAACAATTATGAATATTTTACAAAAATTTATCACTTGATCATCTCATATGACCTTCCAAAAGCATAAGAATAAAAATAGACTTCTAGGCAAGGCACTGTGTACAAACTTCTACCAAGTGAACTATATATTATAGTATTAGAGCCCTATCTCTCTTGGTTTTTTATATTAAGGGTAATTTATATGTATTTAATCATTATTATAAAACTTAAAATGTTTTCCAACTTTCATATTTCATGTTTACATCTTGAAACCCTTTCTTACTCAGTCAAGCTTGACTGGTAAGTTAACGTTACTTGTATGCTTCCCCTACCTATGGGTGTTTATACATGTTTAAGTATTGAATATAATGATAAAATAATTTAAAAAGGTAATATTTAACACTAATTTTAATTCAAATCTAAGTGATATTCATACATTGTTATGGTCTTAACTATTTTCTCAAGATCACTATCCCACTTAGTCACAACTGACTGTGTTTCTTATAGAACATGGGTCATAACTATAGGTTACTTTCCATGATTTAACCTCAAATAAAATTTAAAAAACCTAATTATAACCCCTACATTAATTTCATATTTGTTAGGTATGTTTTTTCCATACTCAAGCTATGTTAACATTGTGAGCAACATCTCCCACTCACTATCTGAGATAGTCATCTATAGTGGTTATAGGTACATATTATAAGTGTAAATGATATTGAAATATCATCATGTTATTTATTAAGATAATTGAAACCATTGATATATATTCCAATAATTTTTAAAACCATAAACATACCCTAACACTCATACATTCAAGAAAGGAACAACTTCTCAAACTTGAACCCCATGTTGGCCGTAGGTGCATGTTTTTAGGCCATTTATATGAAGTGTCTCCTATATAGGTCTATCTTATATTTGATACCATACCTAATAGAATTATCCTTTAATTATAATGTGTTATATTTCACTCTAATATCCATTCAAAACATGAAATTTTGTTTCATTTTCTCCTTAAGGCATCAATGATCACTCAAAGGGTTCAAAACCTATAGATGTTAATGGAGTTTAGTGCATAAATTGAAAAAATTATCCCTCTTAACAACTATCTTCCCCTAGTCCTATTGACCCCAAAAATTGTGTAATCCTTGTACATTCTAAATGCTCCAATGTTTACATTTGTAGATACCTTAATAGATCATTTCAACCATGTTATATGATATTAATAAAACCCCTAAGAACTTTGTTTTTTAATTTTAGAGATTAGGTCCGTAAGTTTACAGTTATCTCCTTAGAAGTGATTTTAAACATTTTATATCAATTTGACCTTAAAAATATTATAATAGGATCCAATAAAAATACCATGACTTTAGCAATATTTCCATCACTTGTTTCAACACTTCACAAGGGGTCCTCAGCTCTTTGTTAAGGTCTCATGTAGGTGAGCATTCCATAGTGCAAGCAGTAGATGAGGATTACAGGTAGTAGACAAGGTTTACGTGTTTATGATCAACTTTAGGTTTCATAAAACCTTATAAATTCATTCTCAACATTGTAAATGGTTTGAAATAACTTTCAACATTTTTTTTCACACATGAAACCTCTATGAAGGCACTTGTAGGTGATGGTCAATGGTAGACTGAGTTTAGGTAGTGGTCAGGGGGTAGACAATGGGCATGTTTTAACCTCATGATCAGACCTAGAATCTAACCAATAATAAAATGGGTTTTTATCATCATAAATATCTTGAAACCAGTTTTCAAAACCTCTATTTAAGGTGGTATTCCCCTTTTAAACACTTGTAGATGTATTTTGAGTTGTGTATGACTAAAGTACAAGCACAGTCCCTTCTTATGCCAAGTGAAGGTTTTTATTTTATGATGTTGATATTATAATATGTTTAATATCATTATGTCCTTTATATACTTACATGAATCATATTAAATAGGTCCTCCACACATGATCTCCTATGACTGCAAGTGAGATTGAGCAAGGAGTTGACTGTGAGATGTTCATGATTGCACCCTCATGGAGAATTACCTTAAAGAATGAGATTGAAAGTTGAGGGGTTATTAAGACATTAAAAAAATATTAATTTACTTATTAAAACCCCTTGGAACCATTAATATAGCATGAAAATATAGAAAATGGTAAAAAACTACCTATAACACATCAAAGTGATTCCTCTTGCAACTTAAGATGATTTGCATATCAAAACATCATGAAACATGAAAAAACATTAAACATGAAAAAAATAATAGGGATAATTATATAATAGACTCAAAATACTTTAGAACCAATATCAGAAATTATATTGTATGGACTTGTCCAAAGTGGAGCAAAACCTGTAGCGTACCAGATTGGTAAGTAAGAAAACATAGTCAACTTCATGAGGATGATTAATATAGAAAATTAAACCATTATTTGAAATATTATTATGGAAATAAATGTATATGATTTTAATATCACCTCCCAAAATCATTTGAACTTAAACCTCTTCCACTATCCATACCAAGTACAACCCTGAAGATTGTTTCTATGTTCCTAGAAGTGTGAAAAAGGAGAAGAATGGTTTTAGCCCAAATTTGACACTTATAGATAATTAAACCATGTAAATGGATCTAATTAAGTTTAGTAGTCATCTAATAAACTTAACCCACATGGAACACTTCCCCATAGGATGTACAAGTGCCAAACTCTTCTCTTTTCCCCAAAAAAATGTTCTTTCTTCTAAAGCACCTGCCACTTTTAGTTTGAAAATGTTACCTAAGACATAATAGGAAACATGGTATGTGACATAGCCTTTTGACACCTTCACATTTTCTTGAGTCTATACAACTCATTTAATACCCTATTTTGACCCCCAAAATGACTCAAAATGATACAAGGACTAAAAGACTAATGACCAAGGCTAATATGGCATTAAATAACATCAAATAAACTATAATACACCAATTGAGAAGAGTGGGTTTTGGAAGAGGCCCACTAGATGTATAACTTGCCATGTTAGTAGAGATACTAGGCATGGAGAGAGAGAGGAAGTCAAAGAAGAAGTCATGGTATAATAAGGGGTCAAAATATAAGGAAGAGGTTGGATCCCCAAATCCATTTAAGAACATAGGAGAAGGTGAATGAGGCTTTTCAACTTGACCACTTATAATTATTTGGTAAATAGTAGAAGGATCCTTTCCTTGATGTTGAGGAAACTCAGAGATGTTGTGTGAGTGGCTATATGAAAATTTCTTTCATCTAAAATAAGAGCCACAAGTTGCTTATGGGATAACCTATTAGGTTTGGTAATACTCATTGTATCTTTTGAATTTAACTCAATGTTTTCTTCAAATAAGAAGTGTAGAGTAAAAAATAATCTACGTTTCATTTTGATTCATAGTCACGTGATCCAAATTTTGTCCCTGTACACTTTGGTTTGAGAAGATGGATTTTGACATAGAATGTAGGCTTGAATTTCTTTTTACTCATTTATCTCTAAGTGTCAAAATCAAGCAGAAGCTGCCAAGTGTCATTGACCAAGGCACCTTTCATAATTTCTAGAAGTTGGTCGGAGCATGCCACGTGTCTCATAGGAACTCAACAGAATGTGACAAGTGTCAGCATCCACATTTCATATCAGCATCCACATTTCATATTGATATCCACATTTCAAATCTCTTTTGAGTGAAAGCTTTCAACAAGCTAAGTATTAGGATCAAGTGGAAGGTGTTAGGTGGCAATAGTGGAAGGTTTCAATTTGCTTTTATAAAATCAATGAAAGATGCCATGTATCCCTAACTAAAGAAAGTGGAAGACACCATGTGTCAACCTCTGAATTATCTTCATTTTGTTTTGTTAACAAGTAAAGATTGTGGTGGGTCCCAGGTTTTTGTTCTAAGGCAAGTGGAAGCCGCCAATTGTCATCGTCTATGTAAGTATGAAATGAGGCCCAATTATTTTTATAGTATAGACAGGGCAACACAGAGACAGACATGTGCCACCTTCCATAGGTTTCTCAAAAGGTAGCTAAAGGTAGCAGAGATCACCATGTGTCCTTTGTCAAGAATAAGCAAAAAGAACCACATGTCCCTGTCCCCTTTTTGAAGTTGCTTAGGTGAGAACTGCTTTGGGTCCCATTTTATATAGAAGTTGTTTAAGTTTTGGGAGAAGTGGATGGTGAAAGATGTCAAGGACCGAACACCTCTAAGCGAAGACACAGTAAGAGTATAGGTTACACAGAACGTGCCATGTGTCTTCAGTAAGTGTTGTAGAAGCTACTGAGTGTCATTTTCTAGTGCTTCCTAAAGAATAAGAGTGTTTTCAGGTAAACTAGGGGAAATCAACCAAGTGTCCTCTTCCATTTGATAGAAGAGATTATCTTGTGTATCTTTTTTAGCCAATGAACTGTAGGAAGATAAAACATCTCAAAATCTAAGAAATATCATTTGTTAGACACATCCAGTTCAGTTACAGTTCAGCTCGGCCATTAGATTGAGAATATGTAGACAATCTGGAATGAATCCAATGTATAAAGAGGGGTGAATAGATCACTAGAAATCATCATCAGAAGATTCGAGAGAATTTTCTGTGAGAGACTATTGTCAAGAGTTTTTAGACTTTTAGAGCTGTGATTAGGAATATCATTTGCCTTTGTTCTATTTTCTTGAGTTGGAAAGTTTATGTAACTGTGAATGTTTTTGTGCCTTTTATGTGACTGGAGAATTAATAAGAAGACTCAATTTTGTGCCTTTGTTTATGTTTTCTATGTCATTGTAAAATTAGTCTAAGCTGTGAGCCTCTATTTCTATTATTTCTATCTTTTACATTGGTCATGCCTTGTTCGCTCTTTACTGTAATTGAATCTTACATATAGTTTCACTATGCTTAGAATTAGGGGTCAAATTATATTCAAGCACGTCACCATAGTTAGATTTTCTTTCTTTACATTTGTGTTTCTATTTAAATTCCTATCCCTTTCCTCATAACACTTGAGATAATGAAGAGACCAGCTTCTTAAAAATTTGGAGGTCGTTTCAAGTTGCAAGCCCCACATTCTTGAAACTTCTCATTGTTGGTGTTAGAAACAAGCAAAATTTCAATCATCAATAGTTTTTGGCACACCCGATGGGACCAGTCTTGAAGTTTCTTTCAAGACCGTATGAACCAGAGAGCTACAAAGAGTCAAAGCTGTGGACATGTAACTAGATCTTAATCTACTATAAATCTAGGTATTCTTTTACCACCTTTGTTAACTAGTCCAAGAAGAAGAGTCAATGAGTTTATACCAATACCAAGAGTAAATATGGGATCCCCCATACCCCCAAAGAATTATGCAAGTTGGAACATTGGTAGTCCTTTGATTCTCCCAATACCACTAGCCACTTGGGATTTTATCCCAGTAAATGCCTTGAAAGCTCTACCCAAATTTAGTGGGCAAGATTTTAAAACACCTGAAGAACATCTTCAAGATGTATTAGATGTATGTGTTATACATGTTGTCACATAGCATAATGTGGCTATAAGGTTATTAGCAGCTTGTTTTAAAGGGAAGGCTCTATAATGGTACCGGTCCTTGACCCCAAATACCATATCTACATGGGACCAACTTAGAGATCTTTTCTTCGAAAGATTTTAAGAAAAGGGTGATAAGTCTTCTTTGTTACAATAATTGATTACCATCCAAAGGGCACCACAAGAAGTAATGATTGGCTTCAATTCTAGATTTTAAAAGACTTGAGAAAGGATTCCTGCTACCACTAGACCATTACCAAGTATAGCTATAGTGTTTTATCTTAAGGCTTTAAATTTAGATATATTTGTTATGATTCAGTCACTTGGAGGTCAGACTCTGCTAGAGGCTTATGACTATGCAGTTAGAGCTGAAAATAATTTGATAGATGCTGGAAAGTTTCCCCCAAGGCCTCCAAGGCCCATGTTTCTAGAAATTACCTTGCCATTACCTCAAGAAGCCCCTAAATCCATAGCTCCACTTGTGTCTATGTATCAATATCCTCAACCACCTACTAAAGAACTTGTCCCTACCCAGTCATTTGAGATGGATGATATCAAGAATATCTTAAGGACATCTTCTAATGAGATAATTAATATAAAGAGATAGTAGAATCCTTACCCTAGACCTCAATATCAAGGCTACCAAAGAAATATATTTTCATCATAGCCAAACCAATACCAGGGTCCTCAAAGCCAAAATAACCCTTAGATAGGAAACCAATTAGTTGCAGTCCCTACACCCTCACAAACTCTTCCCCCCAATTCGAAAAGGGAGATTGTTCAAGGGCAAAATAATTATGCAGATATCACCAATGCCTAATGTTTCCATTGTAATAATGCTCATAATCCTAGAGATTTTCCCATGAGTAATCTACAACAAAAGGTAGCAGACCAAAGAAGAATGGATGGATAATTTGCTAGTACTAATGACAATCAAGCCTACCAATCTCTTGGTATGCAAAATTCTATCTTAATGGCTCAGATGCAAGGGACATCTTTAAAAAAAGAGGAAGAAATAGCCCTGGAACATGCTTTTTTCTCATGGGTTGAAGATGAAGAATCATTTTTCTTGAATGAAGCTTCTACTTCCAAGAAACCAGTGGTGTAATCAGACTACTATATTAGATCAAAGAGAAGAATGGTGGAACAGCCTGAGGTTGCAAATAATCAAGTTATGGAAATTCCTCTTTTTCAAGGTTAAAAGAATGTAGCTGTTATACAAGAAGTGACACAACTAGTGTTGAATCAAGTAGTTCCTGGACTAGTTCAAGAAAAAGCAAGGTATCCTTACTTTCTAAGAGCCCAAACTCTAGGACTGATGAATGTGGTATATCAACTAAAGAGGACTCCAGCATAAGTATCAATCTAGGACATATTAGCTATCCCTGAATAGAAGACACTATTACAAGAAGCTCTATAAGGTGAAGTAGTGCCCAAACACACTGAGATCAAAGAAAGATTTTCTAAAAAGAAAATCTCAAGGACATAATTCATCTGTAGACAACAGCATGAGTGGACAATCCACCAGAGGTAAGCAAATCAAAACTAGATTCTTTCTATTTGACTTTTATAGTTGGAAAGAAACTATTACATAATGCAATGATAGATTCAGGGGCTAGTACTATAGTAATGCCAAAGGTAATAGCAGATGCTTTAAAGATAAAGTATGATCCACTCACTAAAAGAGTTATGCATCTAGATGATAAATCAGTGCAAACAATAGGGTGACTTAGGCAACTCCCATTACACTTATATACTTGTCCCAATATAATTTTTAATCAAGATATAGTAGTCATTGATATACCTCTTATTTTTGGTTTATGTTTATCAAGAGACTTTACAGCCAAGATAGGAGGATATATGTCTCTTGATTGGTTTCATCTCATTCTAAGAACCAAATATGGTTCAAAGATGAAAATTCTATCTGAACCACTATCAAAAGATCATATCACCAATGAACCAACATCAAAACTAGAGGCATCTCATGCTATGTTAAATAAGGAGGAAAGGGTTTTTGTTGAAGAGTTCGGTGATTGGACTGAGCATGATCAAGAAGAAGAAAATAAACAATTGGTAGCTATGATGCATAGTGACCCATATGGGAATTATGACTCTACTAGTCTGGGCACTTATGTCATTTTTGATGAGGACTATGAAATCCCTAATGTTTTAAAGGAAGAGACACCAACTACTCAAGAATCTAAAAATGATTCAGCAATCTGGACCCTAAATTTTGATGGGGCTAGAAGTAAAAATGGTGCTAGAGCAGGAATTTGTCTTACTACTCCAAATGGTGAAATTTTTTAAAGGGCTATCCATTTCCAATTTGATTTTACTAATAATGATGTTGAGTATGAATCTTTAGTACATGGGCTCTTGTTAGCTAAGAAAAAGGGAATAAAGAATATAATAGTAAAAGGAGATTTAGAATTAGTAGTAAAGCAAATTAGAGAAAAAGCAATAGCCTAAAATGTAAGGATGAGATCATACAGACATAGGATTTGGGACTTAATAGAAGATTTGGAAGCCTTCAATATTGAAGTAATCCCTAGGATTCAAAATTATGAAGCTGATAGGATGGCCTAGATTGGCTCATAGTTTGATCTAGCAATTAGCCTATTAATTAACAATGAGTCAGTAAAAGTTATAGTGGGGCCAACTATTCCAGACAATGATGAGAATTGACAAGTATTTGAAAATGATTCTCAAGTAATCTCATTCTTACAACAATTATATGAGTTTGTTGATCAATTGAAAACCAAAATTGAAGAAGCATATGGAGATCAAGTCATACAATTAAAGACTAATAAGCTTCCCAAAGGCTTGATCATTTTAGAGAATCTATTTGATCTAGAATATGTAAGTATGGAGAAGAAAATATTCCACGTAAACAAAGTGGACTATTTTGAACTAGAGGTGAGTGAAGGGAAAAAAATTAAAAGTTGGAAATTCTACAATAGAAGAGGAAAGAGAAAGACTAGTTGAATTGTGTAAAAAATATGACAGAGTCATAGCTTAGAGCTATAAAGACCTTCATGGATACAATAGAGACATTATTCAGAACACAATAGAACTGAATGAGGGATCTAATCCCATAAAATAGAAATAGAGGCTAGTGAATCCAAGGATTGGGCCTCTAATGGTCGATGAGTTTTAGAAACGCTTGGATTATAAAATAATTTTTCCAATCAAACACTCGACCTGGGTATCAAATCTAGTACCAATCAGGAAAAAGAATGGAGATATAAGACTTTGTGTAGATTTTAGAGATCTAAATAGAGCATCTCTAAAAGATCACTATCCTTTTCCCTCCATGGAAAAAATTCTACAAATTGTGGCTGGATCAGAGAGATTTTCTTTTCTAGATGGTTTCTCTGGATACAATAAAATTTGGTTGGTTGATGAAGACCAGTACAAAACTACTTTTACTACCAAATGGGGAACATTTGCATATGCTAAGATGACATTTGGCTAGTCAAATGCTAGTGCCACTTTTCAAAGAGCTATGGATGTTGCAATTGGGGAACTTATAAATAAAATCATCCTAATTTATCTTGACGATCTTACTATTTTTTCAAAAAATGATGTTGATCATTTTGATCATTTAGAAGCTATTTTTAAGAAATGTCAAGAATTTAGAATATCGTTGAACCCTAAGAAATGTATCTTTGCTATCCCTCAAGGAAAATTAATCAGACATATAGTATCTAAAGAAGGAGTCTCCATAGACCCAAAAAGAGTTGTAGCTATAATGAACCTACCTCTTCCAATAAATAAAAAGGCAATTCAGTCCTTTTTGGGGAAGTTTAATTTTGTCAGTAGGTTCATATCCAATTTTGTAGGCTTAGTAAGACTAGTGACACTCTTGTTAAAAAAAGACCTAATTTTTAAGTGGACTACAGAAGGAAGGCAAGCCTTTGAAGAGGTAAAGAAGGCTATCTCAACAACCCTAGTACTTAGAAATCTAGATTTGTCTAAGCCTTTTGTAATGTATGTCTATGGAGGAGAGTTAAGTATTGCTATTATCTTAACACAAAAGGATGATAAACAGGAGGGAGAGAACCCATTAGCCTTTTTCTCAAGAACTCTCAGGGAGTATGAAACCAGATACAACATTATAGAGAAATAATCATATGTTATGGTAAAAGCCTTCAAGAAATACAGGCATATGGTATCAAGAAACAAAATTTTGATACTTGTATCTCACCCAAGTGTTAGAGAATACATCATGGAGGGAGAAATTATTGAAAAAGAACTAACTGGATAACCAAGATTCTTAAATATGATGTAGAGGTCAAACCCACTAAGCTAGTCAGAGGTAGGGGTTTGTGCCAATATATGACTCAAGAGCTTGAAAAGATGATACCTGAAGAGACATATTCAAAAGAAGAAAAGGAAATTGTATTAAAGATATAAGAGGTAGATCAGGAATCTTGGGTCACAAGCGGGATTCATTTTATGGAATATGAGATTTACCCAAGTGAACTCCCTTAAAATAAGAGAAGATATTTTAGGATACAAGGCATTCATTTTGTTTTAATTGAGCAGGTTCTTTTCAAAAAAAAAATTGATGGCAAATTGTTAAGATGTGTAGATAAGGCTGAGGCTAAGAAAATACTACATGAAATGCATCATGGAGTATCATGTGGACATTTTTCTACAAAGACCACAGCTATGAAAATAAGTGAGGTAGGTTATTTCTAGCCAACATTATTTACATATTATTATCAGTTGGTTAAAAAATGTCAATCTTGTCAATATTATGTGGGAATGAGAAGGAATACAATAATGCCCCTTAGTCCTATAATTATGGATGAACCTTTTTCTCAATGGAGTATTGACTTCATTGGAATGATAAATCTAGTGTCTAGTATGGGTCACAAATGGATATTGACTGCCACATATTATTTGTCCAGATGGATTGAGGTAGTGCCACTCAAAGAAGCAAGAAAAAATGTGATCCTAGATTTTCTAGGGAGTATCACTACTCACTTCGGGGTTCCTCACACCATAATTTTAGATAATGCTAAAGCATTTTTAGGGTCTAAAGTATCCAAATTTGCATTACATCATGGAATATATCTAAAAACTTCCTCTAACTATTACCCTCAATGAAATGGTTTGACAAAATCAACTAACAAGAACCTGATTAGACTTATCAAAAGAATAGGGGCTGACCATCACAAAGAATGGCATAAAGTACTTAATTTAGCACTATGGGCTGATAGAATAACACTTAAATAGGTGATCAAAATGTCCCCATATAAATTGGTATATGGAAAACCTACTGTAATACCCCTAAGCTTGGAGATTCCTGCTTTCCAGCTGATCAAATAGATTGAAATTGAAGAAAATGGCCCCATGCAGGTCAGACTTGCGGAACTTTGGGAAGTTCAAGAAAAGAGGGATGCAGCCCATAATTTATTGGTAAAGCATCAAAATATAATTAAAGAATGTTTTGATAATAAGACTTCAAATCCCCATTTCAAAATACGCTCAATTATTTTGAAATGGGATGCAAGAGCAGCCAAGCTAGGTCAACACACTAAATTTGAAGCATTATGGACTGGCCCTTATAAAATTCATGCGTGTAAATAGAAAAATTCATTTGAGCTAGAAACAATGGAAGGTGAATCTAAAGATATTCTTATGAATGGAATCTATTTGAAACATTTTAGTTAGGTTGTGTCCTTGATGCATTATAGTTAGTTTCCTTTTCTTAGTTGCTTTGATTTCCCATTTTGCTTTCCCGCTTTATTTTAAATAAGTGTTCTTTGAACACGTAGCAATAACTCAGAGTTTTTTCAAAAAAATTAAAATTATCAATACATTGAATATCTCCCAAATCTTTAAAAATCCCTAAGGTACCTTGTGCTGCCACTTGCATAACATGTCTATCTCACTATCCCATGAAGATTGAGTAAGATTTTCTAATGGTTATCTAAGTTTAATGCCATTTTGAGACTTGATGGGTCAATAAATGCCTCATAGCAAGAGTTAAATTTTACAGTTTCTCAAACATTCTTGCATCTGTGAGAAAATTCTTTTTACTTGCATTTTCAATTTCTAGTAAACCTACTTAAGTGAACGTACTTTCTATTTTTCAAAAGTTCATACCGGTTATCATAGAATAGATATAGAGATGGAGGGAGCACAGTCTTCACAATAAGGAGCTGGGATTTTTGAATCCCTTGATAAGTTTTTTACAAGCAAGTCATATGCCTCAGCTCCCATGTAACCATTAAAGACCTACTTGCGGCCCAGAGTCCCTGAAGTTGGTCAAGCAAGTGACCCAACAAAGATAAAAGATTATGCAGAGGGATTCATGGACCTAATTCTTCAAAGAAATAGTAGCAAAAATCCCAAAGAAGGGGCACATCAAAGGTGTCTTCAGAGGGCCAAGGTGGGATAGTATGAGATGTTTACAATGAGGATATTGACTTCACAATTGGCATAATTCATTATCCCAGGTGTGCATCGATGCCCTGATTTGGTTAAACTATGCATTGACTTGTTCCATGCACCCTTAAACACCATACAATAGGGTCCATTCACGGTGTAGAGTACACTAAAGGCCATCAAAGAAATGTTGGCCTTGCATCATGATAAGATAGCTACATCCCCCACCATTGCTAAAATGTAGAGAACATGAGCAAACATCAATACTCAGTTGAGATTCTTAAGATTCAAATTGCAATTAGGTGATGATGATACTACTATGCTAACACTGCCTATAGCAAGAGCCCAATTCACACAAGCTATCCAAGATGCACTATCTATGATGGCTTTCATCTTCATCATGAAAGATGATATGGTAGTCTATGGAGAACAAATAGCTATCCTCTTCAGGTTGAAAACTGTTGACAAGACTCAGGAGTATCAACATGATTTTTTTGAGCAGATTACATACTCAATGGTGGAACAACTTGCCCAATTAAAATCAAAAGGTGTTTTCAGGTACTCTTCTTACTTGTTTTACCTTATGTTGAATTAGAACCTCAACATCTTTTCCCAACATATGCATCTCGATATGTATGACCCATGTTTTGATCTACAAAGGACCATTCCTGTGTCTACATGGACACATATTTTGTCAAAAACTAGCGATCTATATGAATTTTGGGAACTATTTGTTACCCCTACTTTTTGTCACCTGAGCCCAAAACCAGTTATAAACAGAATATTTCCATGTGTTTCAAACCTTCTGGCCAATTGCTCAATTCCTTGTGATTTCTTTTTTGTATCCCACCATATAATTATTAGAGTCCATGGTTTTTTTGGGGAACCAATGTTGCTACCTAAGATTTTGACTCTTAGGTTAGCATTCTTAGAGGTCACCAGGCAAGTGTCTATAGTAGATAATGAATTTGGCTCTGGGAAGAGGAAGAGGAAAATGTATGACCTCCCATGGATGACAAACAACATGGTACTAGAAGCCAGAGACGCTGAGATCATTTTGCTTAGAAATTTAGCGTTCTTAGGTTTCTTGCTAATCAAAGATAAATAGGTATATGACCCAAATAGTTTTATAGCTTCCTAGATAAGGACTAATAGGGTTTCTACTAGAATTACACATGAGGGCCCCCCCTTTTGGGAAAACATAAAAAATCCTACGGAAGATACTCTTGAATTTTATGTTAAATTAATAGATTTGCCCCTTCCACAAAATAGACCATGGGAAACTTTCTATGATAAGCAGAGGGATTTTGATCCTAAAATCTGAATGACTTTTGGCTTAAGAAGGGCACTAAAGAATAAAGACTGGGATGCTAAGAAAATAGAAGCCTACTAGAAATATAGGCAAGAAATTTGTCAAACAACTTATTCTTTTGGGAACGTAGAATTAGATGAGAGATGGGAGGAACTATGGGATGAATGCCATATGTCCCCTATATCTAGCCATGACACAAGAAATTTGCTGACACAAGGTGTAAAGCTAGAAACTAGAGTAGGATCCAACCAAGAATCATAGGCCCTAGGGCAAACTGTAGCTCCAGTTGTTGTGATTGTTTGGCCCCAATCTCTTAGCGTCATGGAAAAACAAAAGAGTGTGGTATCCTCACCACCAAAAGCTTCCCCTTTAGCAGAAATCTTTGAGGTTCTTAGTTTTTCACAAGTACCACTAACGGTAATGGTAGATGTTGAAGAAAAAGAAACACAACTAGAAGAAGAAACACTAAGAAAGTAAAAAAGGCTAAGGTTTCAACTTGAGTCCAAGGAGAGGGCAAAACCCTAATAATGCCAATTACAACATACTATAGTTACTCCTTAGGTAAGTATCAATCCTCCTCCTCCTTCTCAATCTCTTTCTTCTCCTGTAGGCATGATGATTTCCTCTGGCCAAATGACATCCCCTACCACCTCTGTTGTGCCCATTTCTCACTTCGCCCCATCTATCCCTACTCAAGCTTTAACATTGCCTCACTTTTCTCCCTCTATTCCCAAGAAGCTACCTCCTTAGATTTCCCATAGCCAACAATTGGCTATTCCATATGGTTTGCCGCAAGGTCAACCTTTTGTGGGTGGGCACATTGCCTCCCCTTCTACATTCCAAACTCATGCAGATGATGTTAATAAGGTGAGGGAAGCCCAAAGAGATAAGAAGAGGATCAAGGATAATAAGGCCTTAGCTACACCACACTTGAGGTCACAATTTGACCCAATTTAGTAGCAATTGATGGTGACTCATTTGTCACCAAATATAACAAAGCCAAGTGAGTAGATGCAGCTAGAAGACAACACAATGAATGCAGTGGCCATAGGCATGTCCCTATTCAGACCATAAGACAAAATTGAGCTACTAACTGAATCCACTTCTATAGTTGTTGAAGACTACTTAAAAACATCAAGGAAGCTACAGAAGATGGAGGCTAATTTAGACAAAGAGAAGGCAAATTGTAGTAGTTTAACCATAGAAATTGATAGAAAAGATAATGAAATAGAGAGTCTAAATAAATAGTTGCAAGATACTATTTCCTTTCAGACTCACCAGGTGATATAGGCCCAAAATGAATCCTTAAAATCAAGGTTAATGTAGGTAAAAGATGTAGTGATGACCCTAAGGTGAGAAAAAGTAGCATTACAAGGAAAATGTGAGGAAAGCCTGTTACATGTTACTCAATTGCAATAGAAGCTGCTAAATGAATAGAATAATACCATAGCTATACGAGCCCAATTTCAAGCTGAGCAATAAAGAGTAGAACAATTGGCACTGGATCTGGCCAATAGGCCAAAGAATCTAGGAGTGTTAAATCTGGTGACAGAGCTTTATGAATCAGTGTGGAAAAGAATCTCTTTAGAGATTATTCAGCTCAGGCCTTCTCTCACCTTCCTACTAAATACATAGAAATTGTGTGAAAAGGTGGAGAATTCAGTTGAAAACACTCTGGCTACAGTTTTTAGGAGAGTATTAAACTCTAAAATGTTGCTACAAAAGCTTTATGATGCAATAGATGAAATGTTGTCAGCAACAAGAATTGATAACAAAATGGTTACTACTAAGTGAGTGAATGAGGTTCTCAGTTGCAACTCTGTAGCCATCAATTACAAAGAGCTTCTCGATGTAATGAAAGAAGAAATTAGTGAAATGAAATAACACATTGAATACCTAGTGTAATTAGGTCTTCCTTCTTCATTTCTTGATGACAACACTATGTTGATGGTTGATGAAATTGAACCTTTGTTGGTTGCCAAGCAAAATGATCAGGCAACTTTTCAAGATTTAAGGAATGATTCATCAGTAGCTGAAGTAGAAGCTATTTTGATTCCTATTTCCTAGCTCAAATTCAAATTGAAGGCTACAGTTCAGATTTTGTAGAATTTTTCACACAAGGATATTATCAACCTTGATTTAGCCTTCAATGAATTGTAGAATAAGTAGGGGTTATTTGACGATGAGTGGTCCACCTATCAAACAACATTATTGAAGCTGTGATTTTTTTTTGTCATTTTGATAAAATGGGAGTTGTAGTTTCTTTTTTAGTAGGCTCAAAAGTCCTTGGGGTTGCCAATAATTGTAGAGTAAAAAATACTCTATGTTTCATTTTGATTCATAGTCGCGTGATCCAAATTTTGTCCCTGTACACTTTGGTTTGAGAAGATGGAGTTTTGACTTAGAACGTGGGCTCAAATTTCTTTTGACTCATTTTTCTCTAAGTGTTGAAATCAAGCGAAATTTGCTAGGTGTCATTAGTTGAGGCACCTTTCATAATTTATAGAAGTTGGTCAGAGCATGCCATGTGTCTCATAGTAACTCAGTGAAATGCAACAAGTGTTGGAATCCATGTTTCATATCGACATTCGCATTTCAAATCTCTTTTGAGTGGAAGGTTTTAACAAGCTAAGTATCAGGATCAAGCGGAAGGTGCTAGGTGGCAACAGTGAAAGGTTTCAATTTATTTTTCTAAAAGTAATGGAAGATGCCATGTATCCCTAGCTGATTAAAGTGAAAGCCACCATGTGTCAACCTTTTAATTATCTTCATTTTGTTTCATTGACAAGTAAAGATTGTGGTGGGTCTTGGGTTTTTATTTTGAGGTAAGGAGAAGCTGCCAAGTGTCACCATTTATGTATGTATGAAATGAGGCCTAATTATTTCTATAGTATAGATAGGGCAACATGGAGATGAACACATGTCACCTTCCATAGGTTTTTAAAAAGGTAGCTAAAGGTAGTGGAGATCACCATGTGTCCTTTGTCAAGAATAAGTGAAAAGCACCACATATCCCTATCCCCTTTTTGAAGTTACTCAGGTGAGAACTGCTTTGGGTCCCATTTTCTATAGAAGTTGTTTATGTTTTGGGAGAAGTGGATGGTGACAAATGTCAAGGACCGAACACCTCTAAGCAAAGACACAATAAGAGTATAGGTTATGCAGAGTGTGCCGTGTGTCTTCAGTAAGTGTTGCAAAAGTTGCCAAGTGTCATTTTTTAGTTCTTCCTAAAGAATAAGAGTGTTTTCAAGTAAAATAGGGGAAATCAGCCAAGTGTCATCTTCTATTTGATAGAAAGGAGTGTCTATTAGTGTAGGTTTTTATTTTTCCCTATTTATTAATTAGGGAAATTGTATTTCTTGTGCATACATGGAGTTTTCCTGCATTTGTGGGATATGATAGCTTATGTGGAGGTGTGTGTCATAGATGTGTCATAGGTGTCATAAGAATGTCATAAGTAACTCCCTTGATGGGAGTTACTTCTCTATTCTTAGCACCTTTACACCTGTTCATGGAGGAGTTACATTCTATTCTTGGGGTGCCTTGTCCACCTTTTTTGGAGGATTTACTTTCGTACTCTCCTATTTGTAGTCCTCACTTTGGCCTTTCCATGCTAATCAGATTTTGGTTTTCTCTATTTTGTCTTGTGCAATTTATCTTCTTATTATTGTCAAATTGCTTTAGCATCTTGTGGTGTGCACTTGTTTATCTTGTGTGATCACGTCTTCATTGCACTCACGTTATCTAGATTCTGGCAACAACTCCAATATGGTATCAGAGCTTTCCCGGTAATCTTGTGTGTGATTATGCTTTTAGCTTATTTTGGAATCAAGAGGAGTGGATTTCTTTTTTATTCTAGATTTAGTCTTAAAAAAAAAACTGTCAATATCATTTCCTTGGAAATCCTTGGCCTTTTGGGTGTTTTTTGGTTGTCTTCACTTTAGGGAGTAGAGGGAGGAGCAATTCAAAGCTCTTCTGGTCAGCAGGACTCTTCTAGTCCAGGCAACAAGCTTATGTCCTCCAACAACATCAGTTCCAGTGCCACTTCTGCTGCCACGTTTTTGTATTTCCAACACCCTCCAACAGCAATCTACAGCCAAGCCATAAGCCGTATGACGTCCAACATCTAGCAAGTCAGCAAATCATGTCTGATTTTTGTTTGGTGACACTTTTGTGCCTTGCTTCTGGTCCTTTTTTGTTTGCTGCACCTAGTTTTTTGTGCTTTGCGTCTGGTTTATTATTGTTTGTTGCACCTAGCTTCTAGCTTTCTGTTCTGCCATTCCACAGTCAGCGCCTGCAAGGTACCAAGTAGCAACAGTCCTTTCTACAGCAGGACATATGCTCTAGCACAGGTCTGCATTTATTTTTCATGTCTTTTCTGCAAGATAAAATTCTAGACTACTATTTTGGTGCCCCGCCCTACTTGGCATCCTATTTGGCATCCTTTAGACATGTGGCATCTATCCAAACTATCTTTGATTTATTTTTTTAGTGTAAAATTGACTTGATGAAACAAAAATCAGTCAATTTGACTGAATATTAAGGATTTTAGATAGTTTTGTATTTTGGGGATTTTCAATTAAAACTTGTATTTTCGACCTACAAAGATGAAGGGTGAGGCTTGGGTTGGTAAGAGGCCAATTCCCCCTCACACAAACCTCATTTGGATTCTTCATTCCATGCTGAATCTAATGAGTGGTTGGAAGGCCACTTTCTCTCCCCATAACAGACATTTTTTAATGTTTTAGTGTTTTTTTGCAAAAACACTAGTTTATGGGAAAATTGTAACTTTAAAATCTTGCAAACGGTAGCTCGGTTTTGGGTGCCATTTTTTGAAAAAGTGCTTGTAATTAAATTATCCACAGTGTAGACTCTTTATTTTTCAAAATTGCACTAGTTTATAAAGTGTCAAAATTTGGGTCTCCCAGGATGCATTTTCGGCTGAGTCTGACGTCCTGTTTGCTTTAGTCTTGCACTGATTGCTCTAAGATGCATTTTCAGCCAAGTCTGACATCTTTTGAGTGTGCACTTGCATATTTGGGGGGGGATCAATATTTTGGGGGGGTGTGATTGCTTTTCACAACTTCACTTTCATTCTCCTTTCTGCATACATTCACAACTTGTAATCAACACAACTTCACCTAATTTCAGCTAAAAATGGATTATTTTCAACTTAAACCCCTAACACCCTTCAAATATCATGAATGGAAAGTTAAAATGTCAATCATTCTTAGAAGCAAAGGGATGTAGAGGATCATAATGGGTACAAAAGTAGAACCCAACACAGATGCTAAAAAGGTTTAAGTGGTACAACTGTAGTGATGACACCTTTGGGTTACTGAGCTTGTCTGTGTCTCTAAAACTTCTCTTCCAATTAGAATCCTCCCAAACTCCTATTGACATATGGGACACCTTAGAGAAGTTGTTTGGGAAGCTTGATGAGATGAGAGGTCATGAGCTCAAAAATGAACTCATAAGTCTAAGTCCTAGCAATTTTGACACCCTATAGGACTTCTTCATTAAGTTCAAGGCCCTTAGATTGAAATTGAAAGAATGTGGAATAGAGAAGAAAGATGATCAACTCATTCTTTCTATTCTCACAAAGTTAGGTCTAAGTTATTCCATCTTTGTCTCCACTTTCCATGCCACTAAAAGTGCCCTTGGCACTGCATGGAAAATGCCTTCTTTGGATTCATTCATTGTCGACTTGACTAGGGAGAAAGATAAGCTAATTCAAATGGGCACAATCAATTCTACTAAACCCCAAGCCTTGATAGCTAGAAATGGTAAGGATAACACTTTAACAAAGGAGAAGAAGAAAAAGAATAAGGACTAGGAGAAGAAGAAAGAAAATACCAATCCTACCAAAAACAACACTGAGACTTCATCTTCCAATGCTAAACCTAAGAAGGAGAAGGTTAAATGTGCATATTGTAAGAAGATAGGGCATGATGAACACAAATTCATGAAGAAACAAATAGATCACCTAACTCATCTTCTAGAGAAAAACAACATAGGTGTTCCTGAGTCCATCAAGCAGAATTCATCAACCCAAGATTATACTAAGGCAAAAGGCAAGGATAAGGAGAAAGAAAAGGGCAAGGTCCTTGTAGTAACTACAACTTCTACATCTTCATGGGTCATAGACTCAGGTGCTTCTCACCACATGGGCTCTTCACTAGTTAAGTTTTCATCTTTAGATCCTTGTAGCATGAATTCAATTAGTTTGGGTGATGACACATTAGTTTCCATTGTAGGGAGAGGGTCAATTGAAATGGAAGGAGGAACATTCAACAATGTTCTAAGTGTTCCTTCTCTTTCAACCAATCTCCTATTAGTGTACCAAACCACTCACATTGGTCGGTGCATGAGAGTTGAGTTTTCACTAGATTTAATGTCTATCAGGGAGTTGCATAGTGATACTATAGTGGTAGTGGGAAGGGTAGATCACCAAGCCAAGTTATACACCTCACATTTTGCATCAGATTCTTCTCCTACACCATTGCTGACTCATTTAGATGGAGTTACCAAATTGTGGCATGAGCGGTTTGGCCACTTTAACTACCACTATCTTGAGCAACTTTGTAAAAATGACATGGTCATTGGCTTGCCTCGTGTCTAATTCTCAAAAGGACTTTATGAGGGGTGCTCCCTTAGGAAGCATCCTGAAGAAAAATTTGACAAAGGCAAAGCTTGGAGAGCTTCACAACCTTTAGAGTTAGTCCACAGTGATGTATCAGGACCCTTTCCCAAACCATCTTTCACAAGGGCCAAGTACATCCTCACTTTAATTGATGATTTCTCTAGGTACACTTGGATATATTTTCTCAAACAAAAGTCTGAAGTGTTTGAAAATTTTCTAGACTTTAAGGCTCTTGTTGAGAAATAGAGTGAAAAATCCATCAAGGTTCTTCAAACTAATAATGGAGGGGAGTATGTCAGTATTAGGTTTGAGCAATTTTGCACCATAGAGGGGATTGATTTATAGCGCATAGTCACCTATAGTCCTTCATAGAATGGAGTTGCAGAACACAAAAATAGGTTCTTGAAAGAGATGGGTAGTTATATGATTCACTCCAAATCCTTAGCACCATAGTACTAGGCCGAAGCCATCAATTATGCTTCCTACATTCAGAACAGGGTTCCTCACAAATCTTTGAAAGGGATAAAACCCTTTAAAGCTTGGCATAAAAGGAAACTTGATGTTGAGCACCTTAGAGTTTTTGGATCCCTAGCCATGACCCACATTCTAAAGAAGAAACACAAAGCTATGGAACATCAGTCCAAGCCTTACATCTTTGTAGGATATCGGGATGGTATTAAGGGATATCACCTTCTAAATCTAGTCACTCATGAGTTGTTCATCGAGAGAAGTGTCCATTTTTAGGAGAGTCCTAGAGACTCAACACTTGACACTTCTTCTCCCTCATTAGATCTACTTCATGATGATTCCTCATAAAATTCAGATCAACCACAATAGGTTCTTGAGCTAGAGACATCTTCTTCTTCTTCAAGTTCAGATAGCAAGGATAGTGATGCAGTGTTATCCACCTCTAGTCAGTCAAAAGATGAGGAGTTAGCCCCTGACTTACCCACTTTTGGGCCACTTTGGGCCAGACAGACACTTGAGAGTGCTGGCACTTGGATAGGAGATCTTGTAGATGACAGATGTACTAAGGGAGATTTTTAGAGAGATCTACATGCCTTCTTTGCTACAATTTTAGATCCATAGACTTTTTGAGAGGCATCAAGGGTACCTGAGTGGGATAGTGCTATGGAGGAAGAATATTCTTCCTTAATCAAAAATCACGCTTGGGACTTGACATCACTATCTAAGGGAAGAAAGATGGTTTGATGTAGGTGGATATATCAAACCAATTTTGTAGTAGATGGGTTAGTTGATAAGTAAAAGGCACGATTGGTTGCCAAGGGTTTCTCACAGGTGGCAGGCATTGACTACTCAGAGACATTTGTACCTGTTGCAAAGATGACTTCTATCTGACTCACCTTGGCTATTGCCACAACACATGGTTGGGATGTGCATTAGATGGATGTGAAGAGTGCCTTTCTTCACTGAGACCTTGAGGAGGAGATCTACATGGAGCAACCACCAAGATTTGTTCAAGATTCTTCCTTAGTATGTAGACTTAGGAAATCTATCTATGGCCTCAAACATGCCCCTCAAGCTTGGTATGCCAAGATGGATTCCTTCCTTCTCACTATAGGTTTCACTAGGTGCCATTATGATCCCAATGTCTACTTCTTATGATAGGATGATTCGCTCTTGATTTTGGTTCTATATGTTGATGACCTTTTGATCACCAAGAGTTCTTCATCAGCTATTACAATAGTGAAGTCATCTCTCCAAGATAGATTTGACATGATAGACTTGGGTTTGTTGCACTACTTCCTTGGCATTGAGATCTCATAGTCATATTTAGGGATTTCTCTTACATAGCCTAAGTATGCTCTCGACTTATTGGCCCAGTTTCACATGGCTAATTGTAAGCCATCTCTGACTCCCTTTCTATCAAGATTCAAGCTTGAGACTGATTGTTCTTCACCATTGGTTGATGCCATTCAGTATCGACAACTTGTTGGTAGTCTCATCTACTTGACTCACACCAGGCCTGACATTTCATATATAGTGGGACTTGTCTCCAAATTCATGTAGGAACCCCATAAGCTGCATTAGAAAGTAGCTAAGAGGATCTTGCATTACATACATGGTTAACATAGATATGGGATTCCTTACAGATTTGGCATAGAGGTTGACTTGGTTGGATATACAAATTCAGACTAGGCTAACAATTCATAGACTCGTAAGTCCACTTTTGGTTATAGTTTCTCTCTAGGTTCAGGTTTTATTAGTTGGTCTAACAAGAAGCAAAATGCTATTGCTATATCATCCATAGAGGTATAATACATGGAAGTTATTAATGCAGCTACTGAGGCTATTTGGCTTCAAGGGATTCTTTTTAAGTTTGGCATTCCTATCAAGTAGCCCACCATCATTTATTGTGACAATTAGAGTATGATACAGATTTGCAAGAATCTAGTTCAACACCAGCAGACCAAGCACATAGAGATTCACATGCATTTCATTCGAGAGCTTATTCATAGTTAGGTCATTGACTTGATATTTTGTCAATCTTCAGAGTAGGTTGCAGACATCTTCACCAAACCTTTCACTTAGAGTAAGTTCATTCATCTACGATCTCTTCATGGGGTGCAGTCCACATCTGTAGTAGCATCATCTTCTAGGGGGGCCTTCTAGCCTCTTCTTTTCTTTTATGTCTCTCTTTTGGGGGGGGATTTTTTTCCTACGAGTTTTCTCCTTTTCTCTATCTTATGGGAGATTGCATTTGTACATGGGTACCTTATCAAGCCTAGTTGTTGGGACCCATTTTATATTTCCACACTTCCCACCTAAGCTATGCTTATGGGGGGGTATTAGTGTAGGTTTTATTTCTCTTTATTTATTAATTAGGGATATTGTATTTCTTGTGCATAAATGGAGTTTTCCTATATTTGTGGGATAGGTTAGCTTATGTGGAGGTGTGTGTCATAGATGTTGTCCTATGTATCTTTTTTAGCCAATGAACTGTAGGAAGATAGAACATTTCAGAATCTAAGAAATATCTTTTGTTAGACACTTTTAGTTCAGTTAGTGTTCAGTTAGGCCGTTAGATTGAGAACATGCAGACAATCTAGAGAAAATTTAATGCTATAAAGAGGGGTGTAGAGATCACCAAAAATCATCATCAGAAGATTGGAGAGAATTTTTTGTGAGATACTATTGCCAAGAGTTTTTAGACTTTTAGAGCTATGATCAGGAATATCATTTGCCTTTGTTCTATTTTCTTGAGTTGGAAAGTTTATGTAACTATGCATGTTTCTGTGCCTTGTATGTGACTAGAGAATTAATAAGAAGACTAAATTATGTTCCTTTGTTTATGTTTTCTATGTCATTGCAAAAGTAGTCTAAGTTGTGAGCCTTTGTTTCTATTGTTTCTATCTTTTACATTAATCATGCCTTGTTTGCTCTTTAATGTAATTAAATCTTACATATAGTTTCACTGTGCTTAGAATTAAGGGTCGAATTACATTCAGGTGCATCACCACAGTTAGATTTTCTTTCTTTGCATTTTCATTTCTATTTAAATTCCTATCCCTTTCCTCCAAACACTTGAGATAAGGAAGAGACCAGCTTCTTAAAAATCTGGAGGTCGTTTCAAGTTGCAAGTCCCACATTCTTGAAACTTCCCATTTTTGTTGTTAGAAACAAGCACAATTTCAATCATCAATAGGAATTTCATGATGGAGGGAGATTAGGAAATGAAAAAGTGATGAAAAAACAAGGAAATACAAAGGGACAAATAAGAGTGCATAGTTGATTAAATTGACCTATTACTAGAAATAAGGTTTGTAAACTAAATGAATAAGGATACAGAGTTGACAGTGTCAACCTAGTATTGTAACTTGAGATAGAAAATAACATGATAAGGATATAGAGTCCATAGGGTCAATGTAGTACTATATCTTGGGAGGCATAAATGAATACTAGGTCAAATTGGTTGACTCATTACTATAAGCAGGGGAAATAGACAATCTATGAGGGACTGTGTCGAATAGAAAAACAATGTAATAAAATTAAGAAAAACTTTTGTAATGTACTTTAAAACAAGAAATTAAAGTAAATACACAATCAATTTCATCAATGAGAATGATCTAATTGAGGCACATAACACAAAACCTTACACCAACATTGACTGATGCAATTTTTTACAATACATCATACAATAACTGAAGAACAAGTAAAAAGTAAATGATAACTAAGTGGTCATCTTGATTGTTATTATTATTATTATTATTATTATTATAAAGGGTTATTTTAAGTGTGATAAGGAAGTTGGATGAAAGTAGGTAATTAGAAAGTAATCTATGGATAGTTTTAAGATGTTTAGGCTAAAGGGGATCTATGTTGGAAATGGTACTAGCTTGGTATTGGGGCCAACCCTCTCACTTCAAAATCCCATAGTGATAAAGGTGTTATGTGATTTTATAATATATAACATTAACCACATGTTTATACATGGATATAAAATCATGTCAGATTCCCCCTTGGTGATGAAATCTAAGTAGGTAGGCCTTGGGTAGACAATTATTTTATTTTTTTTCCAAATTATGTGATTTAGTAATGTGTGCAAGAAATATAACATAGTGAAACTAAACTATATGGTGAGAAACCACCTAATTAGACTATGTGATCTATTCTAAGCATACAAATAATTGAAAGTAAAAGTGTGAAGTAACTACTAGCATATAGATGTTAATTTCTAATTTAAAACACTATATAGTGTTGGTTTAAATGATAATGTATACAAACATTAAAATAGAGTTGACATTGTTGCTACTATACTATAAAAGCAAGGGTATTTAATAACTATGTTGATAGGGTCAACTAATGTTTCAAATAAAAGATAGAATACAGAACTAGGTCAACTAGGTTGACCTAGTTTATTGTATGATGGTAGTTTTAAAGATTGCAAACTATGCAAAAAATAACTATAAGGAATAATTGAAATGAAAGAGAAAGAGAGGAATAAACCTTGATGGTTTGGAATATGTAGAGGAATGTGAGATTTATGCTGAATTATCTTGAATGTTACTTTCAAATCATGATAACTACATTGATAGGGTTGACTTAGTTCTATAGTTCCCTATTTGTTGAAACTTGTGAAGATGACTATACTGGTTTGGTCAACCTAGTATGTTTTTTGTAAGTTTATAAAATGACTATAGTAACCTAGTCAACCTATTATGTTTTCTAAATTTGAATAAGAGTACATTTTGTTGACTAGTTAAACCAACTAGCCTATATCTGATGAAGACATACACATATATAATAGAGTCATTTTTTATGTGATTACGTCTTACACTTGCACATAGAAGTTACAAACTATACTGGCCATGTCAACCTAGTATCATAAATACAAAAAAATAATAAATAAAATTATATAAAATGAAAAATGTGAATGAAAACCTACAAGGGTTAGATTCATGTTAGGTTCACTAGAATATATGCAATAAAAAATACTTCACATCTATAAATTAATCATAACTAGGATAAAATGGATCCTACTTATACTTTCGATTGAGGATACATTAGAAAATCAAGAACATGACCAATATGTGGATCTACTAGACCTAATTAGGGGATCTCTTATCACAACAATAATACTAGGGAAGGTTCTAAAGCCTCTAGTCAAGAAAAATCATGTAATAACCCTAAATAAGCCTTATATTTAGATATTCACTATACTAATAACAAGTAAAGTATAATATAATACTCACTAAATATTGTGGTATAAATTGGGGGTAATAAATAATAAAAGTAAACATGCACAAGAGACATATACTCATGTCAATCTATATAGGATCCTAATCCATGGAATAAAAGTACAAATGCATGTATATCTACTCTTACAAAGGATGAACAAAGTTAGGAATACTTACCTTTGAAGATGAACCTACTGATCCTCAATCACTCCCTTGGCTAAGTTGATTCACAAGAAGTTTCTTTGGTATGTAAGGATGACAAGGATAAATTAGCTCTAGGATACACAACCTATCAATGGATCTAAATAACTTCTCTATAAGATAAGATCCATATCTCCAAAGAAAGTATGAAATCCTAAGCTTTATCCTTAAGTACAATTATGGATAATTAGATACACAATATATCTTAATTCTTCTTCTCTTATCTAAATAATGATGAAATGATCTTGTATATATAGGCGGATGTAACCCTAATCCCTTCTAAAACTTTTGACCAATAGATTCAACCTAGTGACCTAGTGCTAATATTGACAAAAAATCACTAGCTCATGGGTTAGGTCAGCCAAGATCTGACCTATACCCTAAATTAATTTCACCAATATCAATACAAGGTTGACATAGTCATCCTAGTATTATAAACTATCAAAAGGGGTTTTAGGTTAGGAAAATGGGTATAGAAGGAGGAAAAATATTGGAAGAGTGTGAAAAAGAGAAAAATAATATTAGGGGAATGATGTTTAGGAGATAAGTGTGTATATAACAAGTTTAAAAAGGAAAAACAATCCCGTGAATCACCAATGGTCTACCCAACCTTTTCCCGATCCACCTATTAGGGCATGCACTTAGAGAGATTGAGATTCAATAGGTTATTACAAGATAGAGAGAATCAGTAATTGATAAAAGTTTTAAAATATTATGTGTATATAATATGTTTTTATGATACACCTAGATATGGATAAGACCTTTCCATTTTCAATAATTTAATCAATGAGAAAATTTTGATGTTACCTCCTCCTTTGACTAGTTTCAATATCTATACATGACTAGTAGATCTTATCAAGTGATAGTTTTTATTCTTTCGTATGCTATCCTTATCTAGCATTCATGTTCAATTTGAAATATTTTTTATAGGTATTTTGGATTTTCTAAGTGAGATATGAAGTTTGAGTGAGTTGAATTTTAATTAGTGTCATTTCATGACCTCTTGAATAGTCCTCCTAGCCCAAACATTCTTCACAACCTTTGTGTAAAATGTTAATGTAGTGAGGTAGATTTAAATTAGTGTCTTACTTAGGTTAGTCTCATGTTTGAAGTAAATTTTTAGCTAGTTGGTAGTGGTCAAATCAATTTAGTGAATTAATTCCATTAGAGTAGTTTTATTTTTCTTTTCCTTACCAGTTGGTAGATTAGTTATGAGACTTAAGTGATTCATCAAGGGAGCTATCCCTTTAACCTAGATATTCAATCTAAGTTTAGGCTCCCATAGCCTAAAATTATTTCCATGTTATTAAAAAAATTTAAGGCTTTAACTACATTTCAAATGATGTAAATTTGGTTGATAATAATTTTGGCATGCTTGGTGTGACTAAGTTCTAAAGTATTGGAAGGAATGTTGGCATTGTTCTTCCACATATCAACCTTTAAAGTGATTTAAAACATTAAAGGTAAATATAAGATCAATAATCTTATTATATAATCGTATTAACTTATTAAAATTAAGTTTTATCTTGCATTAATTATGTCCATGATGTGATTATGGCTAATTTTAAAGTATAATTCATTTTCATGCAAGTTGATGAGGCATTTCAAGCCTATGGTTTCCCCTATTAGTGCTATGATGAGCCTTATCATCCTCACTATGATCCAAATCAGCCTTATTTTGAATCATATCATCCTTATCATCATTATACATTCCTCTTACATGACTATGATGTTGCATATGATCAACCTTCTCAAGCTCAAGATGTCCTTAGCCAACATAGCCACTTCTCAAATCAGTACACTTCAAGTTTCAAGAAAACTCTCTTGGGATATGAGAGGTATATGATATGGATGAACACACAAAGGGAATATGGTCAAGATATTACTAGTTATCTCATTAATAATATGATAGAATTTTTACAACTAATGAAATAAGAATGGGCACTTATTGAGAGAGAAAATTGGCAAAGCCTCTCAAGTGAAATGTTGGATGTAGTTGGTCTCATTCAAAAATTAGAAGATGAGCTAAGATTTCATGAAGGATACCAGGTTCAATCCTATCATCCCCAAGTGTATTCATATATACCACCTTATCCCTCATATTTTCCACCCATTCTTCCCAAAGATACCTTTCCAAGAAAGCTTCAAAGTGTTTCAAATCATTCATATACTCAACAAACTTTTCCTTCTTATAAATCATACCAAGAGACCATTAAAAATAATGAGGAGATTCTTGTTGAGAAGCCTATTATTTAGTCCCAAGATTATATTTTTCTTCCTCAATAAGCCCCCAAGAATTCTTTTAATACTCCAAGATAGAATCAAGGGGTTAAATCATGGAGTAATCAAGCTGAGACATGTATAGATTAGGGAGTTAAAGTTAAGAAAGAATTTAAACCTATGAAAGTCCCTCGTATACTTATTTAAGATCCCTCTTGTATCCCAATAATCCTTATTTTTTCCCTTATCCTAATGAAGTCACTAAAAACCATAAATAAAATCTATTCTAAGAGAGTATAGCCAAGTAAATTGAAGAGTTGAAGTTGAAAATGAAGAAAAATGAACCAAACCAAGATTTAGAGTTTGAAACCAAAGAAAAATTTATGCCTATTAAGATACATTTCCTTCTCCCCAATAACATTTATATTTTCCATCTTGGAGGTCTATCCAAGAAGGCATTCAATATAAGAGGGAAGTCTTAGTTTAAAAGGTTGAAAATAATGTTGCAACTATTGAAGAACCCTAAGAAGGTTGTGATAATAATGAGGTGGTTGTTGAAGAGTAAGGGGCACTCATAGCATAAAGGAATTTGTTTTCTCTCCAATAATTCATAAAATATTCTTCCATTCTAAAGACCTTAGATTGAAATAAATATCCTTAAATTATAAAGCTAATTCATGAGTAACCTACCATACCTAATCCCCCTCTCAAACTTATGATCACCTCTATCACCCTCCCACCATCTCCCTTATTTAAGATCAACCTATTTTATGGGAGGTAAATGAAGAACATAAAGTTATATTTATAGATAATTAATATCTTCCAAGTGATTTTGCTGAGGATATATCCATTGCTACTCCACTTGGGGAAGAAAAATACAAATCAAGTTTCAAAGATGATATTATATAAGATGATCTTGGTGGTATGATTCAAGAATGAGATCTAATTTCATTTAATCACGTTGAGGTTACAGTTGGTCTTGATGTTAAAGGTCCTCTAAAATTACAAGTTGAGGTTATGAATGAAGTTGAAATCATTTTAAATGAATAAAAAGATAAACTTAAAGAAGCTAATTTGTAGTCACATCATGACTACATAGAAGGATTTGAGACTCTTGACATCTCTATAGCCCTTGAGAAGAAATATGAATATGTTTTTCTAATTGGTCTTGATCATATTGACCAAAGAAAAGAGACAAAATATGATTGGAAATAATACCTTGGATCTCTTAAAGAGATTGAAGCTCTTTGTAAAAGTACATTTCCTATTGAGAATTACTATGAAGATGTTGACTAAGACACATCCATTAAGGATCATGATCAAGTTTGAATTGATTATGTAAACCTCCTTGAAGTTCTTGATAAACTTGTAGTAGATGATAAGAATTATTAAGTCACTCAAGATGTCATGAAGGCCCAAGGACAATGCCTAGATGGAGCATCATTATATGAGGTTGTAGATAATAATAAATATGAGAATAATCTTGAAGCACATGAGTATGTGTTCATAGGTGACTGGTTTACTACCACTTCTTCATTTCAATGCATGCCAAAGGGATTGGAAAGTAAGAAAAGGATGAAAAAAGTAAGATCAAGGCTCAAGAGGTAGCTTGAATCATACTATTCTTCAACTCATAGAGAAAAATATGTCACAAGTTTCCCATTTGACCTAGGAGGAAGAAATGTTTTTTAGGTCATTTATATATATTAGTATCCATATGTTTGTTGTGTTCCCTAAGTGCTTAACTGGCACGTATGTGTCTTATTTCCTTTGATTGTGTGTTGTCCTTATTTTATGTGTTTTTAGAGGTTAATTTTTTTTCTTGGTCAAGGTATTTTTAGGTCTTATATTTAGTACAAGTGACTCCATTTCCCAATGGAAAGATAAAGCTACTCATCTAGTGATCATAGCGAACATGTTACCCATATGAATCAGTAGTTTTTTGATTAATTTTGACCCCCAAGGTCAAAATGTCAATCCATATAGGAAAAAACTTGATTTTCATGTTTTATCAAACTTTTTCATATCCATTACATTCATTAATAGTCTCCAATTGGACTTTTTAAAGGTTTTATTAGCATTGTTTAAGGTAATTTTGGAGAAATTAAGGTAATATTCTTTCTTGGTCTTGTATTAGCATAGTCACATCATGGTGAGAAAAGAGTGACTCCAATAGGTTTCATATGTTGTTAGGTGTCTCTCAAAATCACTTTAACCTTTCATCACCTTTTATAAACATTTCACTTATGTTTAGAGAGTTTAAGGTTCTTTTATGGACTCTAAGGTAATGTTTTATGAGGAAAAAGGTGATTTAAAAAAAATAAAACATGTGTCAAAGCTCAAAAATACCATAAATATCGACAAGACACTTTTAAATGTTATTATAGGAGCTATATAACGATCATATATGTCAAAATGTCAGAAAGTGACTAGTTATTGTAATTCAATACAAAAGAAGGGAGTTTCACTCACTTGTACAAACTTGAAAAGCTAAATTCTAGTTTAAAATAGTTCAAAGATGTATATCATGGTTATAAAAGTCAAATCCATGCTATATTTCATTTACATGTCCTAACAATGTAAAAATTTCTTTAGAACCTCCCTCGCTCTTTTCATAAGCACACAAAGGCAGATTTCATGTGGATTGTATGGCTAAGAGAGACAGAGTCAAGGTTTGATATTTTTTATATAATATGGGGTCCTAAGAACATTAAAATTTGTGACATTTAAAAAAAAATCCAACTCTTATCCTTTATGAACAATCATTAATAAGGTAAGCCAGTCTAAAATTGTTAGTCAACCCTATAAGCTCATTATTTCTCCCGAAAAGGGTAGTTTCCAGTAGGTTAAATGAATAATATAATTTTAATAGGATATATATGGTATTAAAATACATAATTTACATTTTTAAAAGTCCCATTTCACATGTGTGGGCTCAAAATGGAAATAAAACTCTTTTTTAACATAGTTTACAAAGTAATTGCCATGTTTTATTTGTGTTTTAGGGTTTCCAACAGTCAAAGAACATGAATAGATTTATATAATAATTTTTAAATATATTAAATAAAATTATAATACCATAAATTACTCTTAATTATGATCCCAACACCACTCTTTCCAAGCAATATCTAGTATTTCCTCACTTTGAAGACTATGTGTGAAGACTACTTGTATAAAGTGATTTAAAGGGTCTTGTTATACATTTTCAAGGTCATGTAAGGGTATTTAAATAAAAATATAAGTTATAATTTAATTTATATGTGTTCTCATAACTAAAAATATCATGTTGGTACCATTTTATGGGATAAATCATAAATAATGCAAAACTATAAGTCTACAAACTTGTGGGTCTACATTTTAAGATAAGTTGTGTTAGATATGCATCAAGTTTTGAGTTGAAAGAATTAAGCCATGAGGTAAATGAAATTTATTCAAATTTTAATATTTTAAATTCAAACTAGGAAGCATAGCTCTAAGACTTTATTCTAAATACATAGTTAGTCACCATTTATAGGCAGAGTTGGCTAACTTGAAGTGGTGTCAAGCCTTTGAGTCAACATGGAAAAGGTATGATGATATACATGTAAAATATAGAGAATTAATCAAATTTATTAACTATATACCAAATCTCACAAGTATCTCATAAAATAATCAAGTGAATTGAATAAATAAATCAAACTAGTATACACTAACAAGCATAATGCTAGTTTGAGTAGTGTGAAGTCTTGTAAGAGCATGAGAAAGAATATGCATGATCAAAGAGTGATAAAATTTGTTTATGGGATGGATGTAAAGGATTATTAAATTATTCTAAAATATTTTTTAACATTTCCATGACCTAGTCGAGAAGGAACAAGTTTCAAAGACTAATACTCATAAAGCACAATAATTACCTATAGGTTTGCTTAGGTAGCTCAAGTGGTTTTCAAATTTGAGAAATTATGCAATGGTATAGTGAGGTTATATATTACATAAGTATAGAAAGTATTATAATTAATTTTAATATAAATATATTAAATATATAATAACAAAGAGACAATAAAAACATTCACTATAACCCTACATGCATACAACCGAACTTTGGATCTTATAGGCCTACCTAGTCAAGTGCAAGTACCTTAATTTTTTTGAGAAAAATGAGGTATAAGGGAGAATAAAAATAATTTTAAATGGTCATATGTGTCATTATTATCCTATATTAGCCTCAAGGTTAATGAAAATAATGACATGTTGTGAGGAATTTGTTGGACAATTAAGCCTAAACCAATACAGAGCCTATGTTATTTTGTGATGAGAGTTTGATGGATTGATAGTTTAATGAAGACCTAAAGGATATATGCGGGTGAAATTATAACCTAAGTATATATATAAAAAAATTATATAGTCTTAAATTAAACATTTGATAAGCCCTCAACTCTCTCAATAACAGACAAAAGGAGCACAATAGTCACTAGGGTCTTTTGCTTTACTTTGCTTACAAACCCTAGCCTGAACAAATGAAGGATATAGTAGGACTTATGGAGGTGAAAGATATTTTAACCATTATAAAGGATAAATATGTATGTAAAAAAACCCCAAAATTTGTTTAGAGATGAAACTAAACTTCAAATTGCACTTTCAGGACTCATCTCAGTTCGAGACTTCACCAAACATAGTCTACCAACCCGAGAAGCACCAACTCTTGCTTGGATATTTATTGATAGTGTGCATGGTGTAAAATGGTATATATATATATTATTTTTAGGTTATACCACTTCCAAATTTTGGTATCATTAAGGAGAGTCAATATTTGTTCTCTATGAATAATCAATAAGAGATAGACACACCTAAAACCCTTTTAAAACCCTTGATAGTGACCTGACGGAAGAAAGAGGAATTCAAATGACTTATGTTGGATTGAATTGAAAATTTAATGAAATTTATGACATTATAAACTCTCATTAACACCTAAATAATGTACTTGATAATATAGTTGGAGGTACAACTATACAAAATAGGGCTAAAAGCTTGCTTATAGACTCTTTTGTGAAGAAAAAATGTGTATATTGGCCAGTAAACCAAACACAAAAGTATATAAATAATTTTTAAGGGTTATAAAATCATATACATACCTATTTAGGTCTCATATAGAGATATATGAGCTATCCAAGTCAACAAGTTGGCTAAGAAGGTGAGAATGTACTAATTTCTAGGTCAAGAAGCCTATTTACATGACTATAAAGTAATTAAAGAGACCTCCATTCAATGGATGAAGTTGTATTATGATGTTTTAAACTTAAAAAAACATCTTATAAGCATTAGATCCAGATAATTTCTTATAAAATCACCTCAGCTACCATTCATGCATGTTTAAATGCCTAGACTAGGGTTTTGACCATTCCATGGTTCACATATCTGTATAGGGTATTAGGAGATAAAAATGACATGAAGAATTATATTATAATGGGTAAAGTTAATCACACATGTTTATTGAGTTTAAAATGTGTGGGAGTGATTTTGGGTGAAAACTAATTTTTTAGGAAAGGAGGCATAATTGAGGCCTAATTGAGGAGAAAGAATGGCTATTAAGTACACCTCCACTTATAATAAGAACCTAAAATATGGCATGGAGTTATAATGGGATACTAATATAGACAATATAAAACTACACACTTGTATTTTTTGATGTTTGAATCCCTTGGGACCCCGCCAAATCCTCCTAAAACCTTTGTAGCCCTTAACCAACCCTTCTTAACCTAAAAAATTTACTATTCTCCTATTCACATAGTACTATTCAAAAATAATATTATAAAGTACTATTCACTATCACTATTCATTGTGGGACCCACTATCACTATTCATTACGGGACCCACTATTACTATTCATGACGACATGAAAAGTGACATGGCAAGTGACATAAGAGGTGATTTGGGAGGTGATATGGCAAGTGACATGGCTTAAAAGTGAGGTGGCCTGATGTGGAATATCATACACCACCTAAGATCATTTCTCAAGGTGTTTAATGACCTTATTCAAGCATCATAGTGGTCCCCCTTGAAATATGGTTAATTTACTTGTAAGGGGTTATCATTCAACATGTATTTTGTCTTAACACATCAAAGTGGCCTTCAAAATGGGATACCCACCTATTTTTGACTATTTAGCAAAGTGGGAGACCTATTTTCAAGGTGGGAATCCCACCACCCTCATATTTTGACTCATTCATACACCCACATAGAAAATGGTGCCACATTTAATAGGGAATATCTTTAAGTGCTTAGATGAAGACAAGAAAGGGTGGTCAAAAGTATTTTAGCCTCATTTAGGCCCATGTGCATGATTCTCAATCAAAATTGGACTCATGTGCAAGGTGGGAGACACACCAACCTAAAATGGAGACCCATGATCAAGGTGGGAATCCTACCACCCTCATATTTTGAATAATTCATGCACCCACATGGAAAATGGTGCCACATTTTGTGGGACATCTCTTTAAGTGCTTGGATGAAGATAAGAAAGGGTGGTGAAAAGTCTTTTGGCCTCATTTATACACATGTGCATGATTCCCATTTGAAATTAGACTCATGTGCAAGGTGGGAGACACAACAACCCAAATAGGAGACCCATTATCAAGATGGGAATCACACCACCCTCATATTTTCAATCATTCATGCACAACATGTAAAATAATTCCATACTTATACTATTCCCTTTGTTGGCATGATTCTTCACAATAAATTCTATAAATATCCCCTTTCTCTTTCACCAAAGGCTAAGTTATTTTGGGTTAAAGAATTCTTGTTGAAGTTTTTATACTTTTGGAGGATACAATCTACTTGAGAAGGAGGTCAGTCATCTTGGAGGAGAAGAACATCAAGTAGCTATACTCTACTAAAATTTCCTCAAGCTCCATCAACAAAAAACATCTTCATCAAGCATCAAGGTAAAATTTATTTACTTTCTTATATTTTATTTCTTAGAATTATTATTTCCTTCACCTAACACATTTATACCCTTAATATATTCTCTTTTAATCCCTTTACATCCTTATCCTCTTATCCATTTACTTCTTTTTCTATTCACCCATTCTCCCTTTACCTACTAGTTCCATCTTGACCATTTATCTCTTTGCTTTTTTATATTCCTACCACCTTGACCATTTACCATTTTTGAATTTTTTACATATTTAAATATTAACCTCATAATACAGTTTACCATTTATCCTCCCTTTATTGAATATAATTTACCTATTTAACCATTTATCAACTTAACCAAAACAAAAACCACCATTTTACCTTAACCAGTTTTCAACACAAGTTGATTCAGTTAGTCATTATTTTAAGCATGTAACTTATTTGTTTTATTTTAATTATTTATTGTTACTTGTTTTTTTAATTTTAAATTTTCTATTATTTTATGAAAAATAATTTCATTTTCATTTATCAACTTAAGTTATTAAAGAAAGTGGATTGACAGCCTCCTAGAAAGATTTCGCTTCTAGGATCTAGCTCACGCTAGGCAATCCACCTTTATACTTATCTAACCAAAAAGTTTTGTGGTATTGTTTTCTTATTTATAGGTAATATTATTAATACAAATATTATCTCTCCATAATAACTTTGATCTAACATGTGCACATTCAATAGTTATTTTTCTACACACCTTTCTTCACTACTTTATTTCTTTCCAAATTTAGAAAAAGCAAAAAAAAATAGATTGAAACATTTAGGCTCACCCAATGGGACCCTTGAATTTTTTTGGGTTCATTATTTTTTTTAGGAAATTTTAATTAGTGAATTTTTTTTTTAGTTTCATTATTTATACATTAGGTGTTCTTTCTTACATTTTTAGTTGCATTTTTTTTCAAAAGTTAAATTTTATTTTCTTGCATTTCTAAAAAGTAATAAAAAACTAAAAATAAAAAAAGGCAATCATAATAGGATTATTAATTGCATTTTAATCCTTAAATTTATGTTGAATTTAGAACCTTTTATTTGCATTAAAAAGAATCTAAAATTTTCCTTTATTTTAAAAATGATTTGCATTCATTGCTTGGTTATTTGTCTTAGTTCACCTAGATCAATTAAGCAAAGAAAATTAATCATAGCACCATAAATGTTACACAAAGCAAACCATTTGAACTAAAACAAACATAAAACACACTTGAGATAAGGCCTAACTAGGATTTCATCACTCTGAAGATCACCTTACCCTTTCTTGGTTGTCTTGCTTGGATTTAATCACTGAGGGGATAACCAACTCAGTTCTCTAGCTAAGTATAAGCTTTGGTAATTGATATATCAGCTAAGCACCCACATAGAATATATGATTTTGATGTGAGGGAAGCAAGATCCAAGTATCAATACACATACTCAATCCAATAAAAACATCTTTGGAGCACCTAAACATAACCTGAAACCAAACATAGACTACCTTTCTAGAACCTATTCAAACCAACTTCCTCTTCACACTTTTAAGGCATAAGCTAAAAGAGAGATAATTAAAATTGTAAGGTTTAACCTACTCCTCGTGATTTCATTATTTGCCTTGAATATTTTTTTATTTCTCTTTGTTTGAGGTATGAGAATGTATCATCCCTTTCTTATCTTATTGTATGGTTCTCACTCACCAATAGAAAAGAGACCTTGAGGAATAAAACTCACCACCAAATCAACCAACCTCTTCCACTTCTACATCCATGGAACATGTTTCCAAACCTATATACTCTTCTCACTCTTCAAGAAGTCTCATTTAAGTAGTATTAGGAGATGTAAACTTGCCACTTTATTAAAGAATAATCATGCAACTTTACAACATTAAATTAGAATTACATCTTACCAAATCCCAATTTCAACCCCACCCATAGATTCACCTTATGGTATGTCTCTCCAACTTATGGGGACTACCTCCACTACCATGGGTACTACTCAACCTTTAGTTGCCCAAACCTTATCATCAACTAACAACCCCCTCAAAACTACCATTCAAGACCAACCAACCCAAATTAACAATACCCTTATACCACCTACCAATCATTTTTTTCTAATAGGAGTGCCTAACTCTAGCACTACCCATCTCCTTATAATTACCTCCAACCCATCAAACCATACTCTTATTCAAATTATTATGGTGTTCATACCCTTGATGTTACTACTGATTAGTACAAAGGTCACTACCCTCTATCAGCCACTAACCCAATTACCACTCCTACCTAACAAGTGACCTTTAGTTATCTCTATAATCCATAATGGCACATGCCCACTACCAAACCATTGTCATCCACATACCAATATATATCTTCTACCCAACCATTGGCGTTCACGTACCAACATTTTAATTATCAACATGTTTCTCAACCACCACTACAATATGCATCCTATAACCTTTTGGGTGCTCAACCCTAAATAGACTTCATGAATTTGATAATTAATAATATGACTATCCTTGAGTCATCCATCTCTAGAGATTATTATTCCTTATCCTATGATAAAATTTTCAATGAGCCTATTCACTGTTTGGTCCCTATCATACCTTATTTGTCCTCGTGGGAACTTCCAAAATTTACTAAGTTTAATAGTAAGGAAGACCCTCAACAACACTTAAGAGCATTTAGGCATTCCTGTTACTTAATTTCCCATGATGATGCTCTTCTCTTTCATACCTTTCTTATGTCATTCTATAGACTATCATTGGATTGGTATAGTGTCATACCCAATCATTTCATCTTTTCCTTCAACCGACTAGCACAAAACTTCTTTAATCACTTTGTGATCAATATATCTAGGAGATTTTCCATTACCAACCTCTACTCCATCCAAAAATTCAAGGATAAGTCCATTATCAAATTTCTGGCTCATTAGAGGAACCTAATTAGCCAACTTTCCTTTTCCTTGCCTTAACTCAAACTTATAGATATGTTTTCTCAGGCATGTGCCAAGTATATCTCACCCACATTATATGTCCAAAGCTTTCAAACATTTCATGAAGCTTCTACCATATATTTTAAATTAGAGAACAAATCCATTTATGAAGGAAAGTTAGAGTTGAAGAATACTAACTCAACTTATAGTCCCAATGATCCCTCTTCTTCCAAACCAAACCACCAAACCAATCCCAGCACAAAAAACAAAGCAACTACCAATTTTATTGTCCTCAAAGCCACACCTCCACTATCTACCAACCAATAAAACCTGATGAACCAAACCTCCAACTCCTCTAGTTCTTTGAACCAAAACCCAAAGAACCAAACTTAGAGTAACCAAAATCAATTAACTTCACTTAGGGAATGCTATGCTTATATTTTGGAAAAGTTATTAAAAGCTAATATAATCCAACTTCCACTAATTTAACCACCCTAAGATTTTGATGCTTCTCACCCCATGTCAGGTTGGTATCATAAGAATGACCATTGTGCCTTTCGCTGAGTCAAAGGACATGATATCAATAGGTGCAATAACTTTAAATACTTTCTCCAATCCCTCATTGATAAGGGGGAGATTAGATTGGAAAACCCCAACACAACACCCAAAAAAGATCTTGACATATTAATAAAATCTTTTTCAAACCATGTTCCCACCAAAAATGACAGTAACAACATAGAATGCTCTCTTGACACCTATACTATTAACATAGTTACTAACACACACACTAATAAAGTACTTGTTTACCAATATACCAATCCCCCTCTTCTTATTAAAATAGTAGAGTTACCTTCTACCCTTTTAGACATCCAAACATAGGATGTAACCATATCCACATCTTTAAAAAAGGCTACCACACTTATCTCCCCTATTATAGAACCATCCATTCCATCTTTGAAAGCTATCTCACAAGAAAATATAACTTCACCTACGAAACCTTTAATTCTAAAACCTTCCATCAAAAACCAAGACAAAGTTAAGGGAACCAAACTAGAACCTCTAACCCCTTCTTTGGTAGACCAACCAAGCCCTTATAAACCAACCAAAACCTCCACCTAACCAACCAAAACTTTCTCCAAATTAACCAAACCTCAAACATCTAAACCCACCAAGACAACTAAAGTAACCAAACCCCCTCCAAAACCAATAACTAAAGTAAATAAAGAAGTAAAACCATCCAAAGGCCCAAAACCTTGAATTTTACCTCCCTAATATTTTAACTCCATTTTATGTCCTCATCCCTATACTTTGAGCATGAATCCCATTATTTTTACCAAAACCCCACCACCTCTATTAGTTACACCTTCACACTTATTTTCTAATGCACCTATTTTTGCTACACCAACAATACCTAAGTTACCTACCTTACCATTCTCCACCCCTAGCTTGTTAACCATCTTGCCTAAACCAAAAATGCCAACCAAGTGTACCACCTTACCTAAGACACCCATCATAAAACTTACTTCCAAATAACATTCTCCCTCAACACCTAAAACAAAAGATGTTAAACCTTTACTACCCTTAATTGAGTCTTACCTAAACGTTCTCCAATGGTTATCGCAAAACTATTTCATGAGCTAACAACCCATGAAACTCTTTGACCCCTCATGCCCTAGACCATCATGGTTTAATAAAAATTTGATTTATTTATAACACAAGACACTGAACCATGATATAGAGAATTGAAAATCTCTCTAAACTCTCATCCACCACATTTACAAGGAGGATGATCTATTAACATACAAACCTCCTATGTCATCCATACCAACCAAAAAAAATCCATTTCTACTAAAACTTACCTAATAATGAAGATGATTCTAACCACTCTACTACCTCCCCCTCTCCTTTTATTCATACTATTAATGTGGTCACTAGATCACAACAAAAAGATAAAGGGAAGGCTAAGGTGTCCATTCCTTAGACTTACCCCTCTTCAAAGTCCCAAGCAATCCATACCCAGCCATCTCCATCTTCAACGAAAGACAAGGTGTCTATCTTAGGTGCCCCCCAATATAAACCTTCATACCCTAACCCATATGCAATATCTATCCAAAAAGCTATCCTTAAGCAAGTTCACTAGACCCTAATGAAAATGAGCTTATATGAGTTGATTTCTACTTTTCCCCATCACTGTCAAGCACTCATAAAGGCTTTATAATCCATCAAGGTCTAACCTAATGATCCTCAACCTCTAGTCACATTTGTTGGTGCCCTTTGAACTTCCAACCTCATCACCTTCAAGAATTCAGAAATACCTTTCATCCACCTAGAGGACCTAGATCCCCCACTCTTTATTATTGATTACATTAACCAAAGCCATGTCAAAAGGGTAATGATTGATGGGGGAGATATCATTAACATCATATCCTCCTATACTCATGACCAAATTAGCCTACTAGATAATATCATGTTAGAATCCATAGTGGTCTTCTAATTCTTTAATGAGACTATGGCCACTATGTTGGGAGCCATCATCGTTCATATCCATGTGGGACCTTGTACACTCCCAAAACTCTTCTATGTTGTGGAAGGAGAATTCTAATGCAAAATATTATTAGGACAACCATAGATTCACTCCATGGAATGTGTTTCCTCTACCCTCTATTGATGCATTAAGTTTGAGCATGAGGGATAGGTCATCAATATCCAAGCATATCTAAATCCTTTGTCAACATGCAATATGACCTATCACTTTAACAATGTCATCATACAACCATCTGATGCACCTTCAATAGATACACCTCAACCACCAACCATCGATGAAACATCAACTACATCATCCATCCCTTCTTCACATATCCCCATAGAGGAGCCCTTGGGATCTATGTTATAATGATTCTCATTAGGGGAGTATCACCTTCTATAATTGGATGTTATCCTTACTCTTCAAGAATATGGGAACCTCAAAGATGACCCTTCTTATGACCCTAACATTGAAACCATAATCCCTTTTGATCCCCTTAACCATTAAATGAACTTCATCTATGGGGGACTTGATTAGCCTCTTATTTCTCCCACTACTACTTCCTCCATCTAACCATTCACCTCTAACTTTTCCTACCTTGACAAACCAACATTCACTAAATTATACCTTCATTAGTGTGCCTAGAAGGGATTTAATCTAGGCTAATATGAACAAGGACCTCATGAGTTACCTTTGATAAAAACCCAAAAAACCTCATGAGTCATTTGGCTTTGGTTTTATGCCACCTAAAGAACCCAGAACCTCACCCAAACTTATTGACACTATCAAGAAAGACATACCCTCCTCACCAACCCAACCTCCTTCAAAGCTTGAGTATTTTGATATCATTCCTCCTAAATTTTTTTCGTGATTAACACCATTACTTTAGCCCCCTAACCTATAAGAAGGATGGCCAAATTTTGAATCCTTCCTCTCATACATCTTAAAATGATAGAGAAAGATCATCCTACCATAAATACCATCCAATATCAAGATGATGATTTTATTCTCACCTACCTTGGTGCCCTAGACTATTCAATCCATAAATCCTTTCCTCCTGAATCCTCAACCATGTTCAATGAATCCACCATGGATATCAACTTGCACACTATGGATAAACCCCATGTTTTCAAATTAGACCAATCATTGAATGCTAAAGAACTTCAAGACTTCTACTCTTTCACCTAGGGCTGAAACATAACATTCGCTTGGTCATGAAATGATATGCCTAGGATTGACCCCACCATTTCCACCCATAACATAGTCACTCATAATGAAGCCAAGCCTATTAAATAGAAACTTTGATGCATGAATCCCTACATATCCTTTCTCATCAAATAAGATCTTCAATGCCTCCTATCTATAAACTTCATTCAACCCATTGAATACCCCTAATAGGTCTTGAATAATATACTTATCACCAAAGACACTAGGGTTATATGTGTTTGTGTAGATTTTCATGACCTTAACCTCACCTTCCCTAAGGATGACTTTCCTCTACCTAGTATTGACTAGCTTGTTGATCTTATAACTAACCAAAAGATGTTATCTCTCATAGATAGGTTTTCAGGTTACAATAAGATCTTGATTACTCCTAAATATTAGCATAAAACCACCTTTACCACCCCTTAGGGAAAATTTATCTATAGATTCATTCCTTTCATGTCAAATAACACTAGTGTAACCTACCAAGGAGCCATGACCTACATCTTCCATGACCTCATCCAAGCCAACATAGAGGAATATATTGATGATCTCTTGGGAAAATCTAAATCTCACCAAAATCATTTGAATGTTCTTAGTATTATCTTTGAATGCCTAATCCATTTCCATGTCAGACTCAACCCCAAGAAATGTGTTTTCAGGGTCCATTTAGGAAATTTTCTGGGCTTTATCATTTCTCTTCAAGGAATCAAAGTAGATCCTACCAAGGTCAAAGAAATCTTAGATATGACCCCTTTTACCAAGCTTAATCAACTTCATAACATGCAGGGAAAGCTTCAATCCATTTACCATATCATTTCCTATATTTTAGACTAGTGCCAACCTTTCCATCACCTTCTGAAGAAGGATGTCTCTTTCAAATGGAATAATTACTATCAAAAATCCTTTGAATCACTCAAACAATACCTTTTATCACAACCTATTCTTATCCATATTAAGGATGACCGCCCATTTCACCTATATATCTCTACCACCAACCATACCTTAAGGGCAATGTTGGCTTATTGAGATGAAACACATAGAGAGAAAGTCATATACTACATTATCCACATGCTTGTATAATATGAGACTTGATATACCCATAACAAGAAACTCTAATTAGACCTAACTTGTATGGCCACCAAACTCTGCTACTACCTTCTTAACCATAAAACCTATGTCATAACCTACATTGACCAACTCAAGTACATGCATTCTAAGCCATACCAAAACCATTGTATGGCCAAATGGATTATTATCTTAGTATAATTTAATCTTGAGTTCCTTCATCAAAAGTTAATTAAAGGGAAAGTCATTGTTGAAAAATTGACTAAAGCACCTTTGATAGATCACCAACCACTTTCTCTTGAATTCCTAGATGAATCCATCATTACCCTTTCCCAAGAGGACATAACCTACCAAATGACTATGGTCTTTGATGGTTCGAAGTGACAACAAGGTGTGGGTGATATAGTTATTCTCATTCTCCTTGATGGTGAACCACTTCCTCTTTCCTTCAAACTTGACTTTAAATACACCAATAATATGGTTGAGTATGAAACCCTAGTCATAGGTCTTTGAACTACTCTAGCCTTCAGAAATAATACCATCAATGTCTTTGGTGATTCTTAGTTCGTGGTCAACCAATTTAATAGCTCCTATCAATGTAATAATGATGTCTTATAGAAATACGAACTTTTAGTTTAAAAACTCTTAACATCATTTGAACATCACCTGGTCTAATCTATTCCTAATCTACCAGTAAATTTGTAGTTACAATGGCTTGCCTTGATTCCAAAATCCCTTCTCAACCTTCCAATTATAAAATATTTGTCACCATTCACAATTCTACCACACCCTCTTATGACCAATCTGACCTCCCTACCATTTGTAATTTGGACGAATCCCCTTCTAATAGTTGGTATGAAAAAAAATTTAACTACCTCAACTTGGGCATCATTCCTCCCAAACTCTCTAGGAGTGATCAAATAAATTTTGTTTAAATTACCTCTCGTTACACCATACTAGGAGGAATCCTTTACAAATAAGGTTTTGATGGTCTCCTTCTTCATTTCCTACATAGCCATGAAATTTCCCATGCCATCAGGGAAATACATGATGGGATATATGGGGAACACATTAGTGATCTAGTAGTTACTAAATGTATCCTTTAAATTGGCTACTATTGGGCCACCCTAAACCAAGACTATTTTAATTATGTAAAAAAGTATGTTAAATGTTAACAATATGATAACTTACATCATGCACCAACCAATGGCCTCCAAGTATCTAAGGACTTTTGGCCTTTCTCACAATGGGGGCTCAATTTAATTGGGGAAAGCAACCCCCATTCTTTGAAACAACATAGATCCATCATCATAGCCACTGAATATTTTATCAAGTGGGTAGAATCTATTCTTCTTATCTTGACTAAAGCAGAGAAGATTGTCAACTTTATCAACCATCATATCATCTGCCGCTTTAGTGTTCCTCATAAGATCATCACTGATAATGGTAAATATTTCAAAAATAAGAAATTCAAAGGGTTATATGATGAATTTTGCATCAATCTAATATTTTCCTTACCTTATCATCCATAAGTAAATGGGCAAGCAAAACCTCTAACAAAATCTATAAAAAAATACTAACCAGAGTTGTTAGTGCTTCAGGTCAAGATTAACACTTACATATCTCATTCACTTTATGGGCTTATCACACTAGCATTCAAACCTCTACAGGTGTTATTCCTTTCTCTCTAGTCTTCAGAGAAGAGGCATTCTTGCCTCTTGAAGTCATAATCCCCTCTCTTCACATATCTTTACAAGATATTATTTCTGAAGAAGATTGTCATCAAGACCATTTATCTCAACTTGAGCTACTTTAAGAGAATCATTTAATATCCCTCACCCATCTCCATATCTATCAAGAGCATATGAAATGTGCTTATAACAATCACCTCAAATAATGAGACTTAAATATCAAATATCTCATCCTAAAATAAAACCAACATTTGACCAACATGGAGAAAAGTTAGTAGGGAAAGTTTTCTTTCAATTGGATTGGACCCCACATCATTACCCATAAGTATGTATATAGAGCTTATCATTTGTCCTCTCTTAAAGGAAAACTATAACTTGAGCCTCTCAATGCTTTGCATTTGCATCTATTCATCTATTAAATAAGGATCGAGCTTAGTTTTTTATCTAACTTAAGTTCATCCCTTGATTAACAAGATTTTTGACTTCACCTATATTCCTCCTCTCCTTCTAAAGACAATTAATTAGAACATAGAAACATGTGAATAACCATCATATTCATAGCCTAATCCTAATATGAGTACCATGGCTCTACCCATAGCATGGTTCTCATGGATGCTTTTTATCTCTAAGAAGATGGAATATTGTGGTCAATATCTCTCAAACCACCTCCTTTCACATACCATTAACATTCTTGTGTTAAATTTTTTCCCTCATAATGGTAAACCTCTTAACCTAATTGTACATGTCCATGTCTTAAAGAAATTATATCCAAAATAATTTGAATACCATAGTATTACTTGGGTCAATATCTTAAGCATGGCAGACTGCTCCCTTGTAGGACAACTACCCAAGAATGAAATAAAAATTGCCAAATATAAGGTAGACTATTCCCTTGAAGGATAACTATCAAGAGAATTAAACATAGATAATAAAATTAGACCATTCCCTTAAAGGATGGATAAGTTAACTTTGTCAAAATAAGAGCAATTCCTTGGAATATTCCTACATCTATCAACTTCCCATATACATCAATAAGGCAAAAGACCCACTATCGCAATCAAAGCAAATTCTAAATAATCTTTAAATTCACAATCAGCTCTCCAATGGCATAATACAATGGAAGCCATAATCAAATTTCACATGTAGACTTCTTGCATTGATCAATCTACATATATCATATAATATGGACTTGTCTATTATCATTCTTAGGTCACCTATGGAAGGGGAAAACTTACCCACATAAGGTTACCATACATATTACCCTTTATCCTCCACACCACCTATCACCCATATTCCATTTATAATATCTATAAATAATGGGATTTTGAGCTTACTTGACACATTATGATTAAGAAACTTGTGTTATCAACCAACTCATGCTAATGCAAAGCATTCAAAAGACTGATGTTCCTTAAGTCAGTCCAACTTTGGGTTTTGTTTTACTTTATCCTTTTCAACAAATAAACATTACACCTCATTTATTATTCTCTCCTTGATGATTCATGTATTATATCAGACCTCTATCTCATGAGTTTTCATGTCTTTTTTCACATCTAATATGGTCATCTAACCTACTTATATGCCACCATTATCATCCATCAAATCATCATAACCCTAATCATGAATAACATCAACATAACATTAATATTAACTACATATATATGATCAATCATCCTACCTCTTAGATATACCTTTCTCTACAACCTCAAACCATCTTTGACACACACCTTTTCTCCATAAACATTCAACCAAACCAAACCATGTGGTCCATCAAATTATGGAAACTCATTTGAGCACCATTCTCTAACCCTTGTTGAACTACATTAGCTTGATGTCCATGGACTATGTACATGATACTTGACTTTTAAGGGTAGTTTGTCCACTAACAACTAATTACCCTCCCCATTTATTCTCATTAATTTCCATTGATAATAGTTCCCTCTTTCTTAGGGCATCTTATGTTAGGGAAGCTTTGGATTCCTCCTAGCATCCTTGTGTTTTAACATCATCTAATGATTCCTCTTTGTTTTCCCCCATTACAGGGAGAACTACATTAGTCTGTAGTCTTTTGGACTATGTAGGTAGTGCTCAGTTACTAAGGTTAGCTCAGCCATATCCTTTATTTTCCCTTCTCCACTAAAATCTCTTCCTCCACTTTTCTACCTATCCCTTCACCACCTCCTTCCCTTCACCTTTTCAATCTCTTTTAACCACTTTTTTAGCTTTTCAATCTCTTTTAACACAAGTATTGACAGCTTTTACCATTGGCCCCTCCTATCTCCCATAAATCCACCACCTAATCTACTTTGTTGGCCTCCCCGTCACCTTACATTGTGCATGCTTCGTGACTCACTCCTTCACCCACTTTTCATGTTTTTTATCCCTTTCTCAGCTTCTCACCAATCATGCCCTTTATCCACTTTATATTCTTCCACCATCATCATCCTTTCCCCTTACCCTTGGAAACATGTCATACACTATTCCTCACTCTCTTTTCCTCACCAATTCCACATCATTATTTTCCCTTATACATCGATGTACACTTTTCCCTCCTTATCTTCTTTGCTACCACATTCTTACTACCCTTCCATTTCTTCTAAACCACTTTCATTTCAATTTTTAGTTATTTTTTTCCTCTTTCCCATGTTTTCAATCTACCATACTTTCTATTTCTTCTAGAATCCTTTTTTTTTATGTGTGCCACCACTCTCTATCAACTTTCCACTCTCCCCACCTTTTCCATTTTTTTCCTCCATAACTAGCTTCTAATTGGGTATTTATCCTTTAAAAAGCCTTCCATAATTTCCCTTTTCTTCTTATCAGTCTTAGCCTTTTCCACTTTGCATTCCCCTTTTCCACTTTCCATCTCAGTACTCACTTATCTTTTGCATCTATGTGAGTGTCTGTGCTTTATATCCCTACTTCAATTCTTCCTTTTCCTTCTTATCATCCCTAATTTCATCCTTTATTTTCATCTCATGCCATTTCATTGTGTTCCCCTATTTATTCACCACCTAACCACCTTTTGTCTTGTCAATCTCTTCAATCACCCATTCATCTTATCAATCTCTTGTAACAAGATAATTAGCTCATACCTTATCTCATCAATTTCTTATCCACCCATCCTTTGCTTCCCATCATTTCTCTTAACCCATTTCCCCTTTTCCATCCCATTTTTGAAGGGACACTTACAATTGTTCCAAAGGATAGTTTGAATAGAGTAAAATACACTTGTAAATTTTTTGAAAGGATTTTTGAAAAGCATCGAAGGGTACATGCCAAGATTTTTGAAGGGCACTTAGACATTTTGTTCAGGAAATTGTGTCAAAGTCCCTTAGATAAAAAGGCTACAAAAAAGGTTTTGAAGGGAACCCTAAGAAAATATAAAGGACCATTACAAACTCTCTGAAGGATAATTTATAAGAAGTGTATGACACTTTCACAAGTGTCAAAAAATCAAGACAATATAAATTTTGAGAAATTTTGAAGAGATCGAAAAAGCAAAAACATTTTATTGTCACTAAAAAAAGTGAGATGAGGTCAAAATGCCAAAGTTTAATGACCAAGATGTAGACATGTAAAAATGGCCATTGATAACCTCCAACCAAGCTTTATACAAAAAAAGGTTTTTAAGGGAACCTTGAGAAACTCTAAAGGACCATTACAAAGTCTCTGAAGGATAATTCAGAAGAAGCATATGACACTTTCACAAGTGTTGAAGAATCAAGAAAAGATAAAGTTTGAGCAAGTCTGAAGAGATTGATAAAGAAAAAGCATTCTATTTTCACTAAAAAATGTGAGATGATGTTAAAATGCCAAAGTTTAATTACCAAGCTGTAGACACCTACAACTAACTTTTGATAACCTCCAACCAAGCTTTTGACCAATTTCCACCCAAAATGCATAATTTGGCTTAAAAACACTAAAACATGCTAAATGATGTGAAATTGACATATTCAAGTTCTGATTTTGACCAAATTATCCCTAAATGAGGAAATGAAATTTATGGGCTAGCTAACTTTGATCAGTTTATTTCGAGTCAAAATGCCAATTTTGCACCTGGGTGCTCTAGATTCTTCTTTCCTATCTAATATTCTACATAAGACACAAAAATTTGTAATATTTTTTTGGTAGCATCCTAAATGGGAATATGGTTCCAATGCATCTGATGCCACCTTCCAATTCTAATGTAGTCAAATTTTAGACCAATAAGAAGATATTCTGATCAAATTGAGTAATTTGTGCACAAAGTGCTTAATCGTGATTAAGAGCTAATTAACCCAAATCAAGATATATTAAAAAATTCCATGGAAACTTTTTGAATACTTATTTTTGGAAATGAATATTGAATATCTAAATCATTAAGTGACCTCATTTCTTGGGAAGACATCCCCAGGCCATAAATTCCATATATATTAGGATTCATGCCCTCCATGCCTCACCAATTCCTTCCATGATGCCCTCCATGCCTCTTAATTGACCATTATTCAAATTTCATGATGAGGATAATTATAAACTTAATTCCAAAAATTAAATTAATCATCAACCACACATCTCAATCTTGAGATGCATGGTTGAGGTTGATTCTTATCAAATCTAAAAATCTATAAATAGGAGGCCTCACAACATAATTTCTAATCTATTTTGGTGAAAAGTTATTATGCTTAAATATCTTTAAAAGTATTGATAATGGAAATTTTCAATGTCAAATTGATTTCAAGCCAAGCCAAGCCAAAGCCACAAGGTGACAAGGAGAGATAGAGGTAGCCAAGCTTCCATTGCCAAGGACTTCATGAGCATAAGCTGAGCAAGCCACCACTACAAACACATTTGGAGCATCTAAGGAAGGTGAAAGAATTATTATGTTTTCAATATTTGATTTTTAGTTGTGATTTTCATTTGATTTTGGTAACTAAGATCTCCCTAGTGTCTAGGCCTAGAGATGTTATGATATTAGTGTTTTTATTTCATTTTGTTTTCATTTTAGAACTAACACCATAGTAACCATCCTCTCTTTATTCAAATTCCTAGATCACATAATGGCACACCCGATGGGACTAGATGCATCCTACACATGAAGAATACCATTTTGTAACTCTAAAATATTTATTTGAGCCTTTACAACTCTTTCAAATTAATTTTATAACATTATTTTGCCTTTTTTGTTTGCCACAATTTTACATAGTAACCAATGTTAGTAAGTAATACCGACATCGATTACCTACTTAATCAATGATGATTATCAAAACTGACATCAGTTTGATCTTGGTTAGCTAGAATAACCAATATCTATGGTAATAACTGACTTTAGTGACTATGTTTTTCCAAAAACACAAACTTGAGAGCTACTTTTTCAAAGTTTATTAGTTCAAGCTAAGAAGAGATTCAAAGATAAAGGAAATACTAATAATTTTTTTATAGGACCAAGCTTAATATTTGTTCAAAACATGTTTAAATCACCTTTACATGATTAAAAATCAATTAAGAACCTAGTTTTGGTGTTTAACAAATAATTTAGGTGTCTTTAGTGAATGTTTTCAAAGTTTGCAACTAAGACCAAGGGGTCAAATGAACACCACAAACTATTTCATTTGGCTTTAATATCAAACACACTTGTCAATTCCTATTTGCAATAGTTATTTAATCAAATTTTTGTTTGGTAAATAGAAGAATTTTGAATGTATGCTCTTCCATTTGTCCCCTTTAGGGAACCCTTGGAGTCAAAAGTGCCATTCTTATTACAAGTAGCCTAGTCCAAGGCTTAGAAATAAAGTCATCTAAATCACTCCCCAAAAACTCATCAAAATCTGGGTGACCTTGAAAATGACCCTAAAGTCTTTCTACTTTCATGATTTATTTATTTTTATTCATCTTGTCCCTCGAGGGGGACTTTGCCACCTCCCACAAGTTATTTAGGGAAGCTTTAACCCAAGATTTCATCTCCTAGAATTAATTTAATTTGGATCCTTTGGAGTTGTACATGGGACATAGAGGCACTTTGAACATCACACTACATTGAGTGAAAAATAGGATGTAGTGGTTGTAAAAAGGACTAGACCTTTTTGCAATAATCCAAGTGATATGAACCCAAAATCCATGCTTTTTTTTTCATTGTTTGGCATTAAAGTCACTATATAATTGATTCCCCTAGATCATTCTAAAACTTGTTAGATCTGAGATAGATCCCCACTTGTTGCAAAAGTATTGTTGGTATAAAGTTCACCTCAAGGTCCATGTCATAGTACTATCATTTGAGAGAAGGGGGGGGGGTGTAAAAAACATACTATATAATTCACATTTACTTTTGGATGAACACTTAAAATCCTCTCAAATGATGTATATTGATGGGTTCCAATAATACCAAACAACCTTGTCAGTTTAGGATCTAAGGTTGATTAATTAGTTGGTCTTATCCTAGTTTAAAGTCTTGTTTGGAGTTAAAACTTGGTATAAATAAATAATCTAAACCAAACACATAGTCCAAATTTTCCTTGGAACAAAGAGGCATTATGTTGGCCATGTAAGATCATGAATTTGCCTTGTTCAAAATTCATCAAAACCTTGAGAGTCATATCATCTACTTTGGTGTAGTTATGTTGCTCAATTGAGTTTATACTTTTACCAAAGTTGTTTAAGTCCTTTACTTATAATCTAAATTCAGAATTACACTTTTATAAGTTCATAGGGTTGATGTGTTAAGTGGGTTCCCCATTTTCACTAAACTTGACGGAACTTAGGTTTAATTTACAATTTGGGTTTAAGGTCATTTAAGACTCATAATCATTGTCATTACTTAATAGAATTAAGCCATTTTTTGCTAAAAACTTGCACTTTGAGTCTATGCACAACAAAATTTTGAGTAAAGAAAGGTAATGTTATGATATGAAAATTGTAGGAAAACATATTTGCCTTAGAGAATTTTTGAAACAAACCTTTTTATCACACCTTTTTAGGTAGTATAGCATTGTTGTGCTGCCCAAAACATTTTGAATATTATTTTATAGATCCTCTTGAATAGAGTTAAAAATTTGTTCTTACATTCTTAGACTAATCCAAGTGTACTTTTGTGATCCTTTGTCTAAAACATAGTTATACCATTGATTTTTCTCTAGCTTGTTTGTAAAAAAGAACCTAGTTTTATATGATTTTTTGTGAGAAAATAAACTATTGCTGAAGTGCAATTTGTTTAATACCTTATACCTAGTTGATCAAGTTCATGTCCAAGAATCAAATGCCTAGTTTTTTTTAGAAGTGTTTCAAATCTATTAGAAAAAAAAAATTGTCTATTTTCAAAGTCTATATTTTGACACCATTTGGCCAAGAGTCCTAGCACATGCCTTTTTTGAGCCTACCTTTTGATGCCCCATTTGGCCAAAAGACATAGCAACTTTTAAATACCTAGATTAGACTGATTTGAAACACTTCAACCTTAGAGTTTGGCATTTTGATTTTTTTAGGACCATTTACTTGCTTATCTTTGTGTGAATATTAAAACATTAGATACTTCATGCTAGCTTGTTTCCTCACAAACCTTTGCATAAACCTATTGATCTTTTTGAAAAATATAGACCAAGTTGGAACATCATCTATTTTAGAAATTATCTTTTTTAGGGTTTATATAACTCTTTAACCTTTTATCATAAATAATTAACTATGGATCCCAACATGCATTCCTACGCTCATTGTGGACTCATGTACAATCCAAGGATTAGTAATGTAGTTATGTAGGAAGAAATGGTGCAAGACCCCTATACAGACAATATTACTTATGGGATTGATTCTTATCCCTCTTATAATATGCAATTAGGGGCACAAACCTAGGATCCATTGGCCAACTATCTGGGTAACACACCACCTTATTCAAAATAGGACCAAGAGAAAATCACACAATACCTAGCTACAATACCCATAGTGGATGAACCAGTTCCTCAATAGTCATATTCTACTAATAAAATTTCCATGTATGATCCATTTTTGTTTAAGCAACATTTTCTAGAGAAAAAGATGAGATTTTGGTTCAAGCCATAGAGGTAGTGGCTAAGTTTCCAGTAGACTTTCCCCATGAAAATTTACAAATTCTAGTTAGAGTGCCCCATAATATCATTTATGACCAACAAGCTTCTTCTAGCAATCCTAGGGCTCTAGTCCAAACAACGTATCAAGATCTTAATATATCTAATCAAGGTAAAAAACATCATGGAAGAGCACTTTAACCAAATACAAATAACATATCAAAAATACCTAAATCTAACACATGATTTCAATCAGATAAACATGGTAAGTAAGCCTCTCATTGAATTAGTTCCTTGAATAGGAGTGTTGATAGATTTAACTAGACAAGATAATGAAATTTTTTATCCATTCATACAAACTATTCCAATAGATAAGTTGATGCATATGCCCAGTATTTAAGAAGTATTTTTAGCCTCTATGCTAAATAGTGAGCCAAATGTAGTAGATAATGTGTAAACAACATCTAACCCTGATCAAAGTGGTATTAATGTGTAAACAATTAGCCAACAATATATGCCTATAATTAATTCTATGAATAGGTTATCATATAAGGGAATAGGAGTTTATGTACCCTAACCTCAATCAATTACTTCCTCAAGTGTTCAAACTATGGGATTAAGTAATCAAACAATGACCAATGCCATGCCTCAAAGATAAAATGTGATGAATCCTACTTCTCAACAAGTAATGAGTAGTATTCCAAAATAATAGGCATAATCTAGTGTATTAATGAAATAAAGGACAAATAAATTTCCACCTCAATTATGGGTAACAAATTTTCCACCTCACTAGGTAACAAAAAACATACCTCTTTAGTCGTAGACTAATATGCCAATCCAAAACAAAGCAAGGTCTAGTCAACAATGTGCAAATATTGGTCAATGACATATGCAAAAATTATAACCTACTTTCACTTCCTCATAAAGATGCATGTAACAAGTAAATCCCCATGTTTCTCATGTACCTATTAGACAACTATTGGTCTAAAAGATGCCATAAATCTAGAGATAAGGTCTGGGTCTATAAGTTCCCACTCAACATCAAGGTTTGATTAGTTGGTAGCATGTCATTTTTAAATGATAGTAGGCATAGTATAGTTATATCCCTCAATCCCAACCATAAAATCTTCCAATTAAAACCTTTATTACTAACCCAAACTAGAATATCACACAACAAAGTGTGTAATTTCATATACATCCTCATCCACATATGTTATTCCTAGTCCTTTTCCTAACTAAGCCAATGTACTCTAATAGACATAATTTTGTCAAAGCATTCCTCTTGTGACCTCCCAACCATCTATCCAAACCCAATGTCTCCCTTAAACCAATATTCCATCCAGTTTCCTATCCCAAGAACTACAACAAATGAAGGAAGCAATTGCTACCATTCAAGCTGGTAAAAAAACTAAAAAGCTCAAATTGGATGAAATATTTTATTATCCATTTAACATGGAGTATTTATAGATACCATTTGATCCAGGATATGAACCACCAAAATTTGATAAATACAATGGGAAAGGTGACCCTAAGGCTCATTTGACCAAATTCTTCGTTGCAAGTCAACCAGTGGCATATAACAACATATACCTTTTGTTGTTGTTTCCAAGAAGCTTGGTTGGACAAGCCTTGGAGTAGTTTTTGAAGTTGCCCAAGAATTTAGTAACAAATTTTGATGATCTTTTTTATAAATTTATGCAACACTATCCCTATAATCTTGAGCATGAGATCTCATAAGTGGACCTGACATAAGCAAAGGAAAAAACTAGGGAGAGTTTTGAAAGTTATTTATAATGATGGATAACCCTTATGAGCCATTTCACCCATAATTTACCAGATAAAAAATTAGTTGTTGTGTTTACCAAAAAATTGCATATTGAGATAGCCTATCATTTGGAACTATAATTTGTGCATACATTTAAGGAGATTATTGATAAAGGTTTTTTGATCAAGAGGTACACATCAATAAAGGAGTCATCAAGATCAATTCAACTAATCAGATTCTAGGTACCAATGAAGGAAATAACCAAAATCCTATCTAAGTGTAAGTATCGCAGCTAACATAGGCCAATAACTATGAAAGATCAAAGTAATTCAACTATAATAAGAATGTTGTGGGAAATAGAGTAACTAAATCCCATCATGTACAAATAGTGAAAGCATAATATGCACCATATTTTTAGCTTACTCCTACCTAGTAACCTCTCTAACTAATTCTACATGCACAACAACCAAAATAACAAATACATTAGCCTTTACCATTGCAAACCCTTCCTCCTAAAAGAACCATGCCTGCACATCATGTCTTTAATGACCAAGGAGAACCTATTGAGTATTTATTTCAAAATTTTGATTCTAATAATATGATTAGTTGGCCTATACCAAAATATTATTTTCAAGGCATTTCTTATCCTAATTAGTACCATGAAAATGAATTTTGTGACTATCATCAAGTCAATGGGCATAATCTATGAAGATGTGTCTAAATCAAGCATTTAATTGAGAATATGTTGGAGAATGGGGAGGTAAAATTAGATAATGGTGCTTCCACTTCTAATAAATCTCTTGGGATCTATCAAAACCCATTTTCCTGACATAATAATTAATAATAGTAGAATAATCAATAACATCAACAATAGCTAGTGCAGTAGTATAATCAATAGTATCAAAATCAAAGGCTGAACTAGCAGAACCAAAAAAATCAACAACAAAACCCATAATTAAAGAATAATGGACAAAACAAAGGTAAAAATGGTAACAATGAAAAAACCTACCATGTAGTTGCACATGACTATAATAGGGTTGTAGGTCAGATTGTAGGGGGTAATATTAATACCATATCCATTAATCCACCAATCAGTCTAGACCATTGCTAAAGAACAATACTCAGCCAAATTATGTGGATAATCCTTCTTTGACCTAGGAATGCATATAGACAAAATATAAAATTAAGACTTCCCCTTTTATACCTTATATTGACAACTCATTCTTGCCATGTGACCACATGCAAGTGCATCAATAATCAAGACTTGTCCTTTTTAGTCCCACACCATTTCCAACATCAGTTAGAAACAATGGTTTGATATTTAATCTTGATTTTATAATCAAAACTTAAAGGTTAAATATTATTATCCCAAGCCCATAACCATTTACCACTTTGCTTGTCATCTAACCAACTATTCAACCTTAGAGTAAACCAATCACTACTAACCAAGATAAGAAGTTTGATATTATGGAACAATTACAAAAACCACTAGTGCAAATTTCAATCTTGGACTTACTATGAATGTCAATAATCCATAAAAAAATATTAAATGAGATTTTGACCAAGTCTACTATTGATAGTGACATATCCCTTAAAAAAAATCAAGCTTTTGTTGGACACCTAGCTCCAGTCCAACAAGTCACATTCAACCAAAGTGATATGTCTTCTCTTGGACCACTCCATAATAACCAATTATACATAGAATATTTATATAAGATGTCATAAATTGTAATTTGTCCTTATCATTAACAGATCTAACATCAACATAGTGTCTCTAAATCTCATCAAGCTTCTTAGGTACATAATGGTAGATCTCCAACCAAAAACAATAACTATCAAAGATTATGATAATCAAGAAAGAGAATCATAAGGCACCATTAGTTTTTTATTTATCATTGGGCCTTTTAGCCATGATATGATTTTCCATGTGCTTGATCTTGAGTTATCATACAACATGTGTTTTAGGCAAGCCTTGGTTATATGAGATTCATGCAGTCCCATCAATGCTGCATCAATGTATTAAGTTTAACCAGTTAGGGATGGAAGTGAATATTCTAGGAGATTTACACCCATATAAACATTGCAAGCATCTTGAGGCCAAATTTCAAAGCTATAATTATGAGTACTATATGCATATAAGTTCTAAGTAGGATAAAGGAAAAGCTATACTTATTGATCCTTCATTAAATAATTGAATAGATCTTAATAACTTAGATTCCCCTCCTAAAGCTTCTAATCATTTCACCATTTTAGATAATGGACTAAGAGAGTATGTGACCCATGATACATTTGATATTTCCAATATTCATTAAAATCAAAAAATCTTTGGGTGACCTAAAGTCATCCCACATATGAATTGGCAACAAAAAAATAAAGATAAGGGACCTGTCACATTTGTACCAACATCTGGCCTAGGACTTGGCCCTCTTGAAGGGGATGAATCATGGTTGTACAATGATAACCAAGTTGATTGTTATAAAAATTCCAAGTATCCTATACCTAATAGGATCGTGGAACATCACAATTATGAATTAAGAGGCCTCAAACCAAATCAACAAGGAACTATCGAGCCAATTTCCATGACTAAATATGAAAGACCTTATGGACTTAGATTTAATCTATCTGGGGGTGACCCCACATATCTTATTAAAACTCCATCACCAGTGACTAGTGATGATGATGTCAATAGTGAATTAGAGTTTGATCATAGCCTCACCTTTTATAACTTAGCTAAAACTAATATGTTTAATAACAATGCCATTTGTACCCTTACCTTGGCCATTTATCATAACCATTTGCCATTATATTATCCCTAACTGATAGATTAAGACCAAAAAGAATCCAATCTATTGATTAATGAGTTATAGAATGATGAGGCATTCTATGATTTCTTAGGCCTTAGAGATAACATGTTATTGGGAGATCACAAATCAAGATTCTCAATCACATTAGATCTTGCCACCTATTTTGGAGAGCGAGTGAACACCCTTAGTCAAAAATTAATAAGTAAAGCATTTAGGTCTCAAATTGAAAACCTCTTGATGCACTTTTTAACCAAGGAAAAAGTAAAGAGAAAGGCCATTCTAGTGGTGAAAACCTATTTCAGGTGCCATTAGATGGGGGTGTTTATTATTCCTCAAATTTAGACTAGGAGACCACCAATGATGAACTTATCTATGGTCAAAGTTTAACTTTGAAAAATAATAAGTATTTGATCAAATTATTAAATAAAATTTGAATATTTTTATCACATGGCCAGATCTTTCATGAGGGGACTTAGATTCATCATTCCTAGGAGAAGTTGAAGAACAAGTCCTAATAGAGGGCCCTAACATAATCCAACAATTCAAGTCACTGCCTACTCTCCTAGAAGATGGTTTGACCCTTCTATTCAAAGCTATAATAGAGGTAAATATTATGACTCCATCAGACTTGAAATGGATACAACTAGGAACATCCCTCATTGAGGAGGAATGTGATGTCTTTATAGCTCTATTGAGAGAATTTATATATATCTTTGCATGGGCCTATTCTGACATGCTAGGTTTAGATCCTACCTTGGTTTTGCACCACCTTATAGTTAATATTGATGCCAAACTAATAAAATAAAATTCACTTAAGATGGATCCTCACATTACTATATTGGTAAAGAAAGATTTGGAAAAACTCTTGGATGTAGGATGTACCTGATCCATTGACTACTCAGAATGGATCTCTAATATTGTACATATTAGTAAAAAGCCTAAAGCGATCAAAATTTGTATTGATTTTCAAGACATCAACAAATCTTATCCTAAATATCATTTTCCTTTGCATAATATCAACATGATCATTAACTCTATGGCTAGTTATGAAATGCTTTCACTCATGCATGGCTTTTTAGGATATAACCAAATCAAAATCACACAGAAGATTAACATAAAATAGTGTTCACCACTCTATGGGGAACATTTTGTTATTAGGTAATACCATTTGGCCTTAAGAATGCTAGAGATACATATCAAAGGGCCATGACTATTATATTCTATGATATGATGCATGATATTATTAAAGACTATGTCTATGACATAATAGGAAAATCCAAAACCAAGGCTAACCATCTAGTAGTACTACTTAAGATATTTAAAAGATTATGGGAGTACAAAGTTAGACTCAATCCAAAGAAATGTGTGTTTGGTGTAACTTCATGAAAATTACTTAGCTTCATCATGTCTCATAGAAGTATTTAAGTAGATCTAGCTAAATTCCATGTTATAATCAAGATGTCACCACCAACCAATTTAAAGCAACTTCATAGTTTTCAGGGAAATATTTAGTAAATATGATGCTTCATCTCTTACTTAGCAGATAAGTGCCATCTATTTACACACTTTTTGAAGAAATTAGTTGCATTTCACTGGGATGATCACTACCAAATAGCTTTTTAACAACACAATGAGTATCTTGTTAATCTGCCTATTTCATTATCTCCTATTCTAGGAAAACCATTTGTGTTATACCTATTAGATACTAATCATGCTCTAGGATCACTGTTGACTCAACATGATGAAAATGAAAATGAGCACATTATATACTACCTAAGCCATACCTTGGTTGCATATGAACATAACTATACACCTATTAAAAAATCTTGTCTATGTATGGTCTTCATAGCTCATAAATTATGCCATTATGTGTTGAATAATAAGACCATGGTCATTTTAAAATAAGATACACTCAAGTATATACTATTTAAAATAGCTTTGTAAGGAAGAATAACTAAATAGATTATGCTTCTCAATGAGTTTGACATAGAGTATGTCAATTAGAAGGCAATTAAGGGATAAGTTCTTATAGATCAACTTGCTGAAGCACCTCTCATAGATACACAACCACTCACATTTAAATTTCTTGATGAATCTAACATGACCATCATTAACACACACCTTGAGGAGCAGTCCTAGAAACTATATTTTTATGGTTCATTCACTACACATGGATCAAGGGTAGGCCTATTATTTATTACACCACAAGGGCATCTAATCCCTAAATCATTTAGAATCAACTTTCCTTATACAAAAAACATAGCTTAGTATGAAGCACTTGTTGTAAGACTTTGATAAGTAGTGTAGTGGAATATATCTCATATTCAAGTTTATGGTGATTCTCAGTTAATCATCAATCAGGTCACAGATCATTTTTAGACCAAATATGACAAGTTTGTTTCATATAGAGCCATGGTTGACACTCTTAAGAAATAGCTTACCAATGTTTAGTTTGAAAACATATTGAGGGATATTAATAGAACTATAAATTCCATGGCTACTATTATCTCTCTAATTTGACAAATAGATAAATCTAGCGAGTATCAATTTCTTGTCAAGAATTTGTCAGCACTAGCTCATGAATCTTCAACCATTGCCATGATTTGTGATATTATTAGTCCTAATTATATCTGATACTCAGACCTTTACAACTACCTTCATGACTAAGTTCTAATACCTAACCTATCTTGAAAAAAAAAACCAAAGCCTTCATTCATCATTCCTCTCATTATAATCTACTTGGATCTACCCTTTACTCACATAGTTTTGATGGAACTCTACTTCATTGTTTATCTTCGATAGAATCTACACTAGTATTAAGATAAGTTCATGAAGGAGTATGTGGTGCTTATTCTAGTGGGTTATTCCTATCCAAAAATCTCTTACATATTGGTTATTATTGGCCCACAATGGACATGTATTCTATTGCATATGTGAATAAGTGTGATAAATGTCAATGGCATGCTAATATTATTCATGCCCTAGTAAAAAATCTAAAACCAATGTTGACACCATGGACATTTTCTACATGAAGACTTGACCTCATTGTGAAGATTAACCCTACTTCATCTAATGACCATAAACATATCCTTACCACCATTGAATATTTCACTAAGTGGGTTGAAGCTATACCCCTCACATGACTAGAAAGCAAATTTCCAAATTCATCTTTAACCATCTCATTTGCTTCTATGGTGTCCCCTCTTACATTATATATGATAATGGATGATCATTCAAGAACAAGGATGTAGACTAGATATGTACTAAATACAACATAACAAAACATTTTTTTATAGCATATTACCCTTAAGGTAATGGCCAAGATGAGGCATCTAACAAAACCATTATCAACATTCTTAAAAAGATTGTCAATGATGTTAGTCTTGATTAGCACCTCTAGATATTACCTATCCTTTGGGCATATTATATCAATAATCATAACCCCATAAGAGCCACTTCATACTCACTTGTTTATGGTATTAAAGCCATCCTTCCCATTGATTTCAAATTACCTTTACTATGCATCTCTTTCAACCATGTCCTAGATGATCATGACTATTGAGTAGCTTGCCTGCAAAATTTATACCTTCTTGATGAAAAATGCATAGTTGTGCTAAAAAATCTTCAAGCATATCAGAATTAACTCAAGCGTCACTATAATTAGCATGTTAAGTATAAAACATTTAAACTTGGTGATATTATTCTTAAATAAAACCAAAAAAATATCATGGTTGAGAAGAAGCATAAAGGGAAATTCAAACCAAATTGGATGGGGCTTTTCATCATCACTGTAGATTATGGATTAAGAGCATATAGGCTTGCCACACTAGACAATGCTAAATTTTTAGAGTTGATTAATATTATTCATCTCAAGTGGTACTATGCTTGAATGCTAAGGTGTATTATCTGTAAGGACCATTTCAATTATGCCATTTTATCACTATTCTTCTTTATAAAAAATCCATCCTTATCTATCTCTTTACTGTATCCGCTTTCTACTTCTGACCTATTGACCTAGTGTGTTCTAAATCCTAGCCCATTTGACCTTGGTTTTTTTCCATTCATTAAGAAAATTTTATAATTAAGGTATCTAATCAATTCATCAGTTAGTTTAAGTAATTCAAATAGAGAGTTTATTTTGGGATAGTGTGATATAAATTTTGGTAGTTACATCCTTTATTTACTATTATTTTCTTATCAATGGTATTTATACTAATTATAACCACCTCTAGGCAAATTAGTATTATTGATCTATGCCATTGTGTCCTGGCTATAACTGCCTATAACCAAACTAGGGGCAACATTAAACCTTGACATACCAACTTACCATTTCTTATGCCACACTATGCCTTTTTACCAATTGTGCATGTTTTGTTTGAATTGATTACTACACTAGTCGAGTTCCCCTATTGTAAAGGTGGAACTGTAGTGACTTGAGGTCCTATTCTAAGACTATATAGGTAGCACTCGATACTTTATTGAGGTCATATCAGTCACCCTTTCCCCCATACTCTCACGATTTTGTGAGTAACCTAAGCCATACTCTTTCTATTTTATGAGAAACCTAAGTTTGAATGCTCTCACCATTTTGTGAGCTTGAACCATTTAGTGTCTCATAATTCTTGATCGAGTTGAGATACCCCAAAAAAATTCCCAAAAAAATTGAAAAATTATTAGAAAAGAACAAAAACATTGACCACTTCTTTGCCATAAGGATTCTATGAACCCTTACTAAGTTACAAGAAAATCACTTGTCATTTAGTTTCCCCATCCTTTTTGGCCTTTTATCTCACACACTTTCCAATTTTCAAGACCATTCCTATTCTTATATCACATCCATTATATATTTTTTTCCTTAGTTATCACATTCTTCCCATTCCCTCATACAACTACATTTGGCCTAAAGTATATTAGTGGCTTGATATAGAAGAAACCTGCGATAGTAGGTAGGGGCCGAATGGCTATGGCTTCACACTATTACTTCAAACTCAAATATTACAAACTATTACAAATTCTTGTTCCAATTTCTAATTCTTAGGATCCATCAAAATGGGCAAGAGAAGAGCATACTCTTGGACAAGTTACTAATTCTCTAATGCTTAGAAAAATTTTGATGAAAACTTTCCTTTGTGCTAAGACTAAGGCAGAGAGGTTTATTTATAACAATCTTGGGCGGTCCTACCTGCTCACTGGCAAGGTGGTGTCAATCCCATCATGCTTTACAGCTGGAAAGTGGGTCTACAGTGAAATACTATTCAATGCATTAGATCCACAAGATGATGATGGTGTTGATGATGGTTGAGGTTGTGGGCCCAACATGTCTTCTGCTTCGTTTACGAGGTCATCTTCGGATATCAGATTAAAAAGGCATCTTATCTGGAAAGTTCTTTGGAGATGCCAATGTCGACAATTAGGGGGTCCTACTTCACATGGAGTGTGTCGTGGAGTATAGTGGAAATAAGATTCCCACTCAAGCTGTCAGCGAATAATTGTGTGCATGACAGTGTCTTGATCATGATTTTCTTCTTCATGAATTTTGTGCGGGCCATGCCGAGCAATCCATCTGTACAGGTGTTCATTGAAAGTGGATTTGATCTAAATGTGCCATGTCCATAATGGTCACTTCAGTAGCTCAGTGAACTAGTGGTATAGGAATTCACTATTGAGCCTTTCAATTATGATGACTCCTGAATTTTGTCATCGGTTGGCTTGGATTGTCGCTGCTACAGACATTTGCAGGTCTTATGCTGCTGCATAGGAAATCTTGGTAAAATGAGGATGCAAGCCTTCTCGTAATATCTATTCTTGTACAAGAACATTCAAGGAATCAAATCCTTGGTTAAGAATCCTGGTGAGATTGAAACCAGGTTCAGGCTGATGCATCATTGTGGCTGGAGGATTTCAGCTGAGCCAATCTACAATCACATTGTCAGTGCCCTTAATGTGTTCTACAAAAAATTTGAATTGATTAAAAAATGCCTGCCACCTAACATATTTTCCACGACCATCTTTCCTTCCATGATCCTTTTCATTAAAGGTCATGAATCTGGTACAATTAGTTATAATTACAAAATGTGGCAAATGTAGAAGTTTCAACATAAACTTCTCAAGACATTTCTTTATAGCATAGATCTCTTTATCAGAGGAGATCAATTTTAACACATCGGGGCTAAACACACCACTCACAAATTCACACACAAACTCTTTATTATTATACAAACAAACAAGTACTCCTCCCCATGCTATATCGGAGGCATCTATGTAAACCTTCATCTGGTTGGATTTTGGGATATGCAATTCTGGTAGTAATGCAACTATTGCTTTAATTTTCTGAACTGCAGCTGTATGCTGTTCTTCCCAATAGAAATCTTTCTTTTTCTGGAGAAGCGTCTAGAGTATATACCTATCTTCACCAGTGTTAGGATAGAAACTATTCAGATAATTTAATAATCCCAAAAATGCTTGCAATTTTGGCTTGTCTAGTCTTTCAGGAAAGCTGAGGACTTTCTCCTTTATATGTGGCTAGATCTGCAACTTTGATTATTTAATCACCATGTCGAGAAAGTTACATTCAGTTTTACACAATTGAATCTTTGTTTCTAAAAGAATGATGCCTACATCTTGTGCTAGCTGGAAGAATTTGGAGAGATGTACAAAATGGTCAGAAAGACTATTGCTAAAAATTAGTATGTCATCTATATATACATAGAGAAACTGAGAAGTGCCTTCAAATATTTTATCCATGTGGGCTTGGTAGTATGCTGGAGCATTCATGAGGCCGAAAGGCATGACTATCCACTGGTAGTGACCGAAAGGGCAACTGAAGGTTGTCTTTTCTCTTTCTGCTTCCTTGACTCTAATCTGGTAGAAACCTGATTTGCAATCAAATTGAGAGAAGTACTTACAATCTGCAACCTTCTCTAACAAATAACTTTTATCAGGTATCAGATATGGAAATGGTTGGGTTATAGCATTTAATGGCCTGTAGTTAATGACAATTCTTTTCTTTCCTCATTTCTGCTTAGAATGTTTGTTGACCATAAAGGCGTAACAGCAGAAAGGAGAGGTGGATTTTTCAATAAACCTATTTGTCTCCAATTCTTTGATCTCGAGTTCCATATCATTGTAATCTTGGGCTGGAATTGGGATTTTCTTCCCAATCTTCATTTGTCTGCCTTCAATGATTTTAATTTCCATTTCAGGCATTGATTTGGACCAAAACTTCTGGGGATTATCTGAACAAATATTGGTTTTGATTTGGTCTCCTAATGTTTGTATCTCAGCCGAGATTATTTCTGGACTCTGAGTCATGGAGCTTGGGAATTGCTCAGTGGCATATATTAAGCGAGGGATTCTGAGCCTTTCATTATCTATGGTGAACATAATGCTTTTGGTAGTGGCACCATAGGGAGAATATCTATCAATGAATGATCCTCCTAAGAGGATATCTATTGGCATCTTCTCAAGGGCAAAGAAATCTGCATGGAAGATTTTATTTTGAATGTGAAGGGGTTGCTGATGTTTGTAATCTTTATAGGTGAAGCTATTCCCCTGAACATCAATGCTCTTATAAGCTAGGTGGTCATCAAGTGTCTTCCAATCACTGATGAGCTGTGGTTTAGCAAATGAAAGAGAAGCACCAGTGTCTACTTGGGCATCTACAAGTCTACCATTTATTTCTAATGTAAAGAATTGGGCAAATTTGCCATTAATCAAATGATTTAAATAGACAGGCTGTGGAAGTTCTAAAGAAGGAATACTGGTACATACCAATTTTTGTCTTCCTGGATCCTAAACTATAGCTGGTTTAGGGTAGATGTCTTCTTCTTATTTTGGTTTGGCTTCTTCTTCTAGGAGATTACTGCATTCACCAGGGCAGTAATCTTGGTCAGAATAGAACATACTTCCGAGTTCATCTTGTTCATTGTCTTCATCCCACTGAGGTTCTATTGCTGCAGCTGGTTCTTCTACTGGTAGGAAGACATCCCAGTTTGGATCTTTGATTTCTCTTGGAGGTTCATGGCTGGTGAACTTGTTCTTTATCCAAGAGTCGCTAGGCTTGAATGAGCTTAGATATTACATAGGAGGATGTTGGATTTTGTGCATTATGGGAGGCATGCGTGGCTATGAGGACTGTCTCCCTCTAGATGATTCTCCTTTAGAGTATCCTCTTCCTCATGGTTTCTCTGGTCACTCAGGCACTTCATGGTGATTGCATGACCAGGCTCCATATGCTTCATTAGACTAGATAGACCAGTCATGGTGTCATGGCCTATAATGTCTTGCACATGTTACATATTTATCATTGGGTGTTTTAATTCATCTGCAAGTGATTCAAGAGCTGCTGCATCTTCTTCATCATTAGATGCTTCTTCAGGAAGATCTTCAAGATTAGGTTCATAGATATCTTCTTGGAGATACAGATCTTCATCGGTGTCAACTATATCCCACCACACTGCTGTGTTGGAGGAAAAGATGGCTTTAATAGCAGGATTTTTCTAGGAGCAATTGGGAGCAATGTGGCCGGGTTTGTGGCAAATATAGCAAATCAACTACTTGGATGGAGGATGAGCATTGCGTCATTTCTTCAAGAAATGGTGAGGAGGTGCATAAGAATGCTTTTTACGAAAAGAGCGACGCCAGAAATAAAGATGCTTACGGCACTGATTTTGCTTTTTGTGAGGTTGGACAAATGGTTTACAGCCAAAAGGGGCTATTTCAGGGAAAATAGGAGTGATTTGTGAGGCTTGGTGCTTGCTGAGTTTTTGCATAGACTTAGTTTCAGAGACTAGAGTCATAACTTGCTGCTTGGCAAAATCAATAACATCAGAAAGGGCAAGATCTTCGATCGTTAGTCCCTTGAGATCAATATAGGAAATGACTCTATCAATTAAATTGTAGGGCATAGCATGCAAAAATTTAAGCTTGATCTCTGTAGATGAAAAACTCTTACTATCATAGGCAAGCTATCAGAATTGCTTAGCAAAAGTATCAAACTACTTTAGATCACAGAGCTCCATTTTGAGTAACCATTTTTTTTACTCCAATTCTCTATTACCAGCTGGAGGTGCAAACTCATTAATCAACAAATGAAATAAAGCTGCTAAAGAATCAGGTTGGTTATGTACATGCTCATATTGTTGAGGTTCAGTCATAGACTGCCACCATTGGCTAGCAATACCCCAAAAAAATTTGGATGCAAAGTAGGTGCTACCAACTTGGTCGAGATGAGCCTGAATAGTGAGTACACGCATGGTATTACACCAAGCAGTGATTTCATTCAAAGGATTTAGTAGGTCATCGATGTTTAAATACCAAGGCTGCAGATGTACATGGGTTCTTTGCATAAGGGTATGGCTAGGTGATTTCTTTACAGTTTTGAAGGTCGATCCAAAAGAGACTAAACAAAGTGGCTTTTGAGCAGAGGATTCAGCTTTTTGGTCTTCTTTGGAAAGCCAACTAAGACTATCATCAAGAATATCTATTTTAGTATCAATGGAAGCTACTTTTTGCTGTATTTTATCTATAGTGTCTTTGATAGACAAAACATCTCTACACAGATCATCAAAATTTTCAATGAAATGAGAATTGAATCTAGAAACATAATTTCTTTGTTTAAACTCATTAGAGGGATCAACATATGCAGCTGAGAAATACTGCATAGTTCCTGCAGGTTGCTTATGGACACCCTTTGGCGGTGGCCATCTTCCTCCTCGATACAGAGTAGTTGTATCTTTTGTGTAGAATTCTAAACTGTCTTCTCTGGGAAGACTCATGAAAGTTCCTGGTAAATCATTTCCTTGATTTACCTCTTCACCTTCGATCAATATGTGACCGGTTTTAACAGATCTACGTGAAGAAGCAGTAGATGGTCTGGATGGAGATAAGTGAGAAGAATTTACAGACAAGGATCTTGGCAAAATATTTATAGTTCTGCTATCACTATGGTGGACTGTGGCTTGGCCTTTCATCTTTGGAGAGACATTCTTTAACCAGTCAAGTTTCCATTTAGAGGGAATTTCAATTGACTCAATATGACCCTTTTGCAGTTGGATAGTACCACTTAATCTTCTGGCATATGGTATATTTTCAAGGATCTTGGGGTGATTGGTGTTGGTCATGCTATAAACAATATAAATATTTATAGACGCATATTTAAACTCACCAAACGTATCTAAACCAAACAAAGAGGTAAACAATCCCCAACAATCTAAAGATCCATGCTTTACTTCGTTACAACCTTTATTGTGGACTGCGACAGAGAGGTTGGGACAAAACTCAAAGCAAATAATATCATCATTTAAGTGGCCAAGGCTAGATAATTGATAGGAATGCTTAAAACTAACTTGGCGGTGATCACACAAAGCAAGATATATAACAGGCTTTATATTACTTGGAATCAAGGGTACTATGTGTACTCAGATCAAACCAAAATGAACAAATTTCAAATCTTCATGTGACCTGATATAATTGATTTCTTGTTCAGGTAACAGAGATAGTAAATTTGTCTAGTAGGTTTTCTTTGGTTTGTAACAGAGAGTTAATTCTACAGACTTGATTCTAGGCTTAACAAAAGACAGATAGGTAGAGGTATATAGAAATTTAGATTTTATTAACTCGAATTTCTTATACACATGGGAAGCCTTAATAGTCGAAGGTTTAAATAAATTGGTTTCTTTCTCAAGAGTTTCTTCAGTGACATCAATATCGGGACAATCAGATATTTGATCTGGGACAAAAGGAGGGAGTTCATACATGCCTTCAAACTCTGATTCATTCATGATTTCAACTGTAGAAGTGGATGGAGCTTTTCCAAATTCCATTGTGGGGAGATTTGGGTTTTGGTAAGCGAGAAATTTCTGGTGAGGGAAATAAGGGATGTAGAGATAAAAGCGACCTATGACAAATGTAAATAACGGCCTGTGACTCGATGTAATAACTTTCCCAAAGAAATTTTCAAAGTAGAGAACTCAAAAGATCAATCCACAGAATTGAAAAATGATCACAACTTATAGTAAGTCTGGCTCTGATACCAATATTTTATATGTCTGTAGATGCCTCCTTTCTTCTAGTATCTTGTGGCTTGATATAGAAGAAACCTGCGATAGTAGGCAGGGGCCGAATGGCTACAGCTTCACACTATTACTTCAAACTCAAATATTACAAACTATTACAAACTCTTGTTCCAATTTCTAATTCTCAGGATCCATCAAAATGAGCAAGAGAAGAGCATACTCTTGGACAAGTTACTAATTCTCTACTGCTTAGAAAACTTTCGATGAAAACTTTGGATATTGCATCCATGAAACTATGTAGGTAGTGTCCACTTACCTAGTGCATATGGAGATAGCTTAGCCACCCCATTCTTTTTATTATATTCCCATATTTTGTTCTTTTGTTAAATTTTCACCTATTTTCTAGGGGTAATGTTCATAAGGTTTTTATTGCATTGTTTGTTTATTAATTTTTTCTTATTTTATTTGTTTGTTTGTTTTCAACACTTTTACCTTGATTTAGTTTATGTGTGTTCATTGGGTGATTCCTTGTCCACACTTACACTTTAATCCATCCATATTCATATGTTTACATTGTCATCATGGTCTCTATCATTGGTGCATTGGTTTTTATTGAGTATTAGATTTTAGGAGTCAGTGTTTATGTATATTTCAGCTAAGTCTTCATGATATTATACCATGACGCCTACCAACACGTGATACAAAAAACTTAAGATTCGAGAACTCTATTCAATAATGAAGGCATCTCTTCAACATTGACATCTTCATTCTATCCTTATCATATCCCAAATAGATTAATTAACAATAAAATAATTTCAACCTTTATTAGTTTGGATGAACATCTCACTATTAGTAGGTTATTCCAATTCATCACTACCCTTTGTGTTAAGTTATCATCATCCTTGGCCAAGTTTATCATGTTTTCCATAATCAAGGTCCAATGATTATAGCTACTTATGGGCAAATCATTACATACCATCCCACCTGCATTTCTCAATGATTATAACCACCTTTGAGTAAATCATTGTGTTATCACCATTTTCCTTTTTTTTCCTATATAGGGGCATGCTATTATCTTGTTTGTCTATCCTAACTATGGTAGCTTCATCTTCTCAATGATTATAACTACTTTTGGAAAAATTATTATGTTATCATACCACGTTGCCACTATCAGGGTACACTACTTATAACTACCTTTAGGTAAACCATTATACGCCATCCCACTTGCATTATCAATGATTTATAGTACTCTATCAATATCATTATGTTTTCATCCCATCATCTTTCCTTTCTATGGTCCCCTCATTTTGATCCTTTCTTTTTAAGGGACTGTTTGTTGACCTTCTTGTGTAAACCATTCCTTTAAGGGGGCATCATACAATTAGTTTATCATCATTGTAATTATAGGCATACATGAAATTTTTATTCTTTGAGAAGATGTTACTGTCCTTATAGCTTGCAATACCTTCCCAAATAGGGGCAAATTATAGACACCTAAAATTGGCTACTAATAACCTTCAACTAAGCTTTTGACCAATTTATACCCAAAATACACAATGTAGCTTAAAAACACTAAATCATGCTAAATGATGTGAACCTGACATATTCAAGTGTCAATTTTGGCTAGGGTATCCCTAAATAGGGTAATGAAATTTATGGGCTAGCTAAATTTGATCAATTCATTTTGAGTCAAAATGCTAATTTTGCACCTAGGTGCTCTAGATTGCTATTTTCTATCGAATCTTATACACAAGATACATACCTTTATTATTTGTTATTAGTAACATCATAAATGGGAATATGGTTCCAACATGTCTGACATTGCCTTATAATTCTCTTCTAGTTGCATTTTGGACCAATAACAAGGCATTCTGATCAAATTGAGTAATTTGGGCACAAAGTGTTTAATCATGCTTAAGAGCTAATTTACCCAAATCAAGGCCTAATAAAAAATCCCATAGAAACTTTTTGAATACTTATTTTTTGAAATTAATATTGAATATCTACATCATCATGTGACAGCATTTCTTGGGAAGACATCCCTAGGCCATAAATGCCACGAATATCAGGATTCATGCCCTCCATGCCTCTTAATTTAACCTTCTTCCAATTTCATGATGAGGATAATTAAAAACTTAATTATAAAAATTGAATTAATCTTCAACCACACATCTCAATCTTGAGATGGATGGTTGAGGTTGATTCTAATCAAATCCAAAAATCGATAAATAGGAGGCCTCACAACATCATTTCTAAGATATTTTGGTGAAATTTTATTATTCTTAAATATATTCAAAAGTCTTGATAATTCAAATTTATAATTCTAAATTGATTCCAAGCCAAGCCAAGCCAAACTAAAGCCACAAGGTGACAAGGAGAGATGGAGGTAGCCAAGCTTCCATTACCAAGGACTTCATGAGCACAAGATGAGAAAGCCACCATTAAAAAGTCATTTGGAGCATCCAAAGAAGGTGAAAGGATTTTTTTTCATTCCTTGCTTTTTAATTGTGTTTGTGATTTTCTTTTTTTAACTAAGCTCTCCGTAGTGTCTAAGCCTAGAGATGTTATGCTATTAGTGTGTTTATTTTATTTTGATTTCATTTTGGAACTAGCACCATACTAACCATCCTCTCTTGAGTCAAATTCCTAGATGACACAAGCCAATGTAAATATCATGCATCTTTAGATATCATATGTCATGTAAAAATATGAATGAGGAAAATGAAATAGAGCACGAGGACATAGTGAAATAAGGTGATCAATGATTATCAATATAATGAGAGATTATGGATCAAGCATATTAGAGTATATCAAAAGGAGAAGAAGCAAAATATAATATAAGGAGTAGTGAGATGCATGAAAAAACATGATGGTTAATGAAAGTAGCATTAAATTTTATGGAACCTTGAAGATCTAACAACATGCAAAGCCTAGATGGAAATATTGATGGACATGTTTCCAGTTTGGAATGAAAAGACACAAATATACAATAGAGCAAAAGATCTTAGAGGTGGTAAAAAGAAAGCAATCAAAGGCCCACTTTTAATAAGTTCTAACAATCAAGTGGAGGAATAGACAAAACTTGTGAATGAACTTGATATGTCTACATGGACCTTGATATTGATTGATCCAACTAATCAATCTATGATTAAGGAGGTTACACATTTATGACTTAAATCTAGTGGTTAATATAGATAGTAAAGAGACCTAAACATTATAGCGTGAAGAATGAATTGAGACACAAGAAATTGATAGGTCAAGTCATAATAAAGAAAAGTACTTAGTGGATATAAATAAGTGTAGTCAAAGTATGAACACATTAAAGAAATGAAACCCTATATTCATTATTCATATATATGACATCTAAAACATGATCATATGTTGATGTTATAATTACCAAAGGTACTAATAGAGAAACTTGAAGTATGTCAATTAGAGATGTATGCAGGCATAGAGTAAAAGTTTGAGGGATAGACAAAAAGAGAGTGAGGTATAGAGGAAGAAAGGGCACATAGAGAATGTGTGGAGATTAAGGAGTTATAGACCAAACTTGTAATACAAAAAAGAACTAGATTCATTTATGAATTTATCATGTATACTGGAGTTGTATCTCCATAGTTATAATTAGTTTGTGCCATTAGACATGTTTCTACGCTAGATTCGCTTTTCTACATTCAAAGAAGGGAAATGAGAAACTAAGAAGGAAATGGTCTAAGGCTTGTATGTACCTAGATTGAAGTCGTGCACACCATTATCTAGACATTGTGAGAACTCCTCTTTGGTTGTGGAGGATGACACCTGAAAGAGAAAACACTAAGACAAAGAAGGCATTAGATAAGGAGATGGTGGGTTGCCAAGCAAAAGCTTGATCCCAAAAGTAAAAGCTTGAGATATGTCAACCCACTAATTGATGAAAAGATGTCTAATAAATAGCAGAATGATAAAAGACTGTAATGATAAAGACTGAAAAGGGAATGGAAGCAAATGCTTACCTGAATGTTGTTGTCAGCCTGGTCATAGTCGTCAACGTCGGTGGTCTTACTGGCATTGGTTGTCAAGGTCTGTCGACGTCGGTTAGTTTGTCAATGTCAATTGGGGCAGTGGTCTCTACAGCTAGTGTCGGTCAGGGCAGTATTCTTTGGATGAGGTCTAGTCGGGTCTGTGGCCAGTGGACAGGGTCTAGAGAATGGTTTGGGTCTATCTAAGGGTCTGAGAGAATGGTCTGGGTCTGTCTAAGGCTCTGAGAGTCTGATTTGAGGTAGTTAGAGGTTCTGTGTAGAGATACAGGGGAGTCAAATGGACAGAATGTCAAATGGACAGAAGGGTAAAGGAGGCCAATAGGGAGATAGGGAAATAAGGGTTTGGGTCTGGCCTAGTTGACTGTCTGGTCTGGGGGGTGATATTTAATGGAAAGCAATAACTAAAAACATAATGAAAACACAGATAATATACATACCTATGGCCTACAGAAGGAGTGTTATTGATACCTGTTCTTGTTGTTGATGTAGCCTGTGTGGGGGACCTGTTGCTATTGTAGAACCCTAATGCTATTACTAGTGCAGAAGCCCTATGAGAGAGAAAGTGAGAGGTTTGGTTTGAAGATTGGCACATTGATTGGTAGAGTGGTGGATCATCAAAGACTAAAGATTTTAGGATTCAAGAGTTGAATCAAGAGCAGGGGCCAAGAATTTGTGATTAGCCTCGCTAGAGGTTAGAAATTTGGTTCAAGTAAAACTGACGTCAGCGATACTGCCGACGTCGGCTGACATTTGACCAATGTCAATGGGTGGAGAATGAGTAAAAGAGCTACCAAGCCTATTTTCCATCTACCAAGTGCATGATCCATTGGAGAATTATCAAATGTTGGGCTAAATACACATGAGAGTTGGTTAGGCGGTTAGAAAGAAGTAAGAATAGGTTTTGGGTGAGTCATAGGGTGGGAAATAGTCCAAGGTGAGGTGTCAAATGAGGTTTTATAGGTGATGTGTAAAAGGGGAGGATGATCAAGGAGTTTTATTAATTTAAAATAGCTAGTTATTTCAAATTAACAAGACATGGGTTAGAAGTGTCGAAGTGGATGAAGGAGACCAAGGAGGGAGAAAGGACCAAGGGGTAGACATGATTTCGGTGTCTACATTTGCCCATTTTTGTCTTGTTGGTGTTTTGGATGAACTGCAAGACAAAAATATGAGTTGATTGCCTCAGGTGTGGGATAAGGTTGATTTCATCTTGTTGGTTGTTCAAGTGAATTACAAGACAAAAATAAGAGGGTTGGTTGCCTCGATTATGGATGAGGTATTCTCCCTCAAAGTAGGAGTCAAGGGAAGGGAACCTGAAATTGGGTGTCGATTTGATAAAGAGTGGATGAAGATGGTGAATATGGTGAATATGATAAAGAGTGGATGAAGGTGGTGAAGATGGAGTGTGAATGCTGTAAAAGTCATGATTGTGTGTATACCACTTCACAAAATGGTTAGGTCAAATTGTCATAGGTTGAGGGTCAAGGAGTGCCAAAATTGAAATAACCAGGCCCCAACATTTAGTCATCTACTGATTGGGTTATTCAACCTAAGCTAAAGCTCCAATGGTCATCATGTTCCAGGTATCTCAAGCTCAGGAAGTGCTCCTAGAAACATGAAAATGTCACAAGTAGTGGGGATCAACTGGCTTGCGATCCTATACTTTTGAAGGTAAAAAATATGCTCACAATTTTGCTAACCATTCATGAGGTAGCATACATGTAAAAATAACCAAGGCAAAGTCGCTTTGGAAGTGGTCGTAGGCGAAGGAGATAGTCATGATCGCCATGGTCATTGGTCAAGGTGGATGGATGAAGGAATGGCCAAGCTAACCTCAGAAGACCCCATGTCAACTGAGTGCTACCTACATAGCCCCTGTTGGAAGGGCCTCAGGCCAATGTAGTTCTCCCTTAAAGGGAGGAATGGTCAAAGGTAATGGACTGGTCTTGGTCGAGGGCAAGGTCATGGATTGGTTTTGGACGAGGTCAAGGTCAAGTGATGAAGGAGAAAAAGATGTTATAGCCTTTTCCAAATGGTGTACTATGTAACATTGGTTGAGGCTCTTTCATCCCTAGCAATTGTCCATAGTCGTGATGGATGTATGCTAAAAATGAATTGAAGTCTATTTATGTTTCAACAAGTATTAGTTTATGCTTAACATAAATTGTGTCTGGTTGATAGTTTCCATGTGTATTGGTGTCCATAAAAACTATGTGAAATGGACTATGATGATGTCTGATGTCATGTTGTTGGTTTGAAATGTTTTGGTTGGTTTGGTTTGAATTGGTTGGGTAGAAAAAAGTTTGGTTGAATGTGACCAAAGTGTAGAGAAAAAGTGAAAGGCGAATTGCTCTTTCATTGACAAGGACCAAAATGTGGGCATAGATAGGGGTTGCTAGAGCAAAAAGCCCCATTTATGCATTAAATCGTTGACCCATGTTGTGATAGAGAAGTAATCGAATCACTTGACGTTAAGTGAGCTCAAAGTCCCTTGAGTATCTTGGGGTGTTAAGTAAGATATGTGATATGAGAGGATGGGGTAACCCTTTTTGGTGGCAGGAATAACCTTGCCCCTTTTATAGGTGACCCAAGAACGACTATAGGCATGTCCATGACTTTATAACTTTGTCAATCATTTTTTTTTGGTGCAGACTGATCAATGCAGGAAGTCTGCATTGGGATGTTGTTTTGCTTGTGGTCATTTGTGAAGTTGATCGATGCGGGAAGCTTAAAAAAAAAGGTGCTATTTGTAGCAAGATTTAGTCATAGCCATCCTTCAAGGGAGTGGTCTAGACTTTGCTTTATATGTTTTTTGATATGACTTTGGCCTAGCTGTCCTTCAAGGGAGCAGTCTAGTAATACAACAATTGTGTAGCTGTCCTTCGAGGGAGCAGTCTACATTTAGAGTTTTATGACCTTTGATATGATAGGTATCCCATTTTTGACATGTGTTTGTTGACTAAAGTTTTAGCCATGGACAAGCCTCTAGAGGTTTAAGGGTTCCCTTTTATTAGGTCAAAGCATTACTGCTTGACAAAAAAAAAGGGTTGACAAAGTGTTGGGAATCAGGGTTGAAAGGAATAGGAGTGATAATGACAGAGGGTTGCTCAAGGGAGGAGCTCAAGTAAAACATCAAGTGATTGAGTACTCGACTAACAATACAATGGTCAAAGATGCAAGGCATAAAATGGGCTCAGGTTCTGATAAGTCCCTAAGCCATGCTTGTGTGTTATGATAAGGTCTGAGTCAATTAGGAGCAAACTTGCCCCATTTGTCTCTTTCCAGATTGGTCACATGTTGATTGATGTTAGATGGGTTGATGATTGAGAGGATGGGTTGAATGTTTGGTCGAAGATTGATTAAGGTCATGATTGATGATTAGTTAGCATCTGGTCAATGTCATGGTTAATGTCTGGTCATGGTTAATGTCTGGGTGAATGTGTGGGTGAATGTCTTGGTCAAGATTTGGTTGAAGTCTGGATTGATGATTGGTCATTGTCTGATTGATTGGGTGAAAAGATTGGTCAATTTATTCAGTTGAGATTGGTCGAGGCTAGATTGAATGTGTAGTCAAGGTTTGGGATTAAAAGAGTGATTGATATTTGGTCGAGATTGGGTCAAAAGGTTGGTCGAGGCTTGGATGAAAGTTGAATTCCCCCAGCAGCTAAGGGGAAGGTTTGACAGATTGGTCAAGGTTGGTTGAGGCTTGGTGGTCAGATTGACTGTGTTGATGTCAAATAAGGAGGTTAAAGGGGGTAAAGGTACCATAGTCTAGCATGGAGATCTTGATTTAGGTGATGAGGTTTGAGAAGTATGGGTCGGTATTGATGATTTGTTGAAGGGGTAGTCAAGAGGATCCTTGATGAGAAGGGTATCCATTCTCTGATGTTGACGAGTGACAGTTTTAAGAGTGCAACAACACTTAGTGTCATGTCCTAGAGTGTGGTGATAATGACAGAATTTAGAGTTGTCAAACCAAGATGGTCTTGATCTGAGAGTCGATGAGTGGGGCGGTGTTGAAGGCTTGTTGACAGTGTGGTCGAGAAGAAAGGTGCCATTCCCCAGACATTAGCGAATGACAACCTTGAGGACACAACAATGCTCTATGTCGTGCCCAGGCGTGCGATGATATGCATAAATCTAAGTGTCATCAAGCCAAGGGGGTTTAGCTTTGAGAGGTTGATATGGTTTAAGAGGTGAGAGATTGATGCGAGATGACTGGAACAATTGCCGTAAAGCAAGGTATAAGAACCTGCTAATGGGTCTGTGTGTTTTGTTGTAGTGGGGGTTAATGATTTTGGTTTAGGAGGCATTGGTTGATGGATTGGAGAAGATATATGTCTGATGGGTTAAGAGAGTAATGGAGGCAACTTGCCTCTGTGAAGTATGGGAGTAGGAAGAACTCCTATCAAAGTGGACGGATGCGGGCCCAAGATTGAAGGTAATGTTGAAGGTAAGGGAGGAGTCCTCCGGTGTGGTCTAGTGGCCTTCTTTGGTTTGGGTTGAGGACCATGATTGTGCAAGGTGAGTTTAGATATGGGTTTGGATTCAGATGTGGATGGAGGTGAGTGAGATGTAGTAATCTTAGGCAAAAGGCAAGAAGAAACCGTGACTAGGTCTTCCTTGGTCGAAATGGGCAGAGAGACTAGTTCTTCTCCTGGTGGAGAAAAAATAAAAGAGTGTAGCTCCTTAAGAGGATAGATGGCAGGGGTGATTGTGCCTTCTACTTGTGCTTGAAGAGTAGGCAAGGTAGGGTCCTCCATTGGTAGGAGGAAGGACGAAGGTAGGCTTAATGGCGTAGGTATGGTTGAGGCGTCCTCTAGTATAAGAGAGGTCGATGGAGGACTAATAGGAGAAAAAAGTTCTTCATCTTATGAAAGAGAAGTAGAGGAAGAAGGGTCTTCCACCTGTGAAGGAGGTTGGTCAAGGACAAGAGGTGAGACCATGTTGACTATGTGAATGTCATGCTCATGGGAGCTATCAGCCATGGTCTAGACATTGTTTTGAGTAGGTGGATGATTAGGGAATGGTTGTTTGAAGATGTCGATGTGTTGGTTGGGTGGGGCATTTGGGTTATCCAAAACAAGATCCCCCTTGTCGATCATGTCTTGGACTATGTTTTTGAAGGTTCGGCAATTGTCAATGTCATGGCCGTGGACACGATGAAAGTGATAGAAGTTGGTCTCCCTATACCATGTAGGGAGGGATTTTGAAGGGTCGAATTGAGGTGGTTGAATTGGAGGGAGATTGAGGACCCCCTGCTTGACAAGTTTTTCTAAAATAGAAGTGTATGATTTTCCAAGTTGAGTGTATGAACGTTGGATATACCATTGTTGGAATTGTTTGGTGATGCTTGGAGATGTAGAAGGTTGAGATTGATTATTTGTTGTCGAGGATGGTGATCTAACAACCATAGTGTTGGCCATTCCTTTGGACTTAGAGTGGGAAGAAGAAGGTCTGGAAGAAGAATGCTCATTGGCTCTTGCATTAGTATTACGCAATTTGACCTTATCCTCTTCAATGGCACAGAGTTCAAGCTTTTGAGCCATGGTGAAAACTTCGTTGAAAGTGCAAAATGTCTAAATCTACAAGGTAGAAGAGATGTGCCTGGCACATGCTCAAGAAAAGAGCTCGATGAGCTCAGGTTGAGGTAAGGAGAAGGAGAGCTGGTTAATTAGGCATCTCCAATGGGTGACAAAATCGATTATAGATTCGTCATCAAATTGCCTGATGGAGTAGAGGTCTGTGATCGAGACTTGTTTGGTGATGTTGATATAAAAATGGTCAAGAAATATTTGGGCAAGTTGAGTGAATGAAAAGATAGAGTGCCTGGCAAGAGAGCTATACCAGTCAAGGGCAGGGCCAAAAAGTGACATGGGGAACGTGCATAAAAGTAACGCATCGTCATGCGGTATCAGGTAGTAGGCATGTTTGAATGTCTGTAAATGTTGTTATAGGTCTTCCTTACTCTGGAAGTGAGTAAATTTAGAAAGCTTCGACTGGTTGGGTTATGGTGGGATCAGGACAAAAGGATGGATGGGTTCATTGCAAATTTGCTCATACAAGAGAGCATTACGTGAACCAAAAATAGAGGTCTCGAGACTAGACATTTTATCCATCATCATCTTGATGAGATCTACTGATGGATTGGTAGATGGGGCACCCCCTAATTTGTAGGGTGCTTGAAAAGTGCTGGAAGGGGCATACAACGTAGTCGATTGTGCTTGTAGGGGCGCAACATATGTGTAACTAGTCATAGGGACAGAAGTGTAGGCCAAAGGTGGTTGGGTTATGAAGGTAAAAGGCATAAGTTGACTGGATATCACCAAAGGTGGTTGCATGGTGGCATTGGAAAAAGGGGAGACAAACACTCTTGCATTTATGGGCATAAGAGTGTGTGGGGTTGAGACAATCAAGTTCTGGTATGATGTAGAACTTAGTTGAATTGCATGTGGTTGAGTGGGTAATGGAACCCCGTTGGAGGTGGGTCTAGATGGAGAGGTCAAAATTTGCATATTGGCCATGGTCGGGTTAATGGTTGAGGCAAAAGGCTGGGTAGCGGATGGTGTTAGTGTCATCGCCGTTTCACCTGAAAGGTCTCACGTTGGGTTTCTTGGGAGATAGTTTTAGAGGGCTGTGACATTGAGGTCTAAGAATCTTTCAAAATCTTGGTCCCCTTCAGGGACGATGGGGGTCTGAGTTGGGGTCGGTCGAGTAGGAGTTCTTTTAGTCTCTGAGTGGAACTCCATTATAGGACTAGTTATATATGGGGAAGGCGGAAGTGATTGATGGCTAGCATGGTCAAGAAGGGCCTTAGTTTGACTGTGTGTCAAAACCATTCAAGGCAAGAAGGGTCAGGTTCCAAAAACTGTGTTTTTCCAATTTTAGAAACTCAAAATGTGGTTTTGGCAGAAAAAGGGTCAGGTTTTAGGCTGCTATTTTGGGAAAAAAGGACTATGATAGTGACCGACATCAGTTGAAAAATTGATGTCAGTGAGAAATATGGTTGACGTCAGTCAGATAACTGATGCTGATGGAGGAAGGTGACCAGCGACGGTGGTAAAGCTAATGCCGGTGACTATGGTTTCTAGAAACCCAAAAAATTTGAAGATTCTTGGAAAAAAAGGAAGAAGAACGTCCTCACTAGCTCAAACAAGCAGATGGGAACAAAAAAATAGAAGAACACAAGCAGGTCCTAAGCATTAAATCCTAAGAATCAACTTTTAAAATCTTGTGGCTTATGCCTTAAAGTGATGTTTGGGAGGTTGGTTGTTAGAAGGGTCCTAGAAGAGGTAGTCTATGGATGGTTTCAGGTTTGTTTAGGTGCTCAACAGTCTGGGTTAGGTTCCATACATGGCCTAGTGCTAAGGAGGAAGCTCCCCTCACTTCACGAGCCTAGTGATAAGCTGGTCTCGCTTAGCCAAAATATACTTTCCCTAGAGATTAGACTTTGCCAGAGAATAGAGTGGGCTTTCCTCTTGGTGATGAAATCCAAGTAGGATCACTGGGATGGGTAAGGTATCCGCTGCGGGATGAAATCCTAGTCAGGCCTTGTCTCAGGTAAGTTTGATGTTTGATTTGGTGTAAGTGGTTCGGTTCTGTAACATCAAGTGGACTATGATTAATTCAATATGTGGTTATTAATTACTAGGTGTGGACTAAGAAATGCAAGCAAGCAAAAATGGAATGCAATGTATTTTAAGCCCCAAGTCGAAATGTTAAGTTGGCCTGAAAACAAGTTGAGAAAGGGCTGAAAAATATGATTTTTGACTAGTCTAGAAATGCAAGAAAAGAAAGAAAAGTTATTTTTATTCCTGCTTATGATGTTGTTTAGAAGAGAAGAAAGAGGTGAAAAGGGAGAAACCTAATGCACCTATATGAACAGAAAGAAAAGGAACCTAAGGAAGACCCTAGTGTCCCACCGGGCGTGCCAGAATGTTTCTATGCTAGAATCGCTTTTCTACATTCAAAGAAGGGAAATGAGAAACTAAGAAGGAAATGGTCTAAGGCTTGTATGTACCTGGATTGAAGTTGTGCACACCGTTATCTAGACGTTGTGAGAACTCCTCTTTGGTTGTGGAGGATGACACCTGAAAGAGAAAACACTAAGACAAAGAAGGCATTAGATAAGGAGATGGTGGGTTGCCAAGCAAAAGCTTGATCCCAAAAGCAAAAGCTTGAGAGATGTCAACCCACTGATTGATAAAAAGATGTCTAATAAATAGCAAAATGATAAAAGACTGCAATGATAAAGATTGAAAAGGAAATGGAAGCAAATGCTTACCTAAATGTTGCTGTCAGCCTGGTCACAATCGCCGACGTTGGTGGTCCTACCAGCATCGGTTGTCAAGGTCTGCTGATGTTGGTTAGTCTACCGACGTCAGTTGGGGTAGTGATCTCTACGTCCAGCATCAGTCAGGGTAGTATTCTTTAGACAAGGTCTAGTTAGGTATGCGGCCTGTGGATAGGGTCTAGAGAATGGTCTGGGTCTATCTAAGGGTCTGAGAGAATGGTCTGGGTCTGTCTAAGGCTCTGAGAGTCTGATCTGAGGTAGTTGGAGGTTCTATGTAGAGATACAGGGGAGTCAAATGGATAGAATGTCAGATGGACAAAAGGGTAAAGGAGGCCAATAGGGAGACAGGGAAATAAGGATTCAGGTCTAGCCTGGTTGACTGTTTGGTCTGGGGGGTGATATTACTGGAAAGCAATAACTAAAAACATAATGAAAACACAAACAATATACATACTTGTGGCCTGCAAAAGGAGTGCTGCTGATACTTGTTCTTGTTGTTGATGTAGCCTGTGTGGGGGACCTATTGCTATTGTAGAACCCTGATACTATTGCTAGTGCAGAAGCCCTGTGAGAGAGAAAGTGAGAGGTTTGGTTTGAAGATTGGCAGATTGATTGGCAGAGTGACAGATCATCGAAGATTGAAGATTCTAGGATTCAAGAGTCAGATCAAGAGCAGGGGCCAAGAATTTGTGATTAGCCTCGCCAGAGGTTAGAAATTTGGTTTAAGTAAAACCAACATCGGTGATACCACCGGTGTCAACCGACATTTGACTGACGTCAGCAGGTGGAGAACGAGTAAAAGAGCCACCAAGCCTGTTCTCCATCTGCCAAGTGCATGATCCGTTGGAGAATTGTCGAATGTTGGGCTAAATATGCATGAGAGTTGGTTAGGCAGTTAGAAAGAAGTAATAATAGGTCTTGGGTGAGTCATAGGGTGGGAAATAGTCTAAGGCGAGGTGTCAGATGAGTTGTTATAGGTGATGTGTAAAAGGGGAGGATGATCAAGGAGTTTTATTAATTTAAAATAGCTAGTTATTTCAAATTAACAAGACATGGGTTAGAAGTGTCAAAGTGGATGAAGGGGACCAAGGGGGGAGAAAGGACCAAGAGGTAGACACGATTTCGGTGTCTACAAGACAAATTGAGTTGGTTCTTAGTCAAGGGATGGGTGTCTAGAAAGAAGCTTAATTAGCTTAGGTAGATCCTAAAATAGTGAACATAATGGCTAGTCAAAAAGGATCCTCCTCAAACGAATCACCTCTCTTTGATGGATATAACTATGCTTTATAGAGTATATGAATGGAAAAATATCTATACTCATTAGGTTTTGATGTATGAATGACTGTGGTAAATGGATATATAGCGCCTATTGTACCTCTTATTAATCAATTGCCAAGAAGGTATATGAGAACAATGCCAAGGTAAAGAATTTTATTCATTGTTGTCTATCAAATTCAAAGTTTATCCAAGCTATGCACTATTAGAGTGTAAAATACATATGTAATAAGTTAAATGTCATCTATGAAGGAGAGACAAGGTGAAACAAGCCAAGCTACAAATATATAAAGGGAAGTTTGAGAGTCTTAAGATGAGTGAAGAGGAAAATATTGTTGACTACCTCCTCAGGGTAGATGAAATAGTGAACACAATCAGAGGTCTTGGTGAATGAATGGAAGATTCAACCATAGTCAATAAGATCTTAAGATTTTATCATCAATATATGAATTGAAAATATCTGTAATAGAGGAAGTAAGATATTTGGACAAACTCACTATTGATGAGTTGCATGGCACATTCATAGCCTATGAGATGAGAATGGGAGAAACTAACACTTATAAAATAGAATCTACATTCAAATTAGCAAAGTAGGTAAAAGAAAAAACATCTACATCTAAATATAATGAGATTGATGGAGAAGAAACAAATTTTTTTAGAAAACTAAAGAGAGGATCAAGAAAATATTAAAACAAGTTACTATTCAAATGCTTTAATTATGGTAAGGTAGGATACATTGATGCCAAATGTCCTTATAATAAAAGGGAAGATTTGAGCAAGTAGAGAGTAGCAAAAAGGTTAAACCCTGCAATGGAAAATGTAAGAACTTCTTCAAGATTAATAGAGTTTTATACACAAAAGAAGATAGTGACTCAGTGAAAGATAGTGATAGTGATAGATCTGATAATGATCATGATTATGATTTTGTAGATAAGGGGAATGAATTCTTATTCATGATAAAATAATCCACTTTAATAAATCAAGAACAAGATAAATATGAAGACTGGGTTGAAGAAGAGGAAGGTGAAATTGATCTAGAAGGTGAACTTATGTGTGCCCTAGAAGAGATTGAGAAACTAAGAAAATATAACTCAAAATAGAAGAAGGTTGGGAAAAAGGAACATAAAAAATATTATTAAATGATAGTGACTTTAAAAACTCAATTTTAGGAGGCTAAAATAATAGGATAAGTAGTCAAGATGGATCTATAGTCCAAATATGAAGAATGCATGAAGCTTGAGGCAGAAATAGTAGCCTTGAGGAAAGAACTTGAGAAAGCAAAAGGCTAATTAGATAAAATTCTAAAGTTGATAAAAGTATCAGACATTCTTAGTGAACTAATAAGTGGTCAATATCCCTCAAATAAAAAATTTGGTTTTGGATATGATAAAGGAAAACATTCCTCAACTAGTATCTCAACAAACCTATATGATAATTTCAAGATAGGAGGAGTAGAAGCCATGAAAGAGAAGGTCAAAAATGACACTAAGATTGATACAAACAAAGATAAGGTGAGGGGAATAAATTTTGAAAATAAGCTTGAAATCAATGATGTAGAAGGATATACTAAAGTGGCAGTCTTGAAGAAACAAAAGTGTATGAAAGTTCAATATATTGCACCAAAAATTGCTATGACTAGGTACTATTCATTCTTTTATTGTTATTTTTACATCTTTAATTAGTTTGGTCATATGGATATTTAATGTAGATTTATACCTATAAGGAAAAATAAATTTTCAAGTTGAAACTCATTTGCTACTCTATTAGATTCAAGTACAATATACTACAATTACAATAATTTTGGTCACATAGCTAGGCATTGTAAGACTAACTTTTCAATGTCAGAATTAAATAATGTAAAAAAATTCAAGTCTCCTAATGAGAATAAAGTATCAAAATTCATCAATAAAGAAAATAAAAGGACATATAAGATACCTAAGGAAATATGGAAAGTGAAAAATCAATCCTTGATTGCTCAAACAACACTCCATACCAAAGAGTAGAATTTGTAGGTGATAAATAGTGGGTGATTAAAGCATATGACTGATGACAAGAGAAATTTCACCAATTTGAGAAAGTGAAAGGAAGGAAACATCAATTTGGGAGACAATACAATAGTTAAAATCAAAGGCAAATGAACCTTGCACATAGTTGGTAAGCTTCCTACACGTGATGTCCTTTATGTTGCAGGATTGAAGCATAATCTACTAATTATCAACCAGATGTGTGATAATGGATATAAGGTCATATTTGATGTTGAAGGTTGAAAGATAAGGATATCTAGAAAAATAGTCATAGAAGGTATAATGACTGAGAGTAACATTTACAATCTTGTTGAGATAAATAACAATAGTTACCTCATAGGAAAGGTTGATGAAAGCTAGTTATGGCATAGGAGAATGGGTCATGTCAATTTTGATAATTTATCCAAAATGATTTTGAATGAGTGTGTAAGACATATTCCCAAGATAAACAAACCCATAGATACTACATGCAGAGAATGTTAATTAGGCAAGCAAATAAGGGTCAAGTTTCAAACAAAAGAATATTCAACTATAAAGCATGTACATTTATTTCATACTGACATTTATGGTCATAACAAGACAAGAGGATCTAAAGGAATTCATTCCTTGATATCGTTTTTATATCATTACTCAAGGATGAAATGGGTAACCTTTTTGAAGGAAAAATCTCAATCCTTTGAGAGATTTACGATCTTTAGAGCCATGGTTGAAAATGAAATGATAAGGAAGATCGAATGTTTGAGATCTGATAAAGGTGGAGAATTCACCTCTAGTGAGCTCATAGAATATTGTGAGAAGAATGATATTAAAAGGTACTACTATAATTAAATAAATCCATAGAAAAATGAATTTTTTGAGAGAAATAATAGAACTATTAAGGAGATGGCCAAAATAATGTTGAAAGAGGCCAAACTATTTGATGAATATTAGAGAGAAGCAGTCCAAATAGTAGTATACATCTTGAATAAAATTCAACTAAGGGTGAAGAGTGATCAAACCCCATTTGAACTATGGTATGGAAATCATGTATCTATTAATTAATTTAGAGTGATTGAAATAAAATGATACATTAGAAGAAAGGAGAATAAACTAGTAATTTTTGAGCCAATATGTGATGAGGGAATTTTTCTTGGTTACTCTACTCATAACAAAACATATGTATGTTACAATAAGAGGATACATAAAATAGTTGAGAGCATCAATGTCAAGGTTGAAGAAGGATTTAAACATGTTAAACTTGATGAGGAGGTCAGAATTGAAGAATTATAAGGAGCAAAAAATGAAGAAGAAGATAGTGAAGAGGAGAAAGAAAAGACTAAAAAGGCACCCCTAAGGTTTGTTCAAAAGAAACATCCCAAGGAGCAGATAATTGGAAACAAAAATGAAGGAGTTCAAACTAGGAGAAGAATTGGAATGAATAAGGACCAAGTAAGTTTTTATCTATTTTTAGAAATTGAGCCTAAGACCTTTAGTGAAGCCAACAAGGATGAAAACTAGTTAAAAGCCATGGAAGAAGAACTGAGCCAAATAGAAAAGAACAAAACTTGTGAATTAGTTCTTATAACCTCAAATAAGAATGTGATAGGAACAAAATGGGTTTACAAAAACAAACTCAATGAAGATGGAGTTATTATAAGAAACAAATCAAGGTTGGTGTGCAAGGGATATGCACAAGTAAAAGGCATAGACTTTGAAGAAACATTTGCTCTAGTGGCAAGACTGAAAGCTATAAGAATGTTTTTTGCATTTTTTGTTCATAAAATGTTCACATTATATCAAAAGGATGTAAATTCAGACTTATTGAATGGAAATTTAGAAAATGAAGTCTATATTACATAACCAAAAGGTTTTTATCTAGTAGATGAAGAAGATTATGTGTGCAAACTGAAGAAGGCACTATTGGTCTAAAATAGGCAAATAGAGCATGGTATTCAAGATTGAATCAATACCTACAACAATAAGGTTTTATAAAAGGATGGGAAGACAAAAAATTATACATTAGATCAGAAGGTGATCATATGTTGACTATTATTATCTATGTAGATGATATCATCTTTGGAGGTAGCAATAGTGAAATGTGCAAAGAATTTGTTACACAAATGCAAAGTAAATTTAAAATGTCTATGCTAGGAGAATTTTCCTTCTTTATTGGTCTACATATTGCACAATTTGATGAAGGGATATTCATATCTCAAACCAAGTATGTAAAGAAGGTGCTCAATAAATTTAGAATGGAAGATAACGAACTAGTTAGTACTCCCATGATAACTAGATTGAAGTTGAGAAAAGAAGATAAGTCCCCAGATGTAAATAATGCCATGTACAGATAAATAATAGTAAGCTTAGCATCAAGACTAGAAATCATGAAAGAATTATGAATCATTATAATATGTCAAGGAGCTCCTGAGGAATCACATGTCAATGTTGTGAAAATAGTATTTAGATACATCAAGAGCACAATTGAATATGGCTTGTGGTACCCTACAAGTGAATATCTCACTTTGATTGCATATGTAGATGCTGATTGGGTAGGAAGTGTGGATGAAAAGAGAAGCACTAGTGGTGGTGAATTTTTCCTTACAAATAGACTTGTGTCATGGCTAAGCAAAAATAATAATCAATTATGCTTTCTACAATAGAATAAGAGTATGTAGTAGCAACAACATGTTGCACCCAAGTCTTGTGGATGATGAAGACTCTCAAATACATTAAGGTAGAATACCAAGTAGCTATTTCTATCTTTTGTGATATCTTGAAAGCCATAAACATATCTAAGAATCCAGTGATGTATTATAGAATGAAGCATATATCCATCAAATATCAGTTTTTGAGATAAAAGTTTATAGATCAAGAGGTTACAATAGATTATATGCCAATAAAGGATCAAATTGTAGATATATTCATCAAGCATCTTCCTAAGGAGTAATTTTATTATCTAAAGGAAAAGTTGTGAGTGGTGGCTCCCAAACCACATCACTAGATTCTATTGATAGGGCATGAGTCTAGGGGGAGCATTGCAAGAACATTATTAACTCTTGGATTAAGAGAAAAGGCAATTTGGTGAGAAAGTTGTAGTCCCTTGACCTTTTGATTTCAAAATAAAATAAAAAGGTGGTTGGCTCTAGATAATTATGCCTATCTATATAGAGATATGTTGATTATTGATTGGTATTTTAGACCATTTCTATATAAATGATCATTTGTAAACCAATTGAGCTAGGGGAACTATATGTGAATGTGTCAATGCCTAATGGAAGTTCCTTGCTCTATGTTCCATCCTAAAAAGTCTTAAGATCAATGTAAAGAAATTAGATTACAAGCATAATCATGAAACTTGTTGAGATTTTATGGAAGAGACTCTTTGTCATTAATATCAAAGGGGGAGAAATCAAAATGAAGATAAATAATTGAAGTCATTCTGATGATGTGTTTCCATCAATGACAAAGGGGGAGATTACTGGACACAGTCATCGATATATGAAGGATTGTCATTGATTTTAAATATAACATGTTCTATTATACATTAGATAAAGGTGTTGAGCTAAATTTTCAATTTGTTAAGACCTCATGGATTTTTGTGTGTATCTTTATTTCCAAGAATAGTCATTTGAATGCCTTTTCAATTTTGTTTGGATATGGATGAGTACATAGGTTGTTGGTGGAAATATTTACATATATGGAAGCATCTAAAGGAAATAATCACACTAAGCAACTTAGGATTGTTTTTAGTTTTGGTGGACAAACTTTTCATGTCTTGTGGATGAGAGAATCAAAAGTTATGTAGGTGTAAAGAACGGCTCCTAGACATTTGAACAATGTTTGAACACTTGGTCATTTTTACAAATTTACATTTGTTCAAAACGAATGCTTTAGGAAAATTTTTGGTCTCCACACTTAGAAATTTTTGTAATTTAGAATATTTTTGGAGAAAGTGGTTCATTGAATTGTTGCAAGAAAAATGGTTAAGTCTTTATTAGACAAAATGTCTATAACAAAATTTTTGAATGAAGAGTTTTCTTTCAAATAAAGTGCCTCATCAAATTCTTTTAGAAAAAGTGCATTGGGATATATTTTGGGAGAAATGGTTAAGTCTTTGTCAAAAAAATTGCCTCAAACAAAATTCCTGAAGGAAATGAGTCCCAAAAAAAAGTTCTAAAGTGATCTTTATTAAAGTGCCAAAGGGTAAGTGACCCAAACAAATTTTTTGAAGGGTGCTTTTACAAATGTTCTGAAGGGTATGTAGACTTTTACACAAGTTTTGAAGACTTTATTGAATTTTTTTTGAAGGGACACTTGTAATTGTTCCAAAGGATAGTTTGAATGGAGTAGAGGACATTTAAAAAGTTTCTAAAAGGATTTTTAAAAATCCCTAAAGGGTACATGCTAAAAGTTCTAAAGGGCACTTAGACATTTTATCAAGGAAATTATCCTGAAGTCCCTTAGAAAAAAGGTTGCAATAAAAGGTTCTAAAGGGCACCTTGAGAAACTTTGAAGGAACATTACAAAGTCTCCAAAGGGTAATTTGGAAGAAGTGTAGGGTACTTTCATAAGTTCCAAAGTTTCAAGACAAGATAAAGGTCAAGCAAGTCTGAAGAGACAAATAGAGTGAAAGCATTCCATTTTTTCCAAAAGAAGGAAGAAGAGGTCAACATGTCAAAGTTTAATGACTAAGCCAATGTAAAGATCATGCAGCTTTAGAGATAATATGTTATGGAAAAATATGAATGAGGAATATTTAATGGAGCATGAGGACACAGCGGAACAAGGTGATCAATGATTATCGACATAGTGGGAGATTATGGATCGAGCATATTAGAGTATATCGAAAGGATTGAAAGCAAACCAAAATATAAAGAGTAGTGAGATGCATGAAAAATCATGATGGTTAACAAAAGGTAGCAGTAAAGTTTATGTAATCTTGAAGATCTAACAAAATGTGGATCCTAGATAGAAATATCAATGGACACATTTTAAATTTAGAATGAAAACACACAAAGATTTGATGGAGCAAAGGAGCTTAGAGATGGTGTGAAGAAATAAATCAAAGGCCTACATTTAATATGTTCTAAGAGTCAAGTGGAGGAATAGACAAAACTTGTGAATGAACTTGATATGTCTACATGGATCTTGAGATTTATCGATCCAATCAATCAATATATGATTAAGGAGGTTGTACATTTATGACTTAAATCCAATAGTTTCCATAGATAGTAAAGATAATTGAACATTATGGCATGAAGCATGAACTGAGATGTAGGAAATTGATAGGTCAAGTTATAGTGAAGAAAATTCCTTAATAGAGATAAATGAGTGTAGTAAACGTGTAAACACATTGAATACATGAAACCCTAGATTCATTATCTATATATAAGACATTTATAACATTTTCATATGCTATTTTTGTAATTGACAAAGGTGCTACTAGAGTGACTCACAGTATGTAGACTAGAGACATATGTAGATAAAAAGTAAAATTTAGAGGGATAGAGAGATGAAGGTTGTCTAAAAGGGTATATCTAAACACAAATAGAGTGAGGTAAAGAGGAATATAGGTCACATAGAGAATGTTTAAAGATTGAGCAGTTACAAACCATACTTATAATAGAGAAATAAAACTAGATTAATTTATGAATCTATCTTGTATACTAGAGTTATAGCTCCATAGTTATGATTGGTTGGTGTCATCAGATAAATTGAGTAATACTCAATTAGGAGATGGATGTCTCCTTAGGATTGGTGTTCTTTAATGTAACCAGTGTTGTTTTTCCAGTGAGGAATCTAACTGTGAGGGTAGATTAGAATAGTAGATTCTAGTAGCTATTCTCACTGTGGTTTTTCCCTTTTGGTTTTCCATGTATAAATATGGTGTAATTTGTTTCTCTCTCTGTGTGTGTGTATGTGTGTGTGTGTGTGTTTGTGTGTGCGTGTGTGTGTGCGTGCATGTGTGTGTGTGTGTGTGTGTCTTTGTGCGCGCGCAGGTGTGTGTGTGTGTGTGTGTGTGTGTGTGTGTGTGTGTGTGTGTGTGTGTGTGTGTGTGTGTGTGTGTGTGTGTGTGTGTGTGTGTGTGTGTGTGTGTGATATTTGAATTTGTTCTTTAATATTTATATGCATTTGTATCTTCTCTAAAAGGTTTAATGAACTAGTTTTTATTTAATCTAATAATTCACCTCCCTCTTAGTAGATAATTGTGTTAAATAGATTAAATATATGAAATATTGTCAGGGTCACTACTTCAAAACATCCATTTATTCCTTTAGTGTCTTTATTAGTTACTCATGAGTCTTCCCTTTTGTACCTCTCCAACTATTCCCTTCACCCTATCCATCACCTCTTAAACCTTTAAACTTTCTACACTTTTTACATGTACTTGACAAAGCGTGATCAACGCACCTTTTTTAGCCTTCAAAGTATGCTCATGAAACACATTCACAAGGCTTATTTTCATTAAGCCATGCCCACTATAGGTTTATTTTTATTCCTTTTCATAAAAGGAACATCATGCCCTCTTCTCATCCTAATGTCCTTAGTTGACATTTTCATTAATACATTTGTCTCTTGATTATATTATTCCCTTTACTATTAGTGTTATTCATTGCCTTACCTCATCTATTTTACCTTAAACAAGATTACAATAACCATAACCATAACATTCATAAGTATCCACATAACATTAAACATGATAACATTTGACCAATGACATCCAACACATTTTGTACATGTTTACATCAAAATGTGCAATATTTTATTTATGGTACAAGGAGTCACACAACACATGCAAAGTTATCAAACTATCCACACTTCACCTATGGCCTCTACATACATTATTTTCTTACCTAAGAACTAGGATAACTATTTGATGACTCTAGATTTGTGTTCAGTCATCATTCTACTTGAGTTTTCCCTAGACTAACATCTATAACTTTCCCTATCTCAACAACTACTAAAGGGTGTACTTTATTATCCTCTTTTGCATTTATCTCCATAAGGCATGAATCATAATCACTCTAGGTCTTTCACCCTACTCACCTATCATATCCATTGCATCCCTCTACTCTAGTTATTTTCATCACATAGGTACCACCATTTTTTTCCTCATCACACATCCCCTTAGATAGTAATGGTTCCTTCTATAGATAGGTCGACAGTCATATTCTCTAGCCCTACATCTTGTGTAGTTAAATTATTGCCTTCTTCACTACTTTGGAGGTAAGAGTTCAGGCTCAAGCTTGGGCCATGGGTGCCTTTCCTCTTGTTGTTGATCTAACAATACTTCCATTATCACCATTACATGTTGTAGTATCTAGTACATTTACACATTCACCATATTGATTATTTTAGGTTACAGGGTTTGTTGATTACCTTAGCCATTATTCTTATTGTTTGTGATCTTCAACCTTGTGTAGTTTTGTACAGTCTCTATAACTTCCAAAACCAAATACTTTAATGATAGAAATTTGTACTTTTCATGATTATTTAAATATAATACCTAACCATTCTTCCTCACTGACATGATTATCCATTCCATTGATGGAGAAGGTCATATGATGTCAACTCCCTTGAATAGTCTTCCCACTTGAAATGGTCATGTATACTTAATATTTTGTTTGGACACATCACTCTCGATCTAATTGGTCATCTTGATAGACACATTAGGCACCATCATGATGTCTTTTTTTCACCCTTATCATATGATCCACATTTGATATCTTTCCTTGCTTTGTCATCTTGTGGTCTTTGTGGGCTTGGTGGTTATTTGGATCATTTCCACCTTTATCCTAGTTGACATAAATTGGCTTCCAACCATGGGCCATTATAATGATGAGGCCTTTAAAACTACCACTATTTCTAGTTGTGGTAACTCCCAAATGCTTGCCACTATAGAATCTCCCCCATCTATTCAAAATGTATAACCAATATCCTCGACTATGTATCTCACTATTATTAGGACCTCTTCTAAGTGAAACCTAAAGTCATTGATTCTAATGAACTAGTATAGAGGATATAGACATGGTTGTCTTTCATCTAACCTGCCCATGTAGCTCTTGGGTCAGGCATGGTCCATACTCTATCACTCACCATGCTACCAATTTTATAAATCATAAAATCTACCTAGCTATCAAATAAATTATTTATATGTCATCACTTTGCTACTACCTTTAAAACTTGAATTGTAGTGATGATGAATGCTCACCAAAATGACTATGGAGATCCTGGTAGACACCCACCTCCTAGAACTTGTCTTATAGTGATATATGCTAGAACTATACTTATACCCTCACATAATTTTAGAAGGCATAACCTCTTCATAAAGGCACCTCTTATTTGGCTTAGCTCTATGAAAGGACATTTTTAATGCTTAAACTTTTGTTACCCACTTATTTATCCTACATTACCCATCCTTTTTCTCTCCCCCTAATTCATGTGGGATTATTATGGTGACTATTCACCAATCTACACTATGACATCTCATTGTTACCAACCTTTCAACCCAAGCTTAACCATGTGTTATTTCATATTGGGGCAGCCCATTTGAGCTCCACTAGAACTACATTTGGATTTATGTTCTTGTTGGATATTACATATACAGAGATATGTAGGCAATATACACTTGCCTAGTGCATATGTATTCGACTTGGCCACCCCCTAATTAAACCTTTGACAACTGACTTTACAAATCACCCATACATTCAACCACTTCTACTTTGATGTTGGCTATTTTTGACATAAATTTATTCACATCTTTTGGCGACAACCTTGTCTAGGCCATTTTAACCACACCAACCAACCTTTCCATGTTGAAGTTTTCATAACCTGACCATTTGGGTTGTTTCATAGGAATAGTTCTTACCTTAGATACCTACAACTAAACTTGACCTTGTCTAGATCGCTTGATAGGCATGATCTAATCAGCTATTACTACTGTTATGGACTAGTTACCCCTAACATATGTCCCTCTAAACCCAAAATTAAATTAACAAACATTAGAAACTTTAGTTCATGTATGATCTTGGCTACCACACTTAGTCACATTTAATGTGCATATTTGCATCTTGAATACACAAACTACCTTGTGGCACCACTTAATACCTCCCTAGTAACTACTTATCAAATTTTTACTTGATTTTGATTTAACTCATTGAGTCCTAGTTTAAGGAGGAACACCTCCTCCCATACTCAAGGCATCCTAACCTTTGACCAAGTGATTAATTTTTGTTTTTTAGCTTGTTAATTCAAATTTGCATAATAAAAAGGGGGAAAATGTAGACACTAGAAAATTACACACTTGTAGTTTTTGATGTTTGAATCTCTTTAGGACCCCTTAAAATCCCATTAAAACCTTATTATCCCTTAACAAAACCATCTTAACCTAACCAAATCACTATTATCCTATTCACATAGTACTATTTAAAATACTATTTCTAAGTACTATTTAAAAGTACTATTCACTTTCAGACCCATTATCACTATTCACTATGGGACACACTATCACTATTCATGATGACATGGAAAGTGACATAGAAGGTTATTTTTGAGGTGATATGGTAAGTTACATGGCTTAGAAGTGTGGTGGATTGATGTGGGATATCATACCCCACCTAGGACCATTTCCCAAGGTACTTAATGACTTGATTTAAGCATCATAAGGGTCCCCCTTGAAATATGTTGAATTACCAGTAAAGGTCCATCATTAAACATGTATTTTGTCTTCACACATGAAATTGGCCTTCAAAATGGGATACCCACCACTTTAGTGGTTTAGAAAGATGAAGGGGACTATATCCACCCATTTTTTCCTTTTCAGCAAAGTGGGAGACCCATGATCAAGGTGGGAATCCCTGCACCCTCATATTTTGACTCATTCATGTACTCACATGTAAAATGGTCACAAATTTTGTGGGGAATTTATTTAAGTTCTTGGATGAAGACAAGAAAAGGTGGTGAAAAGTCTTTTAGCTTTATTTAGGCCTATGTATATGATTCCCATGCAAAACTAGACTCATGTGTAATGTGGGAGACACATCAACCCAAATGGGATACCCATGATCAAGGTTGGAATCCCACCATCCTCATATTTTGACTAATTCATGCACCCACATGGAAAATGGCACCACATTTTTGGGGCATCTCTTTAAGTGTTTGGATGAAGACAAGAAATGGTGGTGAAAAGTCTTTTGGCCTCATTTAGACCCATGTGCATTATTCCCATTTGAAATTGGAATCATGTGCAAGGTGGGATACAGACCAACATAAATGGGAGACCTATGATTAAGGTGGGAATCCCACCACCCTCATATTTTGACTCCTTCATGCACCACATATAAAATGGGTCATACATCTACTATTCCCTCTTTTGGTATGATTCCTCACAACAAATGTTATAAATACCCCCTTTCTCCTTCGCAAAAGGCTATGTTGTTTTGGGTTAAAGAATTATTTTTTCATGTTTTATAATTTTAGAGAAGGTTATACAATTTATAATATGTCATTAATCTTGGAGGAGAAGAACATCAAGTAGCCAAACTCTACCAAAACTGCCTCAAGCTCCATCAACAACATCTTCATCAAGCATCAAGGTAACATTTGTTTGCTTTCTTGTATTTCAATTATTTCATTTTTTGGAATTATTATTTCCTTAACCTCACACATTTATCACCTTAATATATTCTATTTTAATCCATTTATATCCTTATTTTCTTATCCCTTTACTTATTTTTCCATTTACCCATTCACTCTTTATGTCCTTGTTAGATCTTGACCATTTATCTCTTTGTCTTTCTATCTTCCTACCACCTTGACCATTTACCATTTTTTCCTATTTTCCATATTGAAAAATTGACCTCATAATCCCATTTACCATTTATCCTCCCTTATTTCACTATCATTTACCCATTTAACCATTTATTAACTCAACCAAAACAAAAACCACAATTTTGCCTTAACCAGTTTTCAGCACTAGTTGTTTTAGCTAGTCATTATTTTAAGCATGCGACTTCTTTATTTTATTTTAAATATCTACTATTAATTTTTGTTTTTGTTTTTAGTTTCATTTTTATATTATTTTATTAAAAATACTTTCATTTTAATTTCTCAATTTAAGTTCTTAAAGCAGGTGGATTGATAGCCACCTAGAAAGTTTTCACTTTTAGGATCTAGCTCACTCTAGGAAATCCATATTTATAATTATCTAAATAGTAAGTTTTGTGGTATTTTTTTTCTTATTTATATTTCATTATCCCAAGCCAAATAGGATATCTCCAAAATAACTTGGATCCAAAATATGTACATTCAATAGGTATTTTTCTACACACCATTCTTCACTAGTTTCTTTCTTTCCAAATTTAGAAAAAACCAAACAACTCGGTCCTCAAATATTTGCTCCATTTCCCAAGATCCTATATAAATTATTCTACACAAATAGGTATATAAATTTTCAAGACTACAATTAATGAGGCCAAATGAGAGTTTTTGTTTCAAAATTGAGTTTTGGAGAGAGTTTGATGACTCTAAATGAATTTTTGAAATATTTTATGATGTGAATATGCCATCTATAGATAAATATTTCCTTGGTGAATATGAATTCAAGATTTGACACTTGTAATAAGGTGAGACATGAGAAGTCTTAGGGGTTTAAAGACACTTAAGGAGTTACTTGATGATTTCCACTAAGATGTCAGTTGGAGGAAATCCTAAGTAGTTGAAAGGTGTCAAGATTAGAGCTAGAATGTAACTCAACATGATTTGATGATTAATGAAGCCACTTGTCTTCTCACAAGCAAAGGCAAAGGGAAGTTTTAAAGATCAAGGAAAGGTGTCAAGAAATATTTTAGACTTACACACCACTTAGAGAAATAAATCATCTTTAGGAGAGTAAAATTGTCCTATAAGACTTTTTTAGATAATTCCATAATTTATTCTTTCTTGTAACTCCTCATAAGACACTTTTCATATATCTCTCTTGCACGTTTCTTCTCCCTTCTCTCTCATTTTATATAAATTGAAACTTAATAAGATATGTTTGTATCCTATACCTATTTATTATGAATCCATACCCATTTTGAAGCATTAAATCAATGAAAAACTTTTGATGTTACCTTCTCTTTTGAATGGTTTCAATGTATGTGCATGACTAGTTGATCTTGTCAAGTGATAATTTTGCTTCCTTAGTATGATGTCCTTATATAGAATTAAAATTATATTTTAAATCCTTTTTTAAGGTATTTAAAAGTGTTTTATTGAGGTATAAATTTTGAGTGAGTTATCTTTTCATTAGTGTCATTTCATGATCTCTATACTAGTCCTCCTAGCCTAAGCATTCTTCACAACCTTCATGTGAAATGCTTATGTAGAGAGGTATATTTGGAGTCATATCTTATTCAATTTAGTCTCATGATTTAAGTGCATTTGTAGTCAGTTGGTAGTGTTAAAATAAATTTGGTGAATCACATCAATTAGAGTATTTTTCTATCTATTTTCTTAACAAGTTGGTAGAGTAGTTGTGAGCCTAAGTGATTCATTAAGGGAGCTAGCCCTTAAACCTAAATATTTAATCCAAGTTTAGGCCACCCATAGCCTAAGATTTTTTACATGTTATTGAAAATTTGGAAGGCTTTAAATACATTCCAAAGTGTAAAATTTTTGTTGATAACAAGAAACACAAATGTAAAAATGATTACATACAAGAAATAAATTTAACATACATGATAAAATAACATACACACAATAAGTAAGCAAAATGAATTCATCATGTAGTAAAATAATAATGTAAAGAAAAAAAGGCATGAAATGATACTAATATAGCTCCATCATATGTATGATAATGTGAATGTTATCAATTATCATACTTCATGTAACACATGTGAACAATATGAGTGATTTAGTAAGACATTTGTATGATATGAAGCTTAACATGGTAAAGAGGTTATGGATAAATACATCCTATTAAAGTGTTCAAAAATAAAATAGTGATGCTCCCAATTTATCAAATATATTGGGTAATTAGGGAAGATCAACATAAAAGAATCATGGATAAGTGTAGTCATATAAAATCTTAATTGAGTGTAATAAGTGTTACTTGAGACCACCTTATCCTAGCTTAGACATAGACCTATCTTAGCTCCTATTTTGATCATTTTACATATTTTTTGCAAGTCCAACCCATCCAAAATATATCAAAATTATCATTGAGCCAACCCATAATCACCCATGTCCCTTATTCACTAGTTCTTTCCACCTATGTACTAACATGACCCTTTAAACACTAGCACACTAAACTATTGACCTACGGACCATGTTACTATCATTTATCTCTTTACTCCCAAAATGGATATATTTATGTTACTTAAAGCACTCCTAGGTTCATTCTAGACCTATTTCACATCTTAAAAAGCATGATAATGTTATATATAGGCTAATTTCAATCACTTATCCACTATATGGAAATCATATGAAAATACTCATAAATAATTATGAAAATCAAGGTCATTGATCCCTATTTTTCCATATTTATACATATTTTATGAATCTCAATTTTATCTATTATATTATTATCACTAATATTCCTATTAATTGACAGTAATTCTATAGACATCCAATTCCTAACACCATTTGTGTTGAAACTATCAATCTTACTCGAATTTCACTTAAATGCACATTTTAGGTCAAAATCCATAAAACACCCTAAATAATTCAAAAAAAAATCATTTACAAGTGTCGATTTAGGTCAAAGTATCCCTAAATGGGGAAACACATTTTATGTTATTCCTAACTTTGATCAATTCATTTCTAGTCAAAATGATGATTTTGCCTTTTTTACTCTAGATCACTCTTTTCTTCTAAATTCATTGATACACATCACTTAACTTTGTTATTTTGTTTTGGTAGAATCCTAAATGGGAATATAGTTCCAACACATATAAAATCACCTTCCAATTCTTTCCATGTCAAATTATGACCTAGTAATATGACTTTCTGACCATTTTGATTAATTGAGGGCCAATTTCCAAATAATTACACAAATGTTGATTAACCTTATTTAAGGATAATTAATCCACATCAATAGCTCAAGTGGATTTTATATGAGACTTACTAAATATTTATTTTTAGAAATTGATTTCTATTAACTGTATCACCTAAATACATCAGCATATGGGGTGGCATCGATAAGCCATAAATGCATAAAATATCAAGATTATGGGTCTCGCATGCCTTATTAAGACCATCCATGCCTCTTAAATTCCCATCTATTCCAAATATTTATGATTTATATTTATGGATTTACTTACATAATTAGATTAATCAATGGCCACACATCTCAATCTTGACATGAATGGTCATGGTTGATCTTAATCAATCTCAAAAATCTATAAATAGAGAGGCCTTGAACATCAGTTTTAAGATTGATTTGTGCACAGTTATAATGATAAATTATCTTCTTAATCCTTTGAATTTTGATCATTGATTTTATTTACAATCTTCATTGATAGGCTAGTTTAGTGATTCCAAATCATGAGCCTAGGTTTTATAAGGAGTTCTTGAGACATTGGAGGAGTTGGCCACCATTATTGTTGAAGATAAGAGATCTTGATCAGGGGAGAACATTCTTTTGATCCTCATTGGTATGGTTAATCCATTTGCGAAGTTAATATGGTTTTTCTTTCTTTCTTTCATATGTATTATTTCTATCCTTTGTAATTTTTACATGAATAGATAAGATTAATTTGGTTTACTCTTATGAATTTTTCATTTGGTTTATTAGACTAATGCTTAACTAATCATGTTATGTAATACTCTCTACATTTTGGCATGCCTAGTAGGACTACACCCCATAAATTTGATCACAAATATCTTTTATGAAACTCACTAATATTTTCCATGTAGGATCTTGGAGTGAGAAGGCGAAAAAGAGCAAAATTTTAAGTTAGTTTTCCATTTTGATAACATCATTTTAATTTTTGGAAACCTTGGTTTTTATCACTATTACGATATCACTATTACATAGTATCAATTTTATGTAAATAAAATCATTGTTTGTTAAATAGTGATTTAGTAGACTTGAGTGGTGATTTCATCATTTTGGCTTTTGATTTCAATAAAAAAATGATTTTGTTTAAAAATGGTGATATCATTCTAGAATATCAATATCATCATTATGTGAAATGATTTTATCATTTGAATAGTTATTTTGTATTTTATGTGGTTTCTATTTGATAACAACATTTTTGTTCAAAATAGCAATATTTTTGCACTATGAAATGATATCATTGATTTGGATAGTGATTTCATCTAAGAATAACAATATTGTGTTTTATATCTAAATTAATCCATAACAGTGATATTATTGTATAATAATTATGATTTTTTAGGGAAACAATGGGATTGATTGTTTAATAGCAAGATTGTAATAGAGAGTTGAAATTTTTTATTTTGTTTACTTGAAATCTTAAGTGATTAAAAGTAATCCCTTATAATTATATTTTTTTAGGTTGAGGGGATAGTTTAGAAGTTTTTCTACTTGCTTTAACTAATCAAACACACTATCATTAGGGTTTAAAATGAACATGCTTAATTTCACACATTTGAATTGGTACTTAAAATGAACCTAAGATTTGACTAAGTCTTAGATACATTTCATTTAGTGTTTAAAACACATCACAACTCTTGTAACATTTTAAATTTGGTATTTTAGTCATGAATCTACACTAAGTCTTGAATATTCAATTTGGGCTTAAAATGAACCTAATCACACATTTCAAATTTTGTGCAACAAATCAATATTACTTCAAATTAGTTTCAAACTTTCATGTTTTAGTAAAAAGAGACATGTGTGTATGCTCTCCCATTTGTCCCCTTTAGGGAACTTTTGGGATCAAAAACACCATCTCATCATAATTAAGCTTAGTCCAAGGCCTAGAAAGAATGTCTTCTAAAGCACTCCCCAAAAACTTGCAATATTTTGGGTGACCTTGAAAATGACCCTAAAGTCTTTCTTTTTACATCTATTATTTCATTTCATCTTGGCTTGTGAGGGGATTTCATCACCTCCCACATATTCTATAGGGAATATTTGACCTAGGGTTTTATCTCCTAGCATTGAATTCATATACTCCCAATAATATTGGTGGTTTGAGTGATTAAACCACCTTCTAGTGATGGAATTGTAAATCGGATGTATTTGTACTTTGGACATTGCACTATATTGAGAAAGTGATGGATGTAGTGGTTATAAAATGAAATAGACATTTTTTTCAATAATACAAGTACCATGGACACTAATGGGGTTAATTTAATGTTTCATTTAAGTAGGCACAATACTTGATCATGCATGCAACTCTAATTATCAGGCATTTCTAGGGTTGTGGGAGTTAGGTGCAAGGGGAGTATGGTCAGGCGTATAAAATTTAAACACATTAAAATGTTGGAATTAGTTTCACATAAGATTTGAGACTTATGCAATTACTGGAAGCATGGTAGTGAGGGGACAATGTCTATGTTGGACTAGTTGCATCATGATGTAGTCAAGGGTTATGTAGGGTGTAATAGTTTAGGAGGTTCACTGGGTCTCTAGTGTAGAGGCTCAAAAGTATAGGTTCATCATTGAATTCTTAAAAAATTGGGATAGACATGGGAATGTCCATTTGTCCTAATATCACCCTTTAGCAATGGGTCTAGTGTAAGGGCCTTTATGGTGGGTAAGAGGTCTAAGTAGCATAAGGCACCACTTACTATAGGATTGAGTCCCAATTCATCAAAAATCTTTGGAATGGGTGAGAACACAACATAACCAATATAGCAAAAAAAATTATATAACAATTACCAACTAATATTCATCCATTATCATTTGGTATTCATTATAATAACTAGTAGCAGCCTTCACTACTCAATCTTATTCTTACTAGTGCCAAAGTCTTGTAGATGACCATGGCTTACATTTACTACTCTAGCACTCAATATTTAATCCCTCTATAAATATAAAATTTTCTATAGATTTGATACTAATTCCCCTCCTCTTTCTTCTTAGATGTCACCTCTTTTATAAAGGCACTAGCCACTCTTCTTACTGACTAGATAGGCATGTGCCAAAAGAGGGGATAATTGAGAGCTTATCAACTCCATTACATCATATAAGGCACTTAGGGAATGTTCTAGGTATCGAGATATCAATTTGGGATATAAACCTACCTACTCCACTAATATCTCTATGCTCCTCAAGCCTTGAACCATCACATGTAAGATTGGACAGGAATGCCTCGAGACTCATGATGTTATAATATCATCATGCAGTTAGCTCAAGGATTTTGGGAGTCTATTTAGTTAGTCCCAAGGTGTGAAAAAAGGTTAGTTTTCTTCCTCTAAGGGTCTCCACACACCAAGGTTAGTACAATTGGTGTGTGATCAAGTCTTATAAAAAAGGGGTCCCAACATCACCCCATACAAAATTGCTAGTTTGCCTTGGACTAGCCCTGAAGTGTTTTTGGTGCATAGAATTTAAGTACACCCCACTAAAAATCCTACTTAAAATTTTTAAAGCCTTAGATGGTAACCTTAATCTCTTAAATGACATCATCTACCTATATATATGATGCTTCCATAGCAAGTACATCCATGCTCCCCAATTCCTTTTTGAAGGCTTCCATCCTTTCCTTTGCACTTCTCACTCTTCCATCCAAGAGTTTGCCTTACTTACTAGCCTTCACCTAGAAGACACAAAAAATTGCCTCAAAGTCTTTCTCTTTTATTTTAAGTTTGAAACTAAGGGATTTGACTTACACCATTACCTTCATGTGTTTATTCCTTATAACTATGAAGGAATGCTGGAGTAAGGCATCCTTCTCCTTCTTTATCTACTTGAGATGTGCATTGATGATCTTTGCTTAGTGTGTGAATTTGCAAAAAATGGTATGTACTTATTTATATCCTCCTTTGAGCTTCATGCAGAGGTCTTTAACCTCTTCTATCTTCTTTTCTAGTTTTCCCCTTATATAATCACAAAGGTCTTCCTTCTCTATTTCCAAATTTAGCCTAGGGATGATTCAATAAATGAGGATGTAGGTGTAGTCAGCCTCCTTCATGATGGAGTAGTAAATATTGTCTTAGAGGGAGGGATATACTTCCTCAATGTGCTTGATTAGCTATCAAATCTTGATTTTGGTTTCCTTGAGATCTTACTCTATGTCTATAACAAATTTCCTCAAGTTGTTGTATGAACATCATTAATGATGTTATTGCATGCCAAAAAGGTTACCATCTTGATCAAAGCATTAGCCAAGCACATGGGGTTTATGTCATGGGGTTTTAGTAGATGCTAGTCACATCCCTCTTATAGCTTTTTGGCATGTTAGATGGCCTTTGCAGGGACCTCAAAATCTAGCTCATTCATGTAGCAATCCATGGCCCATGAAACTTGGTGGCATGTAAGGGTTGTGGTGATTCTTAGAGGCATTCACTTTATCATGTAGAAGTCAAGATCCTCCTTAAACCCCATATATTATTTCTCATGGCTTCTCAACTCAACCTCTACTCTTTACCTGATCTCTTCTTCTTCACTAGCACTGGTGCCAATCCCTATTTCTTCAACTCTCTCTTCTTCTACTTTATTACCACTAGTGCTAGTCCCCATTTCTTCAATTATCTCTTCTTATTCCTCTCTTTCCTCTTTGGTGCTAGGATTATCATCTCATTTTTATTATGGGGGTTCTTTGGTATAATTTTCCTCCTCATCCTCTTCCTAGTGTGGTTCCTCTTCCTCCACTAATTTTTCTAAGGTGATAGCATTGCCTTTTTACTCTTTATGTGCCCCCTCATAACTAGGGCATGCCTTCTCTATGGTTTCTTCCACTATTCGGGTGTCAATGTTGAGTGTTACCTTGGCTTATTCTCTCTTGGGTTATATTCTAGAAGAACCTTTCTTTCTTTCTTTCTTGCTCCTTTAGCATTCACACCTTTTCCTCTTGGGTTGATTTTGCTTCCCATTCCTTCTTTTGGGCACATTTTGCCTATACCTTCTCCATAATTTATTATTTCTTGGCCTTCACTTCTTTGGTCTTTCTTTTCACTACTTGTGTGGTACACTATTATTCCCTTTTTTTAACTACTTTTTCATCAAGCCAATCAATATCAGCCTAGGTTAGGCATGAGGCCTTCAACCCCTTGTGCCTTCAATGTAAGGTGAGTGGTACATCAATGTGGCCCTAATCTAAGCCCATTTATCTCCATTTATTTAACAAACCTTCTTCATTTTCTATACCAGAGAGAGTTGCTTCTTCAAGCACTTAACCTACTTTACTCATCTCTTCCTTCAATGTCCTATGTGCTGCTTCACTTTCTACTCCTCTACCTCTACCATTTGGATGAATTCAATGAGAACCCATACCATGGACATCTCCTTTTTATTATCATTTAACTCTTGTGCCATTTTGGTCTTAGCTTCAGAAGAGCTAAGTAGCATCAGCTTGCACCTTGGTTTTTCTAGTTGTGCATGTGGAATACGTGAAGGGGATTGTTCACTAGGGGATGATTCTAAGTCCTCAGGTGCAATGTATGTACTTTGTCCCCACTCTTCCTCTTTTGATACATATTATGATGTGTCTTATTTTGATACAAGGGAAGGGAATTTTCTTACTTTTTCCCCTTTGAGTTTGTGGGGGATTAAGATGCAAAGTGCATGTGCTTCTAGTTTGATTCTATCACCAAGGCTTCCCTATCTATAGATATATTTATCTTTAGCCTCTCCTTTATGTCTTACAACATCTCCCCCTCTTCATTTTTTGGAGATTATTATTTTCCTAGGGTTTGGGGGTTTTTTCCTTCTCAACTAAGACTGGGGGTCTCTTCATTTCTTAATGTTAGACCCCATGCCATCATTCTTTCTTCTAGGCTTCATCACATAGTATAGTATATGGATTAATCTAAGGATCATTACCTCTTATAAAATATAAATATACATTTGATCCAAGGTGTCCTCTTTGTCTTGTATCACACCTCCATCTATGCAAGGGAATCTGTACATCATTTACTAGATTTTTACATTGATTTATTTGACTAAAATTTCAAGGTTCTACTTGTTCGGGATTCTACTGAGCATATCCTAAGAAAAATTACTTAAGAAGGTGAAGGGAATATTCAACCATCTTAACCTATTTCTATCTTTGAGTGCTAGATGGATGACATAGTAGTTTTGCATGATGATGAAGGTCACTATTCTAAACATGCTCATTGGGAGCCCTTATGGGATGCACCACTCTAACCCAAAGGCATCTATGTATTGATCAAACCACCTTAGTATGTGAGTCATTTACTTAGAAATGAAGGCTATGGGTAGGTGAATTCTTTGTATTTATACACTTGGTTTTTTTGGCATTTCAATAACACCCACAAGTTGTCTCTTCCATTTTTTGGGATCTCAATTTCTTCCATGATTATCAAGATGAGGATGAATCCCCATCTAAACATCTCCTTCACACTATGGAACTATAGCACATTTTTGGTCATTTTTATGGTAATGAAATACACCATGTTTAACTTTACCCCATACACCATGTGATAGGCTAAGTAGAGGTATGCCTTAGACACATCAATCCATCTCTCTTTTAGCAATAATTTTGAACTAACCAGTCACATTGCCACCCTTGCACTTGGGTCTTCACAACTGATGATGAGGAAAGTGGTTCCCCCCTTAAAGTAATTGAGGATATTTGAAATGCACTCCACCTCTTCACAATCATTGATCAGTTAATGGATCTCTTCTAGAGTCTGGTAGTCCAATTATCTTATTTTTCAAACATGTAGATATCTTCATGCATCACCTTGTGAATTACACATGATCTTCATGTACATGAAAGAGGAGAAACTAAATAATTTCTTCTTGATTTCAAAAAAAAGGTAGCTCATAGAGTTTATTTGCATCTAAATCCTTCAATCAATATCTTATTGAGATTCTAAATATTACATCTCCCTCTGGGGTCTTACACTCAGTGTCCACCATCTAATCTTGCATCAAGTCTTGAAAGTGACTTGAAATCTAGTGGTTGTAATCCCATAACTAACATACATGCATGAATGACCACCAGGGTTAACCCATCAATACTTTGAGTGGGAACTGCATGTGTTGGTAAGACATCTTGGTCATCACCTTAGCTTTTGCCATTGCAACATTGACTACTTATACGACTTACACCCTTGTATTAGTAGCAGTTATTTCTTTTACTATCTAAACTTACTTGGGTTTAAGTCATGTATCTTCATATATTGATGCCTTATACTTATTTTTCATTCTAAATCTACTAGAATTAGAATGCAAGAGGTGTGGCTTGTTGAAACCCCTAATTTTGGTTTGGCATGAGTTATTCGCCTAAGCTTATCTAGCTATTAATGTTAGCCTAGTGTCTATTCTAGTTCACCTTCTCTGCTTTAGTTTTGATACACCACTTTACTCTTGATGCACTTTCTACTCTAGTTTAATACACCAATCCCTCACTTGATGTGTTATTTTCTCTATGGGGATACTCTCTCTTGGGGTCATTTGGCTCTAGTTTTTCATCAATTTCATATAAGTTTGTAACCCTATTTATTTATAATTTACTCTATTTATAGCTTGATATGTCAACCACCATCATTAATGCCATCATCTAGACTTGATTTCTAGATTTTCTAAGAGATTGTGAGATCTTTGAAAATTTCATGTCTTATCTACATTAAATGTGTATCTTTGTTTCACCGTCACATTAAATACTTCTAAAAAATTTTCATTGATATGACATCCTTTTTCAAATCATCACTTCCTAATTTTTTTGGGTGGATGCCATCTATCCTTGATGATCTATTTCTACATGTCTACTTGGCATAACTCTTGAATCTCTTGTGGCAACATGGGTGCAACACCTCACATGCATATAATTTAACCTCCTCATTTCCAATTCTTCTAGTTGTGTTATTACTTCAATATGCTCCTTTATCTTGGTCAATTTCTTACACGTCATCTTTCCTTGGCCTATCTTAATAAATACAAATTCCTTGTGATGGCCCTCCAGTGCTTGGTATCTCCATCTATTTTACACACATGATAGGAAGTGCATCTTTTCACTAATATTGCACTCAATTAAAATGAGCATCTTCTCATCTCATCTTATGTCCATCCTAGTTGAATATCTTTTTTTACACTACCCTTCTAGTAGTTTATCATTTTCAAGGGCTCCTCTTACCATATCACCATGTGCCTCTTATGTAGATGTTTCTTTTTTTATACTACTTGACCTATAGGCTTCATGTGCCCATAGTTTAGGTGTTTGGACTCATGTACTAGTGGCATCAGTGCTCAACTCACTTGATTAGATTTATGAATAGAGTGGTAAAACATAAGGACCTCTACGACCATATTGTATTGCCTATTGTTAAAAAAATCAAATGGTGTAGTTTGTGCTAAACCTTATTTTAATAAACTCAATTCAAACCATCTATTGACCAAAGAGTTGGAGTATCCTTGGTGTAAGGACCATCCTATTTCTATTATAGCTTTAATTGGTTTCCATTGAAATATCCTTGAAACATTTCACTAGATAAGGTGAAAAATTTACACGATCTAGTTTCTAAAATGTGATGGATGGCATAGGGACCCATCCATCAAATATATAGCTTGCCTAGGTGTCAAAAGTATTTGGAGTCATATAAAAAGACTAAAGATCCTTCAGTCAGCACCTTACACTTGATATTTTTGTGATGCCACATCTTTTATCATGCCTTCTCCTTTAGTGTGTCCCAATTCCTTATTTCTTGACATGTCTCATTCATGATGTACTATGCTTATGCCCATATATTTAGAGTTCTATAGAATACATGAACTCACAAGCCTCATGGTGTGTTTTCTCTATAGATCACTCAAGTCTCTTCAAAAAGTTGTATGTGTGCAATGGGGTTAGAATTTCCATCATAGGGAGATATGTCTAGATCCTCATTACTTCTATCAAATCTGGTGCACATGGCTATCTTCACATCTTCCCAAGTGGGTAAGCTAGGTTTTTATGCGGCCCACCAATACATAGTAGTACTTTTTAGTGTGTACACCAATGCACCCAACCAATCAATTTCCTTTGGGATGGAAACCTCAATATCCTATGCATACCTCTTAATAGGTTGGCTTCATTCATACTTAGGGAGTGATATGAGCTTTCCCTTACTAATCCAAAGTACTCTCTTTCTTATCTCTTTATAATGATGAGTCAACTTCTTCTAGGGTCACATAATTCTTATGAAGCCTATGCTAAATAGTACAAATCTAGATTTTTACACTAAGCAACATCTATGCCCATTGACCTCATAGGCTTATTTGGCCCAATGTTCACAATCTATGTCTATTTTATCTAAGGCTAATTGGCCATATTCCCAAGTGAGTAACCCTTTCTCACTAGTATTGAGATTCTTATCACCTTACACTATGATGATATAAATGTGGTTGACCTCATCCTCAATGTTAACACTTTCAATGTAAGGTTTCCCTTGGTCACCTAAAAGAGGAATCACCACCTTTTCTGTACCATTTTTAAAGGTTATATAGTGCCTTTTAAAGTGCATGTCAACATTATTTGCATAGCACCATGGCCTTCCCAAGAGTGTTGGGTAGTTGTCCTCCTTTGCTAGCTTTATGACCATGAAGTTAGCTTAGAAATTGGCACTCATGATGTCCAAAATGGAACCATTTAAGATACCTATGGGTTGTGCTTGGGTCTTATTTTCTATAAACAACGTGTGTGGTGATAGTCTCAAGGGTGGCTTCCCCATATTATCCTATGTGTTCTTGGTCAAGATATTGACTTATGTACTTGTGTTGACCAGCACTTCACAAATTAACCACCCATTGATGGTGGTGTCTATTAGCAATTCTTGGTCATACTCAATGTTCTGATTATGCCTCAATTCTAGTGTCCACTCCATATGTGGTGCTACAATCTCTATTGCTTGGGGGATGGCTTTTGATGCTAGTGCTTTCTCTACATGCCTTAGAATTAATTCCTTTAGTATAAGTAATACCCCTTATATCTATAGGAAGTGAAGGATCTTGGTTAACTCCTAGACTTTAGCCTCCTACTAGTCTTAACTTTAGTGTATCATGGTGGCTTTTACCTCTAAGTCTCTTGTAAACTAGAGCTCACCTTGTAGGTATTATATCATGGTCATTATTTACTAAAAGATGTCCTTTTGGTGTGTAGGATCAAGATATGGTGTTACTTTTAGATCTAGCCATGTCATGTGCTCAATTCAGCCTAACCATATTCTAGGTAATGGTCTTTGTTTGGTATAGTGGGTGGCTGAGTGGTACACCCACTCTATGTCATGATCTACACCTTTAGAGGCTCTTTAGGAGTCTGTAATGGCTCGGGGTCCCATCTCCATTTTTTAGACTCATGTCACACCATAATAAATCCTTTATCTATGCTAGGCCAACCTTGTATTATCTTCTTGTAGAGATCTTTCTAGTCTTTAACTGCATGTGGGCCTCGATAGTACCCACATGTTGGGTGTGTTAAGAAGTCACACTAATAATGCTCAGTTAACCCACACTTATAAAAATATCATGGTGGGAATTTCATTCCCCCTCATCCATCTCCTCAACCACATGTTCCTCTTTGGTTTCCATAACCCATGTTGTTTTGGCCATAACCCTCATTCCCTTGGCCTATTTAGCCACCACCTAAAGTTATAGCTTGCATTATGCCTCTCTCTATGTTTTGGAAAATATCATCAATGACTCTATATTCTACTATCACATGTCTATAGGCATCACACATCTTGTAGTAAACTTTAGTATTTACTTGACCATCACATTGCAGTAGGGGATAATTTTGGAAGTCATGCACTCCATTGCAAACCTCATAATTAAGGAGTATTATGTGGACATTCTTGCACATGTAGTTGTTCTTATTATGTCCCTCTATCTCATAGTTAGTGCACCGTAGCCCACTATGAGATTCATGTGCCTCTATATCAATAAGCTTCTATAACTAAGAAGCCATCAATGCAATCTATGCTTCCATGAAGGGACTAATCCCAATATCGATGCTTCCTACCACCTCAATTGAGAGCATGGATTCAAGTGCTTCATGGGGTTATATGAAGGTCTTCATGGATAGTGCCCTTCATAATGGCACCAATAGGCCCCTAAAAAACCATTTCATGTGTTAGGATGGGTAGATATCATAAGGAATCTTTGAGATGAGAGTCCTAAACCATGCATCATATAAGCACATGCTTTTGGTTAACCATTGACTAATCTCCTTGAGTACTATGATGCTATGTTGTCTAAACTCAAGAATTTCAAACTCATTGAAGAATGTTTCCTTCAACATGTCACAGTCAACCGCAACCTAGTTTGGATAAAACTTCTAATACCAGGTATGAGCATGATCTAGTAGGGTTGTCATGAGCTATGTTGCCTTGCTCTTGGGCTAAGTAATGCCCTGAGCATGCCATTAAAACTCACATATTAGCACATTATATATGGCAAATTTAACTTCATGATACTTAGGTAGATGCATGGTCATCTTGTAGTATATATACTATGGTAATGTCATGGGATTTTATGGTGCCTAACCTCCTTGTGTTTGTATAGGGGGTGGTCCTCTAATTCCCCCTCTAGTAAGGTTGAGAGTTGACCCTAATGGAGTAGGCTACACTATAGAGCTTGACAACATAAATCTACCCACTGGTGACACTATACCACTTCCTACAAGTTATTGCCTAGTTTGCATGGCTAACATTCCTTGCATGAGAATATTTTCTCTTATATTCATGGCACTTAGACTAACACCTACTTGGTCAACCATACCATTTCTCAAATCCTCATACAAGATCACTTGTTTAATCACAAATTCATGATCCAAAATCTTGGTTCAATCTTGGTCTATTAGGGTAATAGGTTTAGTTACCTTTCTTCTATTTTTAAAGGGGGAATCTAGTGCATGGGCTTGTATTTCAAGTTCAAAGGGGGTAGGTGCCTCTAGTGCATCCTTAGGTGTATTATCTTGTAGGGACTCACTACATCCCATAACCATCTATAGAATTTGATCACTTTTTTCTTCCACCATCTTAGTGTGCTATGGTCTTTCAAAATATCATTCCCCATGCCCTTCTTATTTGTTATAGGTCCTCTCAGCACTTCTATATTCTAGGTCTTCCATCAGCCTTCATCTATGCTTACTGTAGTTTAGCCTCTAGAGCTCTTGGGTATCAAGTTTTTGTTCTTATTCCATGGCACCTTTCCTACACTTACCACTTTTCCCACTTGTGATTTCCCATACACAAAAAGACTATTAAACTTTTATCCTCATGGTATTTATCTCATTATTAACCATGAGCTTCTTTAGCTTGATGAGAAGTCCTATAATGAACTCACCCCTTGGTTCTCAAATAAACTCATGCTCTAATGATTTTGGACATGAAAAGGTTGAGACTACAAACTCCAACCCATATATACTCAAAGTACCATCCCACCACTTGTTTATGGCACATGTCCACACTTCAACCAAGCTTTCTAGTCTCTTTATGCACTTTGTAGTCTACTTGAGGTATTTTCCATAACTTCCTCATCTAGTATCAACATATGCATCTAACCATTTATATACGTGCTTAGGTAACTCACATAAGAACACTTTGTATAATGGGTTATATATAAAGGTTTGCACCCATTTTCATGGCTTCTCTCTTTCACACATGGGATGCTTCTACATGAAGCAATATTCAACTTTCTCTAGCTAGTGCTCAACATTCTCAAGTGATATTCATAGCATTGGTTTAATACAACATCTTACCAATGGAATTTAACATGTCCCAATAATAGAACTAAATTTTTTTAGTTTAGTGCTCATTTAGTGTAGGCATGGTGCTCATTCATGTGTACAACTCTAGTTATCAAGAATTTCTAGGGTTGTAAGAGTTAGGTGGAAGGGAAGTAGGGTTTAATGCACAACATTTAAACACATTAGCACACTAGCATTAGTTTCATGTAAGGCATGAGGTTTATTCACTCACTTGAATTGTGATAGAAAGGGGACCAGGTCTATGTTGAGCTAGTTGCATCATGGTGAAACCAATGGTTATGTATGGTGTAATGATTTAGGAGGTTCACTAGATCTCTAGCATAGATGATCAAAAGGATAGGTTAATCAGTGTATGCTTAAACAAAATTAGATAGACATGAGGATGTCCATTTTCCCTAAGTACACCCTTTGATGTTGGGTCTAACACAAGGGCCTTCATGGTGGGTAAGAGGTTTAAGTAGCACAAGGTGCCACTTATTATAGGGTTGAGTCCCAGTTGTCAAAATTCTTTAGAATAGGGGAAAAAAAAACTTAACTAATACAACACAATAATATATATAAAACTTAGCAAGTAATATTCATCCATTATCATTTGGTATTCATTACAATAACTAGTAGCAACCTTTGCTACTCAATCTTATTGTTACTAGTGCCAGAGGCTCAAAAATGAGCATGGCTTATATCTACAACTCTATCACTCAATATTTAATCCCTCTATCACTTTAAAATTCACCTGGGATTCATTTATAATTACCCTCCTCTTTTTTCTTAAAGGTCACCTCTTTTATAAAGACACTGACCACTCTTCTTGCTAACTGGATAGGTGCATGCCAAAAGGTAGGGTAGTTGAGAGATTTTTAGCTCCATTACATCATATAGGATACTTAGAGTGCATGCCAAGTGATATGATATTGGTTGGGTTTTTACACCTACCTATTCCACTAATATATCTTTGCTCCTCAAGCCTCAAATTGGTATGTACAAGACTAGGCAAGAATGCCTTGAGACTCATGATGCTATACAACTATTAGCCAACAAGCTTGGGGATTTTGGGAGTCTATCTAGTTAGTTCCAAGGTGTGAAAACTAGTCCTTTTATTCCTCCAAGGGTCTTTATATGCTGAGGTTCGTCTAGCTAGCATAGGATCAATCTCCTCAAAAAGAGGTCTCAATATGACTATAACAATATTATGGGTCACATTTCTTCTACCCACATTGCCATTATTACTATGAAACCACATAGATAATCTCATGTTCTCCATAAGATGAGACCCGTCATCATAGGGTTAACACCCTCTCCCCATAGTAATACCATGTCGATTTTGCATAATTATGTTATAGCTCCATTTCATAGGTTACTAGTTCTGAATAATAGCCCATTTATTCTAATTATAAAGGCTCCTCATTAACTCAAAACTATAGAAATACAACTAGATGTTCATGAGTCACCATCCAAGGCCCTTTTCCTTCCTCTTATAATTATAGTTACTCCTTGCCACCTATAGGTTGTGCAATCAACACTAGACACCTGCAAGTCACCATCTAAGGATCTTCACCCACTTATTCTATTATTTATAATGAGAACATTGTGTTGATAGTTTCAAAGCCTAATAATGTTCCAACAAATACTAAGCTATCCCAATCCATAATCAAAACCCTTATAGTTTAATAGACAAATTAAACAAAACCCCCGCATAGATTTCCATATTAGAACTCTTGTAGAAATTTAATGCTCATAGAAATATTCTAAACAACCTTTTTCAAGAATATACTATGCCTAATGATATAAACCCTAATCAATTAAGAACCTAGTTAGACATTTGTATTCATTTTATTAAATCATATTTGACCACAAATACATGCCCACTCTTAGCTCAAACCATAAGAACCTGCTATACATTGAGATAATCATTACGGATCATAATATCAAGTAGGTTCTTATATATAATGGTTTAGGGTTGAACATCATATCTCTCATATTGGTATAATTATTGGGTTACATGGATAAAGACATTAAACTAGAAATTATTACAATCAAGGCTTATGATAATGTCGAGAGGGAGTCTTCTAGTACAATTTAGTTGCCATTCATGGTTGGGTCTATTTATAATCACACATTATTTCATATTGTGGATATTTAACATAATTATAACATACTTCTTAGTCATCCTTAGATCCATGAAGTACAGTCAGTGCCATCCACTCTTCACTAGTTCCATAAGTTTCCCCATGATGGGATCAAGGTTACTATTCCTATTTATCAACAACCATATCAGTACTGTAAACATCTTAAAGCTAAGTTTTGTAATTATAACTATTTATTAGGTTTTGAATTCATTATGAATAATAACAAAGCCATCATCTCCCATACATATCCATCTAATTATATTTATCCTAGTGATCTAGCCTCCACTTTAGTTAATCCAACTCCTATAGCTCTTACATAGTATGTTTTTATTAAATCATAGGTATTTCCAAGTACTATTTGAAAGACATCCTCCATATTGTAAAGTTTCATAATCCCCTAAATAATTTGGTAAGCTTAAACCTTCTCAGATGCCTAATAGACCCAACCAAGTTTGGTAGACAAAGAAGAAACAACCAAAACCACATATGGGTTTCATCCTTACAATCATGCAAAATAAAGATTGAGAGGCTTTTATCGAGGGAGATTGGTTATATTTTTAAGGCATTGCTAATTACTTCCATAATCCAAAGTATCATATCCCTAACTTGATAATGGACCATCTTGATTATACATGGAAAGGCCTTGGCCCATGAGCACTAGGAATCTTGGAGCTTTTATCAGCTAGAGTTATCAATTGTAGTCATGATCTCAAATTTATACTACCAGAGGATGATCTCATGACTTTTGATAGTGACTCTTTGGAAGTGACTAGTGATGAGACCCCTAATAGTAACATAATGTCCCATTATATCCTTTTATATGAGCTTGATGACTTGAATTTATTTGATTCAAATTCCATATTAACCATAACACCTATTATAGATTCTAATCTTGAAGCAACAACCCATCCTAGTGGTGTCTCCCTTCTTAAAGCAAGAAACTATATATTTACCATTAGATCTTCCCATCCTAAAACAAACTCTCATTGTTCCATGTGCCTTTGCCATCCTAAACTCATAGATTAGGACCAATAAAATTTTGTCATATGTCTTTATGAGTTTTAAAATGAAGAATAAATTATATTATATATGGTCCTACAAGATGGATTGTTCATTGACAATCACAAATAGGGCTTGTATTTTTCATTAGATCCTTATGCCTACTTTGGAGAGAAAGTAAAATTTATTGGTCATAATAAAGAACAAACATATAGATATTCAAGTGAAAACCTCTTTGAAGTGTTCATCAATAAGGGAAAAAGTAAATAAAAATAAAAGCCTTTGAGTGAAAACCTATTTTAGGCACTCCTAGGTGGGAAAGTTTGTTCATCCCCTCAAGACACAAAAGGTCCATTTAGCCCAAGTTCCATATCTAGTACAATCATCTCTTTAGAACAACAATAAATGTTTGAGAATGTTGATCTTGAGTTTCTAAAGGTTTTTTCTAATTGGCTTTTACTTGAGATGGGAGATTTTGATTCTTCATATTATCCATAACTTTGGGAGGAATAACAAGAAAATGTGGTAGAATAATATACTCATGATCATACCTTACCTATAATTTTAGAAGATGGATACACACTCCTTATGGAAAACATGATATAAGTGAACTTGGGAACCTATGAGGATCCCAAAATTGTTTATCTTCAAACTTCCCTTACTAAAATAGAATGTGAGCACATTATAACCATTCTTAAGGATTATATAGACATCTTTGTATGGGCATAATTTAGCATGCTAGGCTTGGACCCTGATTTAGTTGTGCATCACCTTATTATCCATCTTGATGACAAACTAGTTAAGTAAAAACTAATAAATATGCATCCATGCATCGCTCTATTGGTTAAAGCTGAACTAGAAAAGTTATTAAGAGATAATTTTATTAGACCACTAGATTACTCTGAATGGGTTTCTAACATAGTCTAAGTGACTAAAAAGACCTCAGGTATACATATTTTTACTAATTTCTAGGATATCAAGAAAGCATACCCCAAATATGATTTCCATTTGCCCAATATTGACATGATCATCGACTCAACTAGTGGGTAAGAGATATCCTTAATGAATGTATTTTATGGTTACAATTAGATCAAGATAGCCCCTAAAGACTAGCATAGAACTGCATTCACCACTCAATGGGGGACATTTTGTTACCAAGTCATGTTATTCAGCTTAAATAATGATAGAGAAACATATCAATGTGCAATGAATGTCATCTTCCATGACATGATGAATGATATTGTAGAGGATTATATTGATGATATACTATCAAAATCATGAATAAGAGCTAGACATCTTGATGTTCTAAGAAGAATATTTGAGAGGCTTTCTGAATATAAAGTCCACTTGAATCCCAAAAAATTGTCTTTAGAGTCATATCAAGGGAATGTATAGGGTTAAGTGTATCATAATGAGGGATTTAAGTCGACCCTACCAAGGTCAAGGCTATTGTGAAAATGCCTCCACCAGACAAACTTAAACAACTATGAATCCTACAAGGAAATATCCATTATATACATAGGTTCATTTATTAATTAGAAAATAAATGCCACCTATTTATTCATATTTTGAAGAAAGGAGTAACATTTTAATTGGATGAATATTTTCAAATAGTATTTACCAAGCTTAAGACATACTTGGACAATCCACCAGTCTTAAGACCACCAACACAGAGAAAGCCACTACTTTATATATTATCTATATAACATGCATAGAGGGAAATTTTGGCCCAACATGATGATCATGGTAAGGAACATGTTATTTATTATTTAAGCCACACTTTGGTGACTTATGAGCATAATTATATGCCTACTGAGAAGGCATGTTTAGTCATAGTGTTTGCTACTAAAAAATTATGACATCATATGCTAAATAACAAAACTATTGTCATTACCTACGTAGACCGTCTCAAATTCCTCTTATCTAAAGAAACTCCTCAAGGATGCATAGATAAATGGCTTATGTTCCTAAGTGAGTTTAACATTAAGTACTATAATCAAAAGGCAATAAAATGGCAAGTAATTACTAACCAACTTACAAAATCTCCTATTTGGGATACTCAACCTCTTAAGTTTAAATTTTCAAATGATTATATCATGATGATATAATAAGCATTGCAAGAACCTAAAGAGTGGATGCTCCATTTTTATGGATCCTTCACAAACCATGGATCTATATCAAACATATTGTTGATCATACCATAAGGGGATTTGATTCCCAAAGCATTCCATATGTAATTTTATTATATAAACAATATGGCCAAGTATGAGGCCTTGATTGTAGGGCTCTACCTTGTTATACAGTGGGATATTAAAAGATTAAAAGTCTATGAAGATTCATAGTTAACAATCAATTAGACCACTAATAAATATCAAATAAGAGATGACAAGCTTGTTACTTACAAGAAAATTATCAATAACCTCAAAATAAATTTTAAATTTCTAGAGTTTGAACAAGTTTTGAGAATAAATAATAGATTTGTTGATGAAATGGAAATAATTGGTTCCATGAATCAAATGGATGGTAGTTGTAAAGAGTATCAATTATTGATTTAAAATATTATTCATCTTGCACATATTATAACAAATTTAGAGAGGTTATGTGCCATTGCTGGTCCTAATCCCCCACTTGAGCTACCATGGTACCAATATTTTTACAACTATTTCCATAGTCATGTCTTCCCCACCAAACTTTCCAAAAACCAACAAAAAACTATTCCTTCATCGCTTAAGATGTTATACTCTCCTTGGAAACATGATTTATTGTAAAGGCTATGATTGAATGTTGCCTCATTATTTATCTTTGGGAGAATCTAAGTTGGTACTAAAGGAGGTTCATGAAGGAATGTGTGGGGTAGACACCAATGGTGTAGTCATTACAAATAAACTCATCAAAATAGGTTATTATTGGCCTAAAATGGTGACTAATGCTTGAAAATATATGAATAAATGTGTTCCTTTTTAGTATCATGGAAACATGATACACATACCTTCTTTACCTCTACACTCAATCATAACACCATGGACATTCTCAACATGGGGTCTTATTCTCATCGAGAAAATTAACCCAACATGTTCAAATGGCCATAAGCATATTTTGATTGCAAATGAATACTTTACCAAGTATATTGATTCCATTCCTCTCACTTTTGTTACTAGGAAATAGATAGCCAAATCCATTTATTACCATATCATCTATTGATATGATATTCAATCCCATATTATATCTGATAATGGTGGATCCTTTGTGAACCAAGATGTGAAATATCTTTGTGAAAAATTCAAGATCAAGCACAAGAAATCAACTCCGTATAACCCATAAGGCAATGAACAAGTTTAGGCATCAAACAAAACCATTATAGTCATATTAAAGAAGATTGTCAATGACACTAGCTTTAATTGGCACATGCAATTCTTTCCTACCCTTTGGGATTATAGAGCCAATCATCAAACCCTAACTAGATCCACTCCATACTCCCTTGTTTTTGGCACTAAATCTATTATCCTATTCAATATTTAGATACCATCATTGTGAATATCACTAGAACACATTAAAGATTATGAAGATTATAGGGCCTCGCAATTGCAAGAACTAAAACTTATTGATGGTAAGCATTTGGATGCCTTAGAAAACTTAAAGGCCTATAAAAATATATTGCATATAAGCTATAACAAGCACATTCTTCCTTAACAGTTTGATATTGGTGATTTGGTTTTGAAAGATAACCAAAAGAATAGGAATGTTGAATGTAAAAAGAAAGGTAAGTTTCAACCTAATTAGTTGGGACCATATATTGTCATGAAAAACTATGGATCAGGGGAATATCAGCTTATTAAACCTAATAATGAATAACCTCTAGAGCCCATGAACATCATACACCTTAAGAGGTTCTATGCATGGATAACTTTGAACCATTGTCTCTAAGACCACTGACTCAGGGGCAACTTGTACTGAAGTAATTTTATCCCACCATTTTATCCTACCTTGAAAACATTTCATACTACCTTGGCCTACACTTAATGACTCTAAAAAATGAAATATTTGAATTTTTGGCACTCTAAACACATTTTATCCTATCCTAGACTATTCTCAAAATCAAATCATGTTCTTTATCCCACTCTGGACCATACATGTGTTAAACCTTATTGTTGGGCATGTTGTAATCTTGAATACTTTTTATCCTTTAACCAGTTATAATCTTGATTATGTCTCATGAACATTATGAACATCCACAAATGCTAGTTCTACAAAGCAATTTAGCTAGGACAATATTTTATAGCTTTAGATAAGTGAACAAGAACATCTTCTCAATTTAGGACCTTTGCTACAGTATTATAGATTAGTTAGCATAGATAATTCTTCAAAGTTACTTCATTTTGCACACTATTTTAAATTAAATTTTTTGATATTTGTATGCATTTGTTGTCTTATCAAGATCCTTATTCTCAACTATTTGTGAGAATGGGTCATTATAGTAAGCTTAGCAATTTTATTGGAACCTCTACTCTCAAATATGCATCTCCTTGACTAGATGGTCCCACCTTTTGCATAATTTATCCTAAAAGCGCCAAAAACATCATAACACAATCCATAAAATAATAAAAACATTGTCTAACATTTATATATGTTTGTAATTTCTCATCCCACCATGTTACACTCTTATCATTTTACAAGCAAAGGAACACCAATTCATCTTATCCCACATACTTTCCATTTTTCAAGATCATTATTTCTCATCCCATCATTTTGTTGTTTTCAAGACCATTCTCATTTGTTTCTCATATCTTTCATTTATTATATAACATCAATCATGCTGGTTTGGTCATCATCTTTCTTTTATCCCATTTCCTAGGATAACTACATTAAGCTTAAATTCATGTTATAACATGCATCCATGGAACTATGTAAGTAGTGTCCACTTGTCTTTTACATATGGATTCAGCTCAACCAACCCCTTCCTTTTCTTCTCTTCCCCCATTTATTTTTTCATTATTCTTTGTTATGTTGTGGTTGAAAGTAATGCCTCTACTGCATCTGCATGAACATATGTCTTCAACCACACAAACTTGGTTTTATGTTTGTGTGTGTTTATTTGTTTTTTCTTGGTGTTTTGTTGCAATTTCACACCTTTCCTTTTATTTCTTATCCTTTTCTCTTTTTATTACTTCTTGTCTCATCTTGGTATTGTGTTTCCTTGTATGTTTTTGCTTATCTCTTTTGTGTTTTATAACATCTTGATGATTCACATGGATCTTGATTATTTATGTACACACCAAAATTACGTCACACACATGCATAGCTCCCTATGTCAAAACCCCTCTAAAACCATTTTAATAATATAAATTAATCTTATTAACCCATACTTTTATCCCTCACACATTTAATTAATTTAAAATACTTAATTAAGTTAATTAAAAACTCATATTGCCACTTTACCTGGCCATCTCACCCTATGACTTATGCTCCCTTGATGAGTCACCTCAAGACCTGGTCCCCTAATCCTAACTACCCAAGACCTATTCTCACTTCAAAACTAGATTCCTAAATAACTAACTCCTTCCTAACCTCTTATTTTTACCATTTTATAATGGGTGTCACACTTGGCATGCACAAAAATAGAAAATAGGCCAAAAATAGAAAGGTTTACCTATTCTAAGGACACTGATGTCAGTCAACCCATGATCGACGTCGATAGGATTGTCCATGTTGGCAATATAATACAAAATACAACCTCAAGTTTAGCTTAGTATAAATTAAGAAAATTGATTCTTATAATCACCCTACATAAGTAAATCATAATCAACAACTAAGCTCTTAAGGACCAACAACACCTACTTATTCTCTCTATTTATGCACTTAGGTTCAGATTCCCTAATAGAGACCATCAACCTAGCACTTATCATTTAATGACCACCATAGCTAAGTACATCATTGATACTATAGGTCATTTAAATATTCATTCTATCTACTTTGCATTACTTTATGTACTTTTAACTATACCCTCATGAGGGAGTTACAAAGCTTCCTTTCTTGTTTCCCCTTAACTTGACATACCAAACCTCTAACTAGACTTAACCAAGCCATAATATCCCTATCATAACTCTCCCAACCTCTTAATCTAATCCAAACCATTTCCTAGACTTGGGAAAACCTTTTGTAAGCTCTTAGATAACTATTACCCCTACCAACCTTAGTAGAATAACTGACATCAATCACCTCACTACCAACCTCATTAGTATAACTAATATCAGTCACTCCCATACCAACATCAGTAACTATGAATTCTCTAACCTCTTCAAAATCTACCAAGACAACTTCTAAGACACCAACATATTACCTCACTTATACCCTATCACTCTCTATTTCATATAGGTTATTAATAATAGTAGTTTTATCTCTCTTTCAGTCTCTTTTCACCTCTCTTTCAGTTATTTATTATTCTTTTGTCTCTCAAAAGTGGACTATCATCTCTAGGGAAGTTTCACACTTCTTAGAATAAGCACATATATTGGTAGCCCACTCATTGATCTACTAATAAAACATATTGTGGTAGTGTTTTCTTATTTGTAGGTAGTCATCCCTAGCCAAAGAAGAGTTCTCACAACATCTAGATATGGTGCACCAACCAAATTTGGAATCATTCTAATCACTAATCCCCATCCTTCTTTCTGTTTTCCTTTAGACTTAAAATAGACAAAATTTAGAGAAACATTTTTGGCATGCCCAGTGGGACCCTGGAGTTTTTATCAAGTTAATTTCTTGTTTTAAACATTCACATAGGTTCATTATAGTGAAAGCTTAATTTCTTGCACTTTCTTCATTTTTCTTTTCTCTAAAAAATGAAAAATTCAATATTTTATTCTCTATTCAAAAGGCATTAAAATTGAAATTTTCTTTCTTTTCTCCTTGCCTCTAATATCAATTTGTCAATTTATTTTACAAAAAATTAATAATACCTTCTTTACTTCCTCTTTCATGCATATTAGGATAGTCAAATTTATACTCTATTCCTATTTCTTCTCTATTTTCATTCGAATCTAAACATTTTAGATTTGGGTTTAAAACTTATTGTATTTCATAATTTTCTTGTTGCATAATAACTCACCTAATTAATTACAAGCATTTTGATTAAATCATAATACACCTATGTTACACAACCAAATCACATTCACATAAACAATCATCTAAAGTCAACTGAGAAAAGGCCTATCAGGATTTTACCACCTACTGGATCACCTTACCCTACCCGGCTATCCTACATGGATTTCACCACCAAGGGGAAAACCCACTCCATTCTATAGTTGAGTATAATCTCTAGACAAAAGGTATATTTTGGCTAATCAACCTAGCTCAGCTCCAAGTTTGTGAAGTGCAGAGAGCAAGGTCCTTTAAAAATCCACATACTTGGTCTAACATAGATTTCATCTTGATCACCACAACTAACCTAAAACTAGATCTATATTTCTTTCTAGTACCTTTGATAACCAAATTCTCTTCTCACTATCTAATTAAGGCATAAGCCAACACGAGACTAAAAATTATTCTCTAGGAATTAATAGTTGTTGACTGAAGGTTCTTTTCTACCATTCAATTGCATTCTATATTTTTGAGTTGGTAAGGACAATCTTCTATTGATTCATAAAATCAATAATATTTTTAAAATATTAGTTTATATAACCTATTATCTCAAGTTTTTAGAGTGTTTTTTCTTTTAACACAGACCTTTTACATCCACTATTTTACCTATTTTTAGCCTTTGATTTCTTAAAATATCAAATTTTATATTTCCCAAGATTTCATAGTGACTGATATCAGTTAACCCTACCAATATCGATAGAATTTACCTATCGACATTAGTTATTACACCGATGTTAGTAAACTATTCCTATCAATATTGGTCATCCCTATAGATGTCAATGACTGTGTAAATTCATCTACTTAAAATAACAAGCTAAAATAACCCATTTACCTACACCCAAACCTAGTTTTTCTTTATTATATTTCAAATACAATGTAATAAGAATATTTAGACAACCTCTTGCATGGTATTGACATGATCTTAGGCCAAAATTTTTGTTGATTATGTAAGCTAGAAACTACTTCCACCTTCTCCTCTCACTTCAAATTCTATCATGGATCATACTTTAGATATAGAGCATACTCCTAGTCCTAACCAAATTCTCATTGTGCCTAAGGGAGATCAATATTTTTCTAAATTTCTTGTTTGTAATGTGGAAACCCTTCAACATTACCTTGCTATGAGCCAAACCCATAATTCTTCAGGTGACCCAATCTATGGTATGCCAACCTCTTTAATGGAGACAACCTCAGTTTCAATTCCCTCCACTATTTTCCCCATGGTTACCCAAACCACAACTTCAATGAGTAACCCAACTATAAATAATGTCCAAAATGTGGCATCTCCAACCACCAAATCCCACCTAAACACTGGTATAACTTCCCTACTTTCACAACCACAACTAGTTCAAGGAATTCATACCCCATTCTAAAATTTAGTGGTACCTATTACATCCACCCTCGTGATTATAATTACTTGAGTTACAACTCACCCTTCATCCAGTCTAACCATGTAAATAATTCAACCTATAATAACAATAACCAGCCAAGGCACAATCTCCAACCTAAAGGGACAAGTCCCTTTTCTTTTTGCACCTTAGCCTTTGGCTAATTATCCTTATATTAACCTAACATAACCTTAGTAAGCCATTTCATACTCTCCCTCTACTTCCTATCAGCTTCCTTATAACTTAGGATGAATCCCCCAAACTAATCCTCATCCAAACCTTATTAAGATGCTAATGGACAAGATATCTAATCTAGAGACATCCATTTCTAAGTCAAAGGATGTATTATTTTATTATCAGATATGTAATGAACTAATTCATTTTTCTGTGCCTATTTGCCTTTATCCAAGTTAATGTGAACTCCCTAAATTTACTCATTTATAGATTAAAGAGGACCTATAAAATCACTTGTGAGCATTTAGACATGCGTATTATTTAATAGGGCATGATGATGAATTACTACTTCACACTTTCCCTATATCTCTTTCAGGTGTTGCCTTACATTGGTATAACTCTATAAATCAACACTCCCTTTTCTCATTTACCCAACTTGGAAAAATATTCCTAGACCATTTCTCTATTAACATTTCTAAAAAGGTTTCTATAACATACCTTTATTCTATCAGACATGTTGATGATGAGTCTATTATTGATTTTGTCACTCATTGGAGAAGCTTTGTCAATTATCTCTCCTTGTCCTTACCCTAACTTGAGCTTATTGAGCTTTTCTTAAGGGAATGTGTTAAGCACATCTCATCCACACTCTAGGTATGAACTTTTTGAACATTTTATGAATCTTTTACAATGGCACAAAAACTAGAGGTTCATGCTATTGATGAAGGCAAAGTTAAGTTGCACATTAATAATCCCAATACCAAGACAAATGACTCCTCTTCCTCTAAAACTTCTCCCTCTAACTAAAAGGCTAAATGTTTCACCAACATGGTGTTCATTAATTCAACCTCTTACACAACCACAAACAAATCAAACTCTTTGAGTTCTTAAAACATGACAAATTAATTCCAAAAATGGTATGAATAAAGACAATACACTCCCATTGGGGAATCATATACATCCATCTTGGATAAACTATTGTAACAAGGTGTCATAAACCTTCCTTAGATTAAACCTCCTATACAATTCAACCCTTCCCATCTTATCCCAACATAGTACAAGGAAGATGAGTTTTGTGGTTACCATCAAGTTAATGGCCACAACTCTAATAATTGTAAGACACTCAAGAACATTATTTAAGATATTCTTGATATAGGTGATATCATCTTGGATAACCCTAATTCACCTCCTAATCAAAGTATGGATGTCTTCAAACACCCTTTTCCTAACCATTCACCAAATCAAAATATTCTCCAGTCCATAATTAACTCGGGTGATCATAATATCCATACAATTAATATGGCTTTTCCTTTGTCTTCAGTTCAAATTTCCCCTCAATAGGAAACACCTATTTCATCAACTCCTCCCCCACATTTAGTGACATCTATTTTTCCCATTCTTCCTCCTTAGGTAGAATATCCTATTTCACCCATTCTACTTTGTCGAGAGGAGGAACCTCCTTTTCCACTCCTTTTACCACTTGAGGAGCTTGTAATCATAAATATATTTGTACCAATGTTACCTATTCTCTTACTACTTGAAGACTACACCTTACCTATTGATTAACCACATGTTAAAGGGAACATCATTCTTGCATTATACCCTATTTAAGAACCTTCTTCACCTACTTCTCCTCCACCTATATAGAGTGGTACCCCACCAACCTCACCTTTACTCTTAGAAGAGTCCATATCATCTACTCCCATAGTAGATAAGAGACATATTGTGCCTACTCCAATTAGACCACTTTTACCCCTTCTTTTAGCTATGGAGGATCATATGTTACCCATGCCTCACCCACATTTTGAGGGAGCCATAATACCTATGATTTACCCTCTTAAGGAACCTATTTCACCTACCTCCCCTCCACCCATGGTAGACCAAGTCTCTTCTCCCGTCTCTATCAAAGAAGACCCTATTGTGGTTCTTTCCCATCTTTGGCCTAAAGTAGTAGAAACCAATAATTTCCCTCTTTCCCAAATATCATAGATTTATAAAGACACAACTATAAGGCCTAAGTTAATTTCATCAAAACCCTTCTCAAATTTGGTGAAAAGTCTAGAATTTCTTGACTCCATGAAGCTTGACCATGTGGCATTTTGGGATTGGCTTAAGACTTTGTATCCAACACAATCAATGTCAACCTTTAATGTTAATCCCCTTAGTACCCTTTACCCTAAGGTCTTTGATAAAGCTAGAGCTTCTTCACTAAAAGAAACTAGATTTCATCCATTTATGTTAGAACCCTCATCCTCATACGAATCTATTACATTAAAGCAAATCAAGCCCTTAGGTGTATGCCTTATTTCTAATTTAATTCATCTACAGGTGAAATTATATTTAACTCTTGAACCACAAGTTGGAGTTTCTAGCCCTAAAATATAGAAGAATGTAAAGCTACCTAGATCTTGTTTATCCCTTCTTCAACCCTCAACTTTACCATCTATTTTAGGGCCAAACCCTTCTACTTTAGTTGGAATATCATCTAACCAAGCCAAAAATAAGGTTAAGCTACCTTCACTCCTACCTTTGCCATCTAGTAAGCCTCTCACATCTGACACCAAGAAAGTGAAAGAAAAACATGTAAATATACTATCACTAAACAAGACACCATGTAAAATTACCTTTCAAACACCCAAATAAAAGAAGGTGTCCACTCTAATTAGTACAACAAGTACAAGCCCACTTACAAGCACTCAAAGATTTTTCTTATGTCAATTATTACAATCTTTGGTAATAACTCTTCCTCCCATTAATCCCTATAGTTATATTGGAATGAATCCATATTAGTTTGATGATACACAAGTGTGTTTATATCATCATTCACTTGGACATGATACTGAGAATTATAAATCCATCATAATGGTTATTCAACAGGACATCGATGTTAACACTCTCTTCAATGATACTCTCATTAAAACTCACATTATTCAACCTTTAGCATCAATAGTGACTCTTACTATTACACCTAAATTCAAACCCAAAGATGTCATCATAACCCCTTTACCACATCCTTCCCTAACTTTTCAAATCAACACAATTAATGTGGCCACACAGTCACAAAACCAAAATGATAAAGCTAAGGAAAAGGTCACTACACCTTGGAATCATCCCTTCACCAAAGACACACCCCCTACTAACCCTAATATTTCCATCTTGGGTGTTTCTAAAACAACATCTTCATATGTTATATAAAGCTCAATGGTGAAATAGCTTCATCAAACTCCTGTGAAAATGTTTTGTATGAGTTAATCTAAAGTTCATCCCAATACCATCAATCTTTGACTAGTGATTTGCAAGCAATTGAGGTATAATCTAATGGTCCCCAACCTCTTGAATCTTTGCTTGTCTCCCTTAATTACATCTCCCTAATTTTTTAAGTGATTCAAAAATTCCACTTCAACACCCTAAAGATCAGGATTCTACCCTTTTTATTACCACATATATTGATCAAACTCATATCAAAAGAGTTGTGATCAATTGGGGAGCTAGTATTAATATTATTTCTAACCATGACTAAAAATAAATAGCCCATCCTAACAATTTCATGTTTGAAATTGATGTGGTGCTCTATTCTTATAATGATACTATAGCTACTATGGTGGGTACTATTATCTTACATATTTGTGTAGGTCCCCACAAAATTCTTGAGCTCTTATATGTTGTGGAAGTAGAGTTACAATATAACATACTACTTTGATGACCTTAGATATTTTCTATGAATGTGTACCCTCAAATTTTCATATTGTGTTAATTTTGAGCATGATGGACAAGTATATGTTATACCTACTGACCCACCCCCGTTTAAAACATGCAATATGACCTATAGTCCCAATGATGTTCTCATTCCATTAAAAACATCATCTTCATTTCATGATGCTTCTAAAGCCTCCATAAGCTTCACTCCCCTAGTTACATAGATATCAACAACACAAATTTATGACAAAGATCCCATGAAGGAGACCTTTCAATGATTGTCACTTGGAAAATATCATTTTTTGATGCTTCACATGTTCGATACTCCACAAGAATATAGAAGGATTCACATGAATCCAAATTATGATCCTCATATTTTGATGGTCATCCCTTATGGTCCCCCTAACCTTCCAATTTCACATATGGGTCAATTGGTCAAGCTCCCACTGTCAACAATCCATCTTCTTCACCATAACCATTTACCTATGACTTCTCTTTCTTGAGTAACCCTAGATTCACCCACACCTATCTTCATAGGTGTGCCTAGAAAGGATTTGGTTTGGGTCATTATGAACAAGGTGTCCATACACCTATTGAATATCCTACTATCAACACCATTGAAAATGCCAAAAAGAGGCATGGTTTGGGATATGACAAACCAAATAAACTCACTAAAACCTCTCATGAACCAATTATCAAAGAACCAGTCTCTCCTTCTCCACCTTCTCCATAGTCACCTACCGATTTGGAGGTATCTATACCTCATAATTTTTTTTAATAAACTCCATCCATTTGGGGCCTCCCACCTACCATCAAGGTATGGAAACAAGGTACCTTCCTCTTGTTCATCCTAAAATAATTGATGAATATTCTCCCACTATTAACATTGTCTAATGTTAAGATGATTACATAATTGTCACCTATATGGCTGCAAATGATTCCTATATCTAATGATTTCTCCCATATAAAATGCAAGATATGTTAAATGAATCAACCATTAAAATCAACCTACCCTCTCATGATAACCCTCACGTCCTCAAGATTGACCAATCTTTAGATTCCTCTGAGCAAGCTGATTATACCACATTTATTCATGACCGTAGAAAAGCCTTTGCTTGGTCTTAAAATGACATGCTTGTTATTGACTGCTCTACCATCACCCATAACATTATCACCAATCCAGATGCTAAACCAAGAAGATTCATAAAATGCATCCTCATATTGCTCTCCTAGTCAAAGAAGAGCTTCATTGCCTCATTTCTAGTAACTTTATCTAACCCATCAACTACCCATAATGGATTTCCAATATTTTTCCTTCACAAAATCTACCAGGGGAATCCATATTTGCACTAATTATCATGATTTAAACCTCCTTGTCTAAAAGATGATTTCCCATTACCTAGTATCGACTAACTTATTGATTTAAAACTTAGCCATGAGATGTTATCACTTATGGATGGATTCTCTAGATATCATCAAATCTTAATTTCTCTTGAGGATCAATACAAGACAACCTTTATCACCCCATGGGGGAATTTATGTTATTAGGTCATGCCTTTTGGCTTGAAAAACACTGGTGTAACTTACCAATATGACATGACCTATATTTTCCATGATCTCCTACAAAATATTATGGAGGATTAAGTGGATGACTTACTCGATAAATATAAAATTTTTCAAGAACACTTGATAGTTATCAAAAACATATTCACTCATCTCCTCCAATATAATGTTTGACTAAACCTAAAAAAATGTGTCTTCATTGTTCTTTCTAGTAAACTCTTAGGTTTTATCATTTCTCTCTTTGGTATTGAGGTTGATATTAATAAGGTTAGAGTAATCCCAAAAATGCCTCCACCTACTAATATCAAACAACTTCATAGCCTGCAAGGCAAACTTTAGTCAATTCGATGCTTCATTTCCTAGTTGTCAGATCATTTCCAACCCTTTTTGCATCTCCCCAAAAAGGATGTCTCCTTATAATTGAATTTATATTACCATAAAGCCTTTGATGCACTTAAACAATATCTCCTTTCCCTATCAGTTCTTATTACATCTAAGGAAAATTAGCCTTTTTACCTCTACATCTCTTCAACATACCATTTTCTAGGTGTTATGATTGCACATTGGGATGACCAACATCAAGAGTAGGTAGTTTATTACATAACATGCACACTTATTGATTTTGAGACTCAATATACCCATACTAAAATTTTTTATCTTACATCAGTATTTTCTACCTCTAAACTTTTCCATTATCTCCTAAATCACAAAACCTATGTGGTCACCCATACTGTTCCTCTCAAATACATGCATTCCAACCCATATCACAACCAACATGTAGCCCAGTGGCTCATGCTTCTTGCTAAATTTTACTTAGAGTTCATTCAATAAAAATATATTAAAGGGAAAACAATCAGTGACCAATTAGTTGATGCCCCTTTACCTAAAAATCAACCTTCAAACCTTGAATTCCCTAATTAATCTATTGCAACACTCTCTAGTAATGACATCTCCTATCAAATGATGATGTTCTTTGATGGATCTGAATGCCAACATGATGGGGGTATGGGGGTAATTCTTATTCCTCTAGACAATGAACCTATGCTTTTTTCATTTAAACTAGATTTTGAATGCACTAAAAATATGGCCAAATATGAGTCTTTTATTCTAGGATTTTTAAATAGCTCTCTTCTTGGGTATAAAATCTATAACAATTTTTGGTGATTCTAAGCTAGTGGTTAACCAAGTTAATGGTTCCTACCTATGCAAAAATGAAATTCTATAGTGGTATAAATATCATGTTGATACCCTCTTGGGATCATTTGAATCTTATCTCTTGAAAATTATTCTTCAATCTACAAACAAATTTGTTGACATGATCACTTCACTTGCATCACACATACCCTCTTCATCCTCCGCTTTAATAATCTATGTCATAATGCATCACTTAACATTACCCTCCTATGTCTCAGCTCACATTCTCTTTGTCATAAATGTAACAACTAACTCACAAGACTTATGGTACAAATAACTCATGGATTATCTTTCCTTGTATATTACCCCTCCTGATCTTTCTAATAATGGGAAACAAGATTTCATAAAATGTGTCACTTGTTACACTAAACTAGGGGACTTCTCTACAAGTGAAGTTTTGATGGTCTTCTCCTTAGATTCCTAACTAGTACCGAGACTCCCTTTTTCTATTAAGGAATTCCATGATGAGATTTGTGGTGGGCATTTCAATGGTCACATAGTTGCAAAAACATATTCTTCAACTTGGCTATTATTGGCCCACACTTCATCAAGACTACACTGATTAAAATCAGTGTTGTGTCTAGTGTCAACAACATGCTAACCTCCATCACATTCCTAGTCATGCATTAAAATTTTCCAAAGACTTTTATCCTTTCTCCCAATGGGGCTTAATCTAATTAGAGATATTAACCCTCATTCATCACTCTATCATCATTCTATGATTATTGCCACTGAATACTTCACCAAGTGGGTCGAGGCCATCCCTCTCATCTCCACTAAATCTTAAAAATTATTGACTTCATTGAACATCACATCATCTATCATTTTGGTGTACCTCACAAAATTATAATGGAAAATGGCAAGTCTTTCAAAAATAAGACTGTTTAAGAGCTTTATGATGCATTTGGAATCAAATTAAGATTCTCATCACCATACTATCCCCCAAGCTAATGGATAGGTATAAGCTTCTAACAAAACTTTTACCAAAATTATCATGAAATTAGTCAATAATACGAGCAAGAATTGGCACACATATATTCTTTTTGCTTTATGGGCTTACCACACTAGCATTCAAACCCCTATGGGTGTTACATCTTTTTCATTGGCATATGGGATGGAGGCTATTTTACCTCTTAAGGTTCAGATTCCTTCTCTACACATTTCTCTACATGACATACTTACTAATGATGACTTTCACCAAGAACATTTGGTCCAACTTGAATTAATTGATTAATAATGACTCATAGCCCTTAACCATCCCCAAATCTATCAAAAATGTATTAAATGCACTTATAACAAAAACCTCAAATAATGAGATTTCAATATAGGAGATATCATATTAAAATAAAATCAACATGTGATGAACATGGAGAAGAGAAAATGGGGTAAATTTTCTCCTAATTGGCTTGGACCTTATAGAATAACTCACAAGTATGGTTCAGTAACTTATCATTTGTCTTCTCTTTAAGGAAGGCTAAAACCCAAGCTTTTAAATGCCTTACATCTATGACCATTATTTTGTTAAACCAACATCACTTTACTTCATGTTTAACTTGAAATTGTCCCTTGAGTATCCCTATTACATTCATTTCTGTTCATCTTTACCCTTACTCCTATACACTTAGATAACATACACAGTGGTATGGTTTTATCCTCATAGTGAAAAATTCCTAAGCCTTTACAGTCTTTTCCATGAATAAAAGAAAAAAAATATTTGAAAAAATTTATCAGGTCATGCTTTTCAATGTAGAATCCTCCTTTAAAGGATAGCTATGGAACTTCCCTTTGATTTTATCGATAGGCTACTCCCTTAAAGGATAGCTATTTAAAAATTAAAAATAAATGCTTAGACCACTCCCTTGAAGGATGGCTAAGCCAACATTTGTTCTCAAAGGGAAAAACAAATGCAAATGGCTCCTCATCTCTTTACACAACCTTAACCTATACAAAATCCCATTTTAGCCTTCCCACATTGATCAGCTTACACAAAAAAAAATTGCAAGGTTTAAGTCATGGAATTGCCTATATTAACTCTTGTGTCACCCATAAAAGGGACATATCATTTCTACTTGGTAGGTTATGCTATCTTAACATTTTTTCCTTATTCTACCATTTTCCCCCTCATATTCTTTTAAGGAACAATGAAGTTTAATTAACATATAATAAATATGACACTTCTCTAACAAACATAATGGTTCAAAAATATAAGGCATGAAATAGGCTTATTTTCCTAAGCCTATTTATGTTCTAAATAATGGTCTTTGCCAATGCACGAGCATTTTGTGACTTTATTTTCCCATCCACATCACATGTCAATATCTCTATTTGAGATGATGAGACAATGTCATACGAACACTAACACAACCAACCTATTTATTTTACACATACAACATATAAAATTTGGAAAAATGTTGAAATAAATTAGCATAATCACTCTATTCATTTTAAAGAATACACCATCACAAATATGTAAAAATGCTAAGATGAAACTAACCAATCAACTATGCATATACCATCACATAAATTAGAAAGGATAGTCTAAACTCAAATAATATGATCAACATTGACATCCAAACTAACATAACATGAAATAAACATCATCCATATCATCATCATAATCATAAACAACGCATTTCAAATAAACACATGGTAATAAATGAACATCTTATATATATAATATGTGATCATAATACATGTTCATCATCTACCTCAACATAACATCATAAATCTCTCTCAAAATGTACATCTCTCATCTTTAGCTCATAGGACAATATACATGTAACATATATAAATAAAAATAAGCCAACTCAAATACTCAGGGTCCTCGAGGCTCTCCATATGGTCATGAGGAGGTATTATCATCACCACTCTCCATCTATCTACATCAATGGGAGCTAAAAGCCATCACATGTGACATCAACCTCTCTTACACTCTAAACTTTGAATATCTCTATATCTTTGGGAACTCTCTAATCTCCCTCTTATATTAAGTAATCTCATCTATGGTAGTTAAATAACTCACCATATATACTTTTTATGGAGGACCCATATCACATAATAATGGCCCACCCTGTACTAATCTATATGGTGGTGGAAGAGGAGTAACCTAGTCTACTACTCTCAAACTATCTCACTCTACTATCACTACAGTCACCTAACCCTATAAAATAATCACTCAGCCTTGTAGTGTTATAACCTGACCTTGTAGAGCTCCAATTTGACCCCAAAACATCACAACCTACCCCTATAAGGCTAAAACCTTAACCTAGGATATCTCTCAAGCCTACACTACTACATCTCAGGCCTATACTATGGTATCTCAAGCCTATAACATTGCATCCCTCTCTCTAAATAACCCTTGTAAGTCTAGTGGTGGATGTAACCCAACCCACCAAGTTGTATAAGCCACTGTACACCTTGTATCCCCAACACCTAGCCCTATTAGTAGCTCCTCAAAATCTAGCCCCATCAGTCTCTTGGGGAAATGTTAAAGGTGCCTCTATGTCATCCTACCTATATTGAGGGAAGGTGGGTAGAATATCCTATAATAGCCCAAACTTATTCCTGGCCCATAATACAAGTACCATCCCTAGCTCACTATCCTATCTCCCCCTGACCCATAGTGAGCTCTATAACCCAACAAGCTACTCTACCTACCCTCTAAAAACTAGGTATGTTAGATATGGTCTCTACATGATATTTGTAGGGATAAAGCCCTCGATCATGCACATATAATAGATAATGTCTCTCACAATGCCATCTACTTAGGTCTATGCCATCCCATCTCTCCACCATCTAAATCCAACCTTAAAGCTGGAAGAGATAATGATAGGTAACCCTAGTGGTCATGTCACCATGATGTGCTCATATGCCCAACAATGTAGTAGATGGCTGACATATAAATTATATCATTGATGCAGCCTCAAACCCCATATCTCTCTATATAACTATGCTAAAAATACTAGACCCTAGGTAAAAAAGGTCTACTACTCAATAATCTACATAAGCACACCTATCAAAGAAATCATAAATCTCCCTTTATTTGTATTGAGTAATGCATACACCATGATCCTGATCATCATCAAGATGCTCAGATGATGCTTCTCCTCATCAACCATATAGAGTGGCTCGTATGTAAAACTCATAGAGTGGTAAGTCACCTCACTAACATGATCCCCATATAAATTGACCATGTTTATATCATGATCCTCTCTTGAGCATGAAAAAAACTCCTCACCTTGGAGTGGTAGCCATATAATCCTATACACGTCCTCCTATGTCACTATCAACTCCCTAGTCAATAGATGGAAGGTGTTGGTAGTATGATCCCACCTTTCAGTCAAAGATATCATCAAAAACACATCTTATATGACATTATAGTAATGTTTCACTCCTCCTAAACCCATAGACACCATATTTTCCCACTCATCTGGAGTAACATCTCTCCTCATGCATGTCAATAGCCTTGATAGATGATCTCATAGTGTAAGCTTCATCCTCACATGCATCCATATACAAAAAACTCAAGTCACATCCCTTTTAATCTATTTTATCACCACCTTTTTCGCTTATCATGGGAGAACTACATTGGTTTTAGGCCTTAAACTAGGCTATGTAGGTAGCACTCAGTTGATAAGGGGTCTTTCGAGGTTAGCTCAACCATATACCCACCTTATTAACCACCCTAAGCTTCACTACCTCTCTCTCTCTCTCCACCTTAAGATTCACTACCACTCTCTTTCTACCCTAGGCTTCACTATCTCTTTCTCTCTCTACCTTAGGCCTATCCACCTATTCCAACTCTAGGCCTCACTACCTATATTCTTAACTCTTTACATTATGACCTATATTTTAAGCCCTAGACCTCTCCAACTATTTAAACTTACCTTTTTTCCTAAACCACACCTTTTTAGATCTTTTTCCTAGGTTCTAAGAGAACTACATTGGATTGAGGCCCTAAACTAGGATATGTAGGTAACACTTAGATGACAAGGGGTCTTATGAGGTTAGCTCAAACATTTGGCTAGTTGACTACTTCCATTAGCGATCAGAAACTCACCCTTTCTCTTATTTGATACTTTTAAAAAATCACCAATGTCATAATTAATGCCAACATCATTGATTTATCAGTCTATGTAATGGATAACATTGGCAAAAAACTATCAACCTTGATGCCATGTTGGTTGACATCAATGGACCTCACTAATGTCAGTGACTAGTTCAGCTCTAGGGCTGAATAACCTAAACCTAACCTACCCATTTCCCCTAAAATCCTACCCACAAATCCCCCTCACTTATCCTATATATACCCTAACCTATTTTCTACCCCCTACTCTTATTTTCTATAACCCCACCTCTCATTTAGCCTAAAAATTGTAGAAATTAAATCAAACTATTGTAGGCTCTTACCTCATCTCTCTATCTCCTCCTAGTTGGCAACACTGGCTCCTATGGTTGTGCACCTCCCGATGGGTCCCCTCCTTGTGATACCATCTCAAATTACTCTAAAAGCTTTATTTCTTCTCTCCAATCACAAATTTACAAATGAGTTCGGTCAACCACCAAACCCCCTTTTGTTAGGTTTGGTCAGCCACCAACATTGGTATTCTTAACCTAACCTATTGACATCAGTGCTTACACTAACTGACATCAATAATTTTTTCCTAGTTATACCAACATTATCACTTTATATTACCAATATCGACACATCTAACTAATTTCAACACCATTCTAATACTATTTTTCAACATAAAACCCCTAACTTTACATAACCTTACCCATACATTGGGGCAATTAGAGATCTCATATATCTCCCCCAACCACAAAAAAATGACATTAAAGATCACTTACATCTTCACCCTTGATGAATTTTCTTGGAGATCATGAATATTTCCTTGTTCATTGAGCCTTTTACACTAGGAGTGCATTCCTTATCTTAACTACTTAAGCTATTCTATTATCATTAGCTATTATGCACATGTATGTATTTTATGTGTTGTGGGTGGCAACAAATCCCATCCTATCACCTTCAACCCTTTTGTGTTTCCTATGGGTACTTCTTACCTTGGATACCTAGGACACATTGACCATTAGAGCTACAATTTTGAATGATTTGACCTAACAGCTATCACTTAAAAGCTATGTTTTGATTACTTCTATTTGAGTCCTCCTTAGTCTTTCTTATTCTTGAATTTGTCAACTATAGCTCATTGTGGCCTACACATTCAGATTGATGCTCAATTCTCCAATAGTCACCCAATTACCTTTTATAAAATCGATACCTAATTTTGATTTCTCCTCCATCAATTCCCATTTTGAGGGGGGATACCGCATCCAATACTTGATGCATCTAACTCCTATTTTTTGTCTTACAACATGTTAGTATAAATTATATGACAAAATGGGTAAATGTAGACACCAAAATTACATCACACACACGTGCATAACTCCCTATGTCAAAACCCCCTAAACCTATTTTAATAATAATAATTAATCTCCTTAACCCATACTTTTATTCCTCACACATTTTATTAATTTAAAATACTTAATTTAGTTAATTAAAAACTCTTATTGCAACTTTACCTAACCACCTCACCCTATGACTAATTCTCCCTTGATGAGTCACCTCAAGACATCATCCCCTCATCCTAACTACCCAAGACTTATTCCCACTTCCAAACTAAATTCCTAAATAACTACTTCCTTCCTAACCTCTTATTTTTAATATTTTATAATGGGTGTCACACTTGGTATGGACAATAATAGAAAACATGCCAAAAATAGATGTGTTTACCTATTCTAGGGCCACCAAAATTGATAAACCCTTGAAAAACATTGGTAGGATCATTGATGTTGGTAATATAATCCAAACTCCAACCTCTAGTTTAGGTCAGTAAAAATTAAGAAAATTGATTCTTACTCTCTTTTAGACTCTCAACATTGTATTTTTGACATCTGGGCTTACAATCACCCTATGCAAGTTAATCACAATTAGCAACTAAGCTCTATAAGTCCAACAACACCTGCTTGTTCTCTCTATTTAGGCACTTAGGTTCAAATTCCCTAATAGATACCATCAACCTAGCACTTATCATTTAGTGACCACCATAACTAAGTACATCAATGATATTATAGGCCATTTAAACATTCATTCTACTATTTCATTCTATCTACTTTTCATCACTTTATGCACTTATAAATGTACCCTCATGAGGGAGTTACAAATCTTCCTTACTTGTTGGCTTGACATACCAAACCACTTACTATACTTAACCACACCATAATCTCCCTCTCATAACTCTCCCAGCCTCCTTAGCCTAATCCAAACCATTTCCTAGACTTAAGAAAACCTTTTGAAAGTTCTTAGACAATTATTGCCCCTATCAACCTTAGTAGTATAACTAACATTGGTCATCTCACTACCGACCTCAGTAGTATAACTAATATCATTCATTCCCATAGTGATGTCAGTGACTATGAATTATCTAACTTCTTCAAAACCTACCTAGATAACTTCTAAAACACCCATAGAGTACCTCACCTATACCCTATCACTCTCCACTACATATAGGTTGTTAATAATGGTAATTTTATCTCTCTTTCACTCTCTTTTTACCTCAGTTTTAGTTATTTATTATGCTTTTGTCTCTCAAATGTGGACTATCATCTCTAGGTAAGTTTCACACTTCCTAAAACAAGCACATAGCTTGGTAGCCCACTCGTTTATCTACAAACAAACATCTTATGGTAGTCTTTTCTTATTTATAGGTACTCCTCCCCAACCAAAGAGGAGTGCTCACAATGTCTGGATACAACACACAAACCAAATCTGGTTTCATTCTAATCACTTGTCCCCATCCTTCTTTTTATTTTCCTTTAGAGTTAAAATAGACAAAATTTAGAGAAACAATTTATATATTGGTCTAATGTCATTAATATTTTCTTTCATTTTATTTTTAAACATTTTTTGTTCCTATTTAAGTCTTGATTGATCATATCTTGATTTTAAGTTAGGTTCATTTATATTTATATTTATATTTTTCTTTCCTTTTTTGTTTAAATGTAAATAATTGTAACTTTGGTTTTGGTCATTGTTTTACCATTATCCTTAGTTATAGGTATTCACATTTGAACTAGCTCAACATAATTAGAATATTATGTCATTCTAAGTTATTCATACTTATGATGCCTAATTTATTTTTCTATAGCAAGCACTTTGTGCTCTATTTTCAAAGTCTTAATGTTAACATCAACTCTAATTAGCATTTCTCAAGATCACTTTTCATAATCTAGGATCATAATATGAAAATAAGCATCTAGGTATCATGAATTTTATCACTAGACTCTATGCTTAGATGTGCATCTCTTCACATACATGCTGAGTCTAATCAATTCTTGGTAAGTTCTCATTATTCCTCATTCCATTCTCTCCCAATATTGGGTGAACTACATTGGCCTAAAGTTCTTGTTGGAACATGAGTCCATATAACTATGTAGGTAACGTCCACTTGTCTAACACATTTAGAGTCATCTTATCTATCTTTCATTATTATTTTCATCTTTCATCACTTTGTCCATTCTCATATGATGTGTTTTATGTGTGTTTTTAAACCATTACACTATTGTAGGTAGGTTTGTGCCCACTCACTTTAAATTATATTTTGGGTTATATCCCTGAGCTATTTTTCTTACCAATTGACCACACTATGGCACAACATCTAACAATGTCGGAGTCAAATCAGCCCTATAGGGGCAAACCATTATTTATTATTTATCAGTGATCAAAATTAGCCCTACCAGGGCACCTCTTATTATAGTTTCTTTGGAGACCCCATTTTAGTGGTGCTTCCCTTCCTAAAGTAGAATGTTCTTTCTTTTCCTTTAATTTTAGGCTCTCCATGATAATGCCCATGATGGAAATATTTTAGTGTGTAACTTATCTCAGGATTAATCACTGTTATAAGCAACATCTTGTACTCTCAAATTGGGTACATTTAAAGTGTGTCCCTTATATTTATGGATTGTATCTTTCCCATTCCCCCTATTTACTAGGGGCTTTTATAGCTCTAATTATATTTTGATCATTGATGGTAATCAATTATTTAAGCATTAGCTCATTTTGAGTTGATCTACTCCATGTGTTAATCTCTCATTATCCCTCTCTTTTTGAGAGTCCATTCTTCTCTTTCATCCTAGTATGTCCTCTCGAGGGGGCATCATGGGTTTTCTCCAATTTCTTCTTAACAACTCTGTTCTTTGTAAATATATTACTTCATTTGAATGTCTTTATATGCCTTTTTCAATAGGGGAAAAATGTAGACATCCAATTCCTAACTCCATTTGTGTTAAAAATTTCAATCTTACTTGAATTGCACTCAAATGCACATTTTAGGTCAAAATCCATTAAACACCTTAAATGGTTCAAAATTTTCATTTACAAGTGTTGATTTATGTTAAATTATTCCTAAATAGGGCAATGCATTTTATGTGATTCCTAACTTTGATCAATTTATTTCAATTCAAAATGATGATTTTGCCTTTTTGTGCTTTGGATTACTCTTTTCTTCTAAATTCATTAGTAAACATCATGTACCTTTATTATTTTGTGTTGGAAACATCCTAAATGGCAATACGGTTCTAACACATCTAACATCACCTTCCAATTCTTCCTGAGTCAAATTATGACCTAATAATATGAGTTCTGACCATTTTGATTAATTGAGGGTCAATTTTGAAATAATTACAAAAATGTTGATTAACCATGTTTAAGGTTAATTAATCCAAATAAAGAGCTTAAGTGGATTTTCCATGAGATTTCTTGAATATTTATTTTTTAAAATTGATTTGTATTTACTACATCGCCTAATGACATCATCATATGGGGTGGCATCCATAATCCTTAAATGCATAAAATATCAAGATTATGGGTCTCCCATGCTTCATTAATACCCTCTATGACTCTTAAATGCGTCTCTATCCTAAATATTTATGAGGGATATTTATGGATTTAATTACATAATCAGATTAATCCATGGCCACACAATTTAATCTTGAGATGGATAATCATGGTTGATCTTGATCAATCTCAAAAAGTTATAAATAGAGAGGCCATGAACATAATTCTTAATACTAATTTGTGAAAAGTCATAATGCTAAATTATCTTCTCAATCCTTTCCATTTTGATAATTGATTTCATATACAAGCTTCATTTATAGGCTAGTTTAGTGATTTCAAATCATGAGCCTAGGTTTTACAAGGAGTTCTTGAGACATTGGAGGATTTGGCCACCATTGTTGTTGAATACAAGAGCTCTTGATCAAGGGAGAACATTATTTTGAGCCTCATTGATATGGTAAATCTATTTGGGAAGGTAATATGGTGCTTATTTCTTTCATATGTGTTCTTTCTATCCTTTATAATTCTCACATGAATAAATAGGATTAATTTAATTTACTCTTTTGTATTTTTCATTTAGTTTATTGGACTAATTTTTGACTAATTGTGTTATGTAATCCTCTCTAGAAATTCTACTTGATCTAATTTATCCTGTTAATTGATCCACTTTCTAGTCATTTATCTAATATCCTATTCTTTATATTTTATCATCTACTAACCTTATTTTATCCCACTTCATCATTAATTCAACCTAAATCCTCATTATCATAATCTAATCCCATTTACTTATTATTTGGGAATTTTAAATTCCCATGACCCACCTACCCACCTACTAAGCCTATTCTTAGGCTCTTCTACACCCCTAGTTCCTAATCCTCACCTAATCCCTATTTAATCCCCCATCTAATCATTATTATAGCTAAGAAGGATTCTAGAACCCTCTAAATATATAACCTTCTCTATTCCTACCCCTCCTCTCTATAAGCCTCTAAATCTAGAGGCTTCCAAGAAATTTTAAATTCCTTTTTAATTCTCATCCATTGATCTCCCTCATCCAACTTCAAATCTCCACCATAGATCTTTACCTTCTTTTTCTATTTAAAGTATTACATTCCTTTATGGCAAGCATCAATCAAGCTCATGAAGAATCCATGATAATTCAATCAATCATCAAAATCCATAATCATGCCATCATAATGCCAAAATATGATTCAAGGTAATCAATCTCATCCTAATCTTCTTGTTTTAAATCTATTTGATCATGGTGTAGAGAACTTAGCTTTAGAATCATAATGTTGTTTTGAATGGTTTATTTATTTATTTACATTGAATTCTAATGACTCTAGAATTTGCTTAATAGTTTTATTTTTGGGTTTGAATTTACATAGTTAAATCCATAGTAGATCAAAAATTCTTCTACATTTTGGCAACCACAATGGGATGGGTCTTTCTCCCAATTAATCAATTTTGCTTGTTAGTTACATTTTTGTAAGCTTTTTAGAGTCAATTGGATCAAGAAAAATCTTTAGATTTTTAAATTTTTCATGTACAAGTGAAATCTATGGTATTGCACTGGTATTCATGACTTTGTCTAGTGTAGTTGTGATCTTATCCCTAGGAATAGTTATTTTGTCTTAACTATGTTACATGACTACTAATCATATTCTTTAACTATCCAGGTATTTACCCTTAGATAAAATCATAACTTTCAAATCATGGTTTTGAATTTATATTTGCAATTTTGGCTTTAAAGTAGTGATTTTGTAAACTCTTAATGGTCTCTTTTGCAGGTTAGTGTCTTTTGAAAAAATTATATCTTTGAAATTTGTGACTTTGTCTTAGTAATCATAGTTTTAGCCTACTAACTTGTAGTTTTATAGGTTTTGAATGCAAGCATCAAATCTCTCATTTTAATTATTGATTATCTATTTTATCTAACTTTGGGTGCTTATTTTGTGTGTTTTAAGGTTTTAACCCTCTGTGTGTGAAGGATTCAAGTTGAAAAGGGAGTCCAACCCCATTTTTTATTGTGTTTAAGGTATTTTTGCTTTAAAATAATATTTTTTTATAACCCTATTATGTAAGAGGATTTATTTTGATCTATTGAATTGGTAGGTGCAATATTAGGAAAGAGGAAAGGCTCGAGGATCATCGACAGTTAGAATGAAACACACATCCTCTAATTCATGTTTCCCTCTTCAAAAAAACTAAAAGTCATAAAAGTTTTATAATCATAATTTTACAATACATATTAGTGATTTTATACTACTTATTATTTATTTTGTTTTAATATTAATGATTTTATCGTTTAGCTAAAAATTTATCATTTTGAACTTTTATTCTATCTACTAGATGTCTTCTTAAAACTTTGAGGTGGCTATAGAATAACATTTAACTGGAAAACACCTTTTTATTAATTAAATTATTAAAAACCTTGGAACATTTTCTTAAGAGTATGCTTATGGACCATGTGATGACTAGGACCCATTTTTTTATTAAGTACTATAACCCATATAGCCTTCTTATCCTTGAGATGTGTGTGACTATCCTTTAGCCTTCTATAGACCTTTCCCCTCCCTTGGTAGAGCCTACTTTGGAGCCCATTATTTCTCCCACTTTAATTGAGTATATTAATGTTTTTGATCCCATCACTCCTTCCAATGAGTCTAGTCTAATTAACAACAACATATTCATCAACCATCTTCATCAAGCATCAAGCATCAAGAATCAAAGTAACATTTGTTTATTTTCTCGTATCCCATTTCTTTCATTTCTTGGCCTTATTACTTCCTTAACCTCACACCTTTATCCCATTTAACATTTCTCTTTTAATAACTTTAACTCCCTACCCTCTTATCCATTTACTTCCTTTTCCATTCACCCTTTATCTCCCTCTCACCACCTTGACCATTTACCCTTTTTGCCTCTTTGCCATCTTGACATCTTGACCTCATAATCCCCTTTTACCATTTATCTTCACTTTCTTGAGTATCATTTACCCATTTATATATTTACCAACTCAATAAAAACCTTATCATTTTATTTTGACCCTTGTCATAAACCAAACTAAAACCACCATTTTGCCTTAACTAGTTTTTAGCATTAGGATAAACAAACTAGTTGCTTTATTTTGGTTAACTTAGCAAAGCATTTAATTACCTTGTATTAAATTCAGTTGTTTACTAGTTTTAATTTTAGTTTTTTGTAACTTAATGTAAGAATAAATTTATTTTATCATCTCAAATAAGTTTTTAAATTAGGTGGATTGACAGCCTCCTAGAAAGCTTTCACTTCTACGATCTATCTCATGCTAGGAAATCCACCCATCTACTTGCCTAACAAACAAGTTTCTTTTAGTTCTTTCATATTGTAGGCCATTCTTCCCTAGAGTTATCACAAATTATGGATTCAGCATGTGCATATTCAATATGTATGATTCTACACACCCTTATTAACTAGTTTCTTCTTTTCATAATTATTAAAAAGCAAAAAATAGATAGAAACACAGTGCCTTGATGAGCCCCATTGGGGTGAGTATAGATCAAGCTTGTTAGGCAGTACTAGTATGGTGAAACTAGGAAAGTGGGTAATATATATAGGTGTATAGATAGGTATTATAGGTGTACAAGCACTAGGACCTAGTGGGATGCTAGGAGACAGTGGTACCTTTGGGGCATAGGCAAGACATAGTTTATACATTTTATATACTACTATATATCATTTTGATTATGGCCTATGAGACAATTTAGTGAGATGTATATTCTGAGAGGGAGAGACATGCGTATTTTTTTATACACATTATGATGTTATTTTAATCATGATTGTGAACTAGGAATTTGACTTAAGAGAGGTGAATAGTATTGTGTTAATCCCAAAATGAAAATAAATTGATAAAAACACACTAAGTAACATACATATCTAAGCCTAGTTACTAGGGTGAGCTTAATAAAAAATAAAAAATAAAAACATAACTAAAAATTAAATAAAAATAATAATCCTTCACCTTCCTTGGTGATTCAAATGCTTGTTGTAGTGGTTTGCTTGGCTTGTGCTCATGAAGTCTTCATCAAAGAAGGCTTGGATATATCCTCTTCTCCTTAGCACCTTATGACTTTGGCTTGGCTTGGCTCAATATTTTGGCATCATAAATTTGGAATGTGAGATATCTTGTAATCAATTTGACATGGTAATTTTTCACAAATTAAGTTTAAAATTCAATAGGCAAGGCCTCCTATTTATAGATTTTTGATATTTCTCATAATTAACCTAAACCATCCATCTTGAGATGAAGATGTGTGGTTGAGGATTAATTAATTTTTTTGGAATTAAATATATAATTATCATCATTATGAAATTGGAAAAAAGGTAATTGAAGAGGCATGGAGGGTCATTATGAGGCATTGGAGACCCATAATCTTGATATTTATGGCATTTATAACCTAGGGATGTCTTCCTAAGAAATGAGGTCACCTGATGCAGATATTAAATATTTGTTTCTAAAAATAAGTATTCAACAATTTTTTTTATGGATTTATTAATTATTCTCTAATTTGGTTTAGTTAGCTCTTAAGCATGACTAAGCACTTTGTGTACAAATTACTCAAATTGATCCAAATGCCTTATTATTGGTCCAAAATTTGATTGGATTGGAATTATAATATGATTTCCAGAGCATTAGATTTGATATCCCATTTAAGATGTTGTCAACACAAACTAACAAAGGCACACATCTTGTATAATAAATTTGATATAAAAAAGCAATCCAGTGCACCTAGGTGCAAAATTGGCATTTTGACTTCAAATGATTTGATCAAAGTTAGTTGGCCCATAAATTGCATTACCCCATTTAATGATACCTTGGCCAAAATCAACACTTGAATATATCAATTTGAACTCATTTAATGTGTTTTAGTTTTTTTAGGCCAAATTATGCACTTTAGATGGAAATTGGTCAAAATCCTAGTTGGAGTTTATTGGTGGCCAGATTCAGGTGTCTACAATTTGATCCTCTTTAGGAAGATGTTGCAAACCATAGAAAAGTAATGTCTTCTCAAATAATGAGAAAAATCATATATGTGAAAAATAATATGATGATTGGAGAATAAAGCTCCAAATGGTTTTGGGAATCCTATGATGATGCCCCCTTGAGGGAGTGGCAATCACATTTATTGATAGATGGTCCCTCAAAAAGAAGCAAAAAGAAAGGTGGAATTAACCCATGGTCAAGATTAATATAATTAAGAAAATGCTTTCATGCATTAATGTAAAAAGGATATTGATTTACCCAAAGGTGGTTATAATCAAGAATAAAATTCAAAATAATGACTTGTCCATAGGTGGTTATAATCATTAAGAGGACCTAGATTAGATAAAGATGATTATGCCCTAGTTAGGGATGATTAGCAAGCATAACTCAAGGATATAACTTAGAAATATATATTAAATATGAGAGGGTGAAAAGTGATGAAAGAGATGGATATAAGAATAAGTTTGATCAATAGAAATGATTTAGTTGTACTTGATAGTGAGGAGATGCTCATATTGATTAGAAATGATAAACCTAGAATGGTTAATGGGTTGATTTGATCAAGGGTGGGATGGGAGGATTTATCAAGGTACCAAGGAGAAACTTATATGGCTCCATTGATTATAGACCTTTCTAGAGCTAATTTTTGCTATATCATGTGATGGTAGGCATCATGATAGAACACCATGGAGACATGGCTGAAAAATGCATAAGGAATGACTCTTGATCCAATAATCACTTGAAAATAATGCACCAATGATAAAAACCATGATGACAATGTTAACATATGAATATGGATAGACTCAACAATAATGTGTGTAAAGAATCACCTAATAAATACATATATACTGAGTGAAGGAAATAGTGCTAAAAGTAAATAAATAGGCAAGTGAATAAATAAACAAATAGAAAAACAAACAAACAAACAACCTAAAATAAACAAACAAACAAAAAGCTTGAAAATAAAAGCAAAATAAATCATCTTAACAATGGTAATTCCCTAGTAAGGTGGATCGAGGATAACCAAATAGGCTTAGATAGGACAAATATTTTTAATTTTGAAATATCATGAATATTTTTAGAATTTTTAGGTGTCTTAATTCATTAGAGAATGACAAGATACCTGCTCACAAAATGGTGAGAGCATTTTCCTTAGGTTGCTCATAAAATTATGAGAGCATATGGAAAGACGAACTAAAGTGACCTCAACATGAATCAAGCATGACCCACATAGTCGTAAAATGACCTCAAGTTATATTAATTCCATCCACACAAAAGGAAAGGAAAAACCAACTAGGTCCCAATAAGTTCTCAAATCTGACAAATGGCCAATCAAATGAAAATAGTAATGGCAAGGTGATGCAAAAATGCATGATAAACAAGTGTTTCCCTATTTTACCCATAGGTATTTATAACTAAGATAAAGTGGCATAGGTAAATGATACTAATTTACCCATAGGTGGTTATAAATAGTAGAAAGACTGGTGAAACACTAATTTGCCCTTAGGCAGTTATAATCAAGATCACATAAACAAGCTTGATATAGGATGGAAAATGAAACATATCTTGCTAGATAAAATATCACACTACTTTCATATATTTGTCTTTTAAACATGGAATTGATTGATTATTGAAACTTTATTAGAATACACTTGTAAAAAGTGTGAGAAGAACCAAAGGAACCAAGATCAAAATAGGATTGGGTAGGATGACTAAAAATAGGCTTTAGTCTAAATAGGAATGAAATGATAGGATGTATAAAAGGTAAGAGGGTTTTCCCCCAGGTGATAGGGTGAATAGAAGGAATATACAATAATGGCAAATGGGTATGTAACAATGGCAATGACATGGCAATGTGAAATGGTATGGTACATGTTTTTGGCCTAGGTGTGGTAAATGACATATGATTATATTTTTTTATTGAAATGGAGATGCACATCCTAATCAACAAATGATATAAATGGAACACCCAAGCATGTTAATTTCTATCCCACACCTCATCTGAAAAGTTGATCTATTAAGAACTCGATGCATATTTGGATTTTGAGAATGCTATTGTGATCTTCATTGGTCATTCATTTTGATTCCTTAAAACATTGAGATAAGGCATCTTTGTAGCCTCTACAAATGAAAGTATGACCATGGATGGTAAAAAAGGACAAATAATTGATTGTAGGTGTGATTCTAAAATGAAATGGTAGATGATAATGGAATGTGGAATGGGTGGGAAACAAATGAAGATTAGGACGTTTAGTCACATGTAATTTTGTTGATGCTAAATTCAACATAACTTTGGTTATGGTGGTGTTGAAGACTTGTTCTCTCAATAGGACCATCAGAGTTTTCTATTATTTGGGCCTAAGAGTAGATACCATCTGATTAGGGTATAGATAGGAAGCTATTTTGATTTGATTTTTGATTTTGTCTTCATCAATCAGTGAAGAACTTTTGTGCTTAGTTATTAGTGACTCAAAGAGGTTTTCACAATTGAAGTTGTCTTGATTGTTCTGAAGTGCCTTTGGGAAGGTTTCACTAAGGAATGTTGACTTTTGAATTTGATTATCTTTTACCACTTCCAAAAAAGTTTCACTAGAAGATGCTGAGTTCTCACTTTGATTTTCCCCTAGAACCTTTTAAAAGGTTTCACTAGGAGAGTATTATTCTACTACATTAATTTGGTCTTGACCTTCTTGCTCTTCTTCAACTACTATGTCACCATGGATGTAATTCAACAAAGTATTATTCTATCGATCCAAATCAACATTTGTGGGAGATGGAATGTCAATGATATGGATATTTTGGTTGATGGTAATGGACTATGGAATGGTAATGGAATGGGCAGAGGCTACATGATCCTTGTAGAATATAATAGGATAACTTGTGTTGAAGCTAAATTTTGCATCCTCAAAAACTATAGAAGGATCATAAATGTATTCAAATTGATCTATAAGGCATGCATAACTAATGTTATAATAGCCATGAAAATATTTTTCTTATGAATATGATTGTAACTCAAGGGACTTTGAATCTGATGTTGATTCAAATTTTGATGGTAAATATGATGTTGGTTCAAGAATAGAACCTAACTCTAACTCTAATTCTTCATCCAATAAGTACTCTATTATAATGATGTCTTAATAAATATTTGGTTTTGGACAAGTAGCAACCTATGATGCCATAATGGGCTACACAAATATTAGTTTGTCAGAGTGGGACTCCTCTAAGATGGGAAAAAGGTTAAAAGATAATTCCTTAGAGACTAGCTTGTTAATAGGATGCTATTGAAAAATAGGCACATGGTTGTGGTAATGATTTTCCCAAAGTTAGTTATAATCATTAAGAAGTGAATCAACAAACACTAGCTCATTAATGTGATACTCTTTGACAAATGGTTGATTCAATAGAAACATCTTGAATTGGTTGGTTCTCTTGGCCTTGGTTTCCAATGAGTTGAAAAATACCATTTTTTAACATATCTTGGTCTTTGAAGGATTGGATCGGTTGATGTTTGGATGGGATTGGTATTAGATGAGGAATGGATTATGGTTGGATAATGGTAGAGCATTGGGGAGCATGGTTTATCACATGAGCCAAAAGATGAAGTCCTAAAATGGTAATGATAGGGCATTGTGGGGCTTGATTGCTCACACAAACTAAAAGACTAGGTCCTATAATTATGGAGGGGCTTCAACTCATTTAATGTGTTTTAGTTTTATTGGGCCAAATTGTGCACTTTAGGTGGAAATTGGTCAAAATCATAGTTGGAGGTTATCAGTGACCATATTTAGGTGTCTACTATGAAATATATAAATGATCCTTGTTTATTATTTATGCTCATGGTGTATGATTTTAATTAATGTTTAATTATTATGATGTGATGTTATATTGCTTATGGATTATGAATATGTTATGGCTACTAGACACTAATGTAGACTTACCTAGCTAGGTATGAGATAGTTTTTATTTATGGTTATGTTTATTGTTTGCTTATGACATGCTAAAAATTAATTATTATATGCTTCATTATTTATATCTATACATGTTGTGAAGAATGGTTGATTGCTTTAGTACTCATGGATTTTATAATGTGATCATGTTTGTTATGGTTATGAGTATGGTCATGGTTATTATTTTTGATTATGACACACATGGATATGCTTATTGTTAATTTTTTTAAGGTAAAACACATGAGGTATTTGTTAAGCATGGGATAGATCTTTTAATTAATCAAATTAATTTTGATTTAACCACTTAAGCATACATTTAAGATATGAAATAAAAATAAAAGCAATAACATACACCACATATGAGAGAGAGAGAGAGAGAGAGAGAGAGAGAGAGAGAGAGAGAGAGAGAGAGAGAGAGAGAGAGAGAGAGAGAGAGAGAGAGAGAGAGAGAGAGAGAGAGAGAGAGAGCAGATTTTATGTGGAAACCCAAAGTGGAATAAACCATGGAGAATAATCTCAAGTATATAAATGAGCACCAAATCAAGTTACAAAGTTCAAAATCACCAATTTACAGGAGCACCAAACCCTTTGATAACCACCAACACATCAATGATTCATGAGCACCCACGCATAGGAGCACCAACCCCTCTTGTGTATAAAACACTATCTCTCAATGTTGTTTTCTCAATAAATGTTAGAACACTAGTATATCTCTTCTCTTTTCTCTAATTTTCTCTTCTCTTTTTAGCTAGATAAAATAATTCACTTCCATATTTTTAAATGGCTTCCCAAGCTTCCTTATAGAGATTTCCAAATGACCTTTGACATTCACCCTTTCATGACCCTTTGAGTTCTTTCTTTGTCTTTACTTGGTTACTCTTCGAATTCCTCAAGGTGACCTTCCATGTCATCCTTTTCTTCTTTTGTCTTTAGTGATGAATCTTTGGATTCCTCAAGGTGACCCTTCATGGAGAAATTCATCCTTTTCCTCTTTTATCTTTGGTGATGACTCTTCAACTTCCTCATGGGCCCTCTTTTGTCTTTATGCAACCCAAAATATATTTCTTAATATTTAATTAATACAAACATAATTTAGCAAAGATATAAACATTAAAAACACCTTTAGACATTAAATGTTAATTTGGTATCAATGAAAATATTTTCAACAATCTCCCCCTCTAACTTTTATGGCAACCTAAAACTATCACCAATTTTGAAAACCTATACTACACATGCCAACCTAAAACATAGACCTATAAACTAAACCAACTAAAAATATACAGTAACTCCCCCTTATTGTAGCATCCTATTTCTTGAACTTGTTTATGTTTCCTATATCTATTTTTGTACCTTATTCACTTCACTTCCATATTTCTAAATGGCTTCCCAAGATTCCTTTTATAGATTTCCAAATGAGCTTTGGCATTCATCCTTTCACGACCCTTTGAATTCTTTGTTTGTCTTTACTTTGTTACTCTTCAAATTTGTCAAGGTGACCTTTCATGGAGAAATGCATCCTTTTCTTCTTTTGTCTTTAGTGATGACTCTTTCGATTCCTTAAGGTGACCCTTCATGTAGAAATGCATCCTTTTCCTATTTTGTCTTTAGTGATGACTCTTCAACTTCCTCATGATCCCTCTTTTGTCTTTATGCAACCAAAAATATATTTTTTAATATCTAATTAATATTAACATAATTTAGAAAAGATATAAACATTAAAAACACCTTTATACATTAAATAATAATTTGATATCAATGACAATATCTCCAATAATCTCTCCCTTTGACTTTGATGGCAACCTAAAACTATCACCAATTTTAAAAACCTATACTACACATGCCAACCTAAAACTTAGACCTATAAACTAAACCAAATAAAAATATATAGTAACTCCTCCTTATTATAACATCCTATTTCCTAAACCTATTTATGTTCCCTATACCTATTTTTTTACCTATTCCCTATACCTATTTATTATAACTTACACTTATCTCCCCCTCAAATGATATACAAATTAATCTGTCAACTCACCTTATTATCATGCAACATAGCCAAGACCTAACAGGATCCACCATGCTTCAATTTTTATTAAAAGTGTCTCTTTGAAGCCTAAATGAGACACCCCACATAAAGGGTCCTAGAACAAAATCTCAAGAGATTCCCACATCTCCTTTGTTACTTCTTTGATCTTCTTGTGTCTTTATTTTAGAATCCATTTAAGCATGTCTAACTTATTTGACTTACTAACCTTAACATTCATGATGTTTTTCATCTTCTCAACTCTTAAAAATATCTTATATTGACAAGGCTCATGCTCAAATGTAACAAGATATTTTTCATAGTCCTTTCTATCATATTCTTTATCCACTATATCAAGTAATTTATTTTCACTTTTAAACTCAACCTGACTAGCCTTTACTATCTTAGGTCTCCAAACCTAAATTTTTCTCTTCTCATACCTTTTAGGGGCTCGGTATCCTTTGACATACCTTGAAGATCTCTTTTCTCTATTTGGACATAATCTAGTAATATGGACAACCTTATGACAATAGAAGCAAACAAAATTTCTCATACCTTTTACTTAAATGTGACTGAGATCTCCCTTTGACTGATTACTTCTCCTAATATAGTCCCTTGCCCTATGACCAACATGATGACAAACAAAATATTGACCATTAAAAGAATTTGAAAACTTGAAAGCATTGGGTTGCCTAATTGGCTTCTTCAATTTACCTTTAAAACTTGCATCCTTCTTATCTCGGATTGATATTTCATTATCTTTTTCTAACTAGATTATGAGCCTCTCATTCTTATCCTTCAAGGAACCTAACTCAACCTTCAACTAATTACATGCTTCTTCTCTTAATTATAATCTTGAATTTCCAACCTCTAGCTAATTCTTGAGATCCTGAATAAACATCTTATCTTCTTTTTCTTCTATAGGCAACTTAGAATCCAAGATACAAACATATCCCTTAATATCCTTAGCCAAAAATGTTAACTCTTGATTCTCCTTCTTTAGCTACTTGGCCATCTTGTGCTTTCCCATTCTATGTTTAAGCTATTAAACTCTTTCCAAAGGAATCTACTCTGATACCAATTGTTAAGCATGGGATATATCTTTTACTTAATTAAATTCCTTTTGATTTACACACTTAATCATACATTCAAGATATGCAATAAAACTGAAAGCAATAACATGCACCACATGAGAGAGAGAGAGAGAGAGAGAGAGAGAGAGAGAGAGAGAGAGAGAGAGAGAGAGAGAGAGAGAGAGAGAGTAGATTTTATGTGGAACCTAAAGTGGGAAAAACCATGGAGAATAATCATAAGTATATAAATGAGCACCAAATCAAGTTATAAAGTTCATAGGCATCAATTTGTAGGAGCAATGACCCCTTTTCTGAGCACCAACACAACAATGATTCATGAGCACCCACCCAAAGGAGAACCAACCCCTCTTGCGTATAAAAAACTAACTATTTCTCAATGTTTCTTTCTCAATAAATGATAGCACACTATTATATCTCTTCTCTTTTATCTACTTTACTCTACTCTTTTTATCTAGATAAAATTATTCATTTCCATATTTCTAAATGGCTTCCCAAGCCTCCTTTTATATCTTTCCAATTGACCTTTGGCATTCACCCTTTCATGACCCTTTGAATTCTTTCTTTATCCTTACTTGGTGACTCTTCAAATTTTTCAAGGTGACCTTTTATGGATAAATGTGTCCTTTTCTTCTTCTATATTTAGTGATGACTCTTTGGATTCCTCAAGGTGACTATAGACACCAAAATTATGTTACACACATGCATTACTCTCTATGTCAAAACTCCCCTTGAGACCCTTTTAATAATTAGCCTTCCTAACCCATGTTTTCACCCCTCACACATTTAATTAATTTAAAATATATAATTAAGTTAATTAAAATCTACTTATGTCACCTTACCTGGCCAGCTCATCCTAATACTCATTCTTACCCTTTGAGTCACCTCAAGACTTAGTCTCCTAATCCTAACTACCTATGTCTTTTTCTCACCCCAAACATAAATTCCTAACTAACTATGTCCTTTTTAACCTCACATTGTTACTATTTCCTAACAGATACCACATTTGGCATGAGAAAGAATAGAAAATAGGCTAAAAGTATCCCTTTTACCTATTCTCATGACATCAACATTAGTCAACCCATGGATGATGTCAATGAGATCACTAACATCACTTAATTAAGCCAAATTCCAACCTAATGTTTAGGTCAGCAAAAATTAGAAAAACTTAGTCATTTACATATAGGCTTTAGCATTCAACTTTCTACATCTAGGCTTATCATTACTCTATAAAAATTAGTCTAGATTAGGAATTGATATAATACATAGATCTTGGATTATTATAAATTAGTAGCACATGCTTGTCTTTCTATTCACCTATTGCTTAAACAATACTCATTAGAGCCATCTATCTAGCACTCATGGTTCATCTATTTCACCAACTAAGTATATCTCTATGTTTCATAATTCCTTTAAATAGTCATTTTACAATTGCTTTAAATTATACTATTTATCATTATACAAACATCTTGACTCTCCCTATGGATAAGTTGTAGAGATACTTCACCTATTTCCCTTTACTTCAAACATAACAACCCTTTATTTTGACCCACCTGAGCCTTATCCACTCCCACAACTCTCCCTAACCTCACAAACTTGACCAAAATATACCTTCCAACTCAAAACAGTCTCCTACAACCTCCCTAAGAATATATTTCCCCTACCATCATTTGTCACATAAATAAATTCAGTCATATATCCTTACCAACATTGGTAGCTTAATTGACATTGATGAATATGTATTTCCACCAACTTCTCTAATCCTACCTAGTCAACCTCCAAAGATACCAATTAATCACATTACTTGCACTATGACACTCTCTACTACACTCATACTACAATAATAGTATGAACATCTCTCTCTTAGTCTATCTTTCACTTTATTATAGATTACCATTTCCTTTCTAAAATTGGCTATCATCCCTAGGGAATTTTGACACTTCTAAGAACAAACACGTAGCTTGGTAGCCCACTTATATATCTACTAACAAATATTTTTGTGGTAGTGATTTCTTATTCATAGGTAGTCTTCCCTAGCCAAAGAGGAGTGCTCAACATCATCTAGATATGGTGCATAACCAATCTAGGTTCTCTCTAATCTCTAATCCATACCCTTCATCTCTATTTCTTCTTAAACATCAAATAGATTCAAAATTTAGTGAAACATTTTTGGCACATTCGGTGGGACCCTAGAGTTTTCCTTGGGTTCTTTGCTTATGTTAAGCATTCATATAGGTTAATTATAGTTAAAATTTCATTCCTTTCACTTTCTCCCACTCTTTTTCCTCTAAATTAAATATTTAACATTTTATTTTTTATTTAAAGGCAATAAACTAAGAAAATTTCTTCCTTACCACTCTTCTCTTTTTTTGCCTCTAAAAGAAACTTATCATTTTTTTATTCCAAGTTAAAAAGGATATCTTATTTATCTCTTTCTTGCATGCACATTAGGATAGTTAAATTCATTATATTCTCCTATTTCATCATCATTTTCATTCAAATCAAAAACTTTAGATTTGGGTTTAAAACTTACTACTCTTCATTATTTGCTTACTACATATTAACTCACCTAGTTAATTACAAGTATTATGAATGAATTATACTACACCAATTTTACACAACAAGATCACACTAACAAAAACAAACATCTAAACTCACTTGAGATAAGGCCCATCAAGATTTCATCACCTGGTGGATCACCATACCCTACCTGGCTATCCTACTTAGATTCTACCAGCAAGGGGAGAACCCACTCCATTCTTTAGCAGAGCATAAACTATAGATATAAGGTATATTTAAGCTAATAAACTTATCTTGGATTTATGTCCATGAAGTGGGGGAGAAAGCTTGTATAAGAAGCCACATACTTGGTCTAACATAGATTTCCTCTTGAGTACCAAAATTAACCTGAAACTAGCTCTAGATTGCTTTCTAGTACCTTCAGTAACCAAATTCTCTTCTCACTATCTAATTAAGGCATAAGCCAACATGAGACTAATATTAATCTCTAGGAGTTAATAATTAGTGGTTCTATGTTATTTTTTTAATTTTCTATTACCTTCTATATTTTGGAATATATAAGGATCTTTTTCAATTAATTTACAAAATCAACACCATTTATAATACTTAGGTTGTATAACTTGTTATATCAAGTTTTTTGAGTGCTCATCCTCCTTATACAGACCTCTTTCATCCTTTGTTTTGCCTATATTTTTCCTCTAGGTTTCTAAAATGTTGGTTTTTTCATCTCCCAAGACTCCATAGTAATAGACATTAGTTAAACCCATCGACGTCAGTAGACTTTTACCAACTAACATCAATCAAGTGATTGATGTTGATGACTATGTAAATATGTTATTTTTAGTTTTCTCAAAATAAAAAGATAAAACAACCTAATTATTTACACTCAAAACCTAGTTTTTCCTTATTTTGTCACTAATATAGAGTATTAATACTGTTTATACTTCTTCTTTCATGGTATTGATGCGAATCCAAGCCAAAATTCTTGTCGATTACATAGATTAGAAACCACTTCCACCTTCCCCTCTTGTTGATGATTTTGTCATGGAGCACACTTCAAATATATAGCATACTCATATCCCCAACCAAATTCCCATTATGCCTAAAGGAGATCAATATTTTACTAAATTTTTTTATCGCATTATGGTAGCCCTTCAACATTACCTTGCCATGAGCCAAACCCATAATTCTTCAAGTGACCCACTATATGGTATGCCAACTTATCTAATGGAGACAACTTTAATTTTAGTTGTCTCCACTATGTTCCCTATGATTACTCAATCCATCACTTCAACAAGTAACCCAACCATAAATAATTGTCCAAAGTTTAGCATCACCAACTGCCCAATCCCATCTAAACCTTATCATGACTTCCCTATCTTCACAACCACAAGTAGTTTATTCAAGTCTAACTCCATTTTAGAATTTGTTGGTACCCATCCTCTCTACTCTCACACCTATAATTACATGATTTAAGAATCACCCTTCACCCAATATAACCATGCCAACAACCCAATGTACAATAGCAACACTCAACCAAAGTATTTTTTCTAACCCAATAGGACAAACCCCTTTCATTTTTGCTCCCTAGCCTATGGCTCATTATCCCTATGTCACATCAACACAACCACATTAATCTATGTCATATGCTCCCTCTACTTCCTATCAGGTTCCCTATAACTCAGGGGGTATCTCCCAAACCAATCCTCCTCTAGAGCTCATTAAGATGCTAATGGACAAGATGTCTAATCTATAGACATTCATGTCAGGTTCAAAGAATGTGTTATATTATAGTTAGATATGCAATGATCCCATCCATCCTTTTGTGCCTATTTTCCCTTATCCAAGCTAATGGGAACTCCCCAAATTAACTTATTTCTAGAGTAAAGAGGACCCATAATAACATTTGTGAGCATTTAGACATGCTTGTTATTTAATAGGGCACGATGATGTGTTACTACTTCACACCTTCCCTATGTCTCTTTTGGGTACTACCCTGGATTGGTATAGCTTTATAACTCAACACTCCTTTTTCTCATTTAGCCAACTCACATAATTATTCCTAGACCATTTCTCTATCAACATTTAAAAACAGGTTTTTATTATGAACCTTTATTCCATTAGACAATATGATGATGAGTCTATCACATATTTTGTCACTCATTAGAGAGGCTTAATCACTGAACTCTAATTATCTTTACCCCAACTTGAGCTTATTGAGCTCTTCTCAAGGGTATGTGATGAGCACATTTTGTACATACTCTAAGTACAAACTTTCCACACATTTGATGAATCCTTTACAATGGCACACAAACTCAAAATCTAGGCTATAAATAAAGATAGAGTCAAGTTGTGTAGTAAGAATTCCAATTCCAAATCAAATGACTCCTCTTCTTCTAAAACTTTTCCTCCTAACCAAAAATCCTAGGGATCCACCAATGCGGTGGTCATAAAATTAGCTTCTTCCACAACTACAAACCAACCTAATTCCTCAACCTCACAAAATTTGACCAAGAAATTCAAACAATAGTATGAAAAAAGATAATTTAGTCCCATTAGGGAGTCATATAGTTCCATTTTGGAAAAAACTATTACAATAGGGAGCCATAACTCTTCTTCAAATCAAGCCTCCTATATAGTTTGATCCCTCCCATCCTATTCCTACTTGTTACAAGGAGGATGAGTTTTGTGTCTACCATAGAGTCAAAGGCCACAATTTTAATAACTATAAAACATTCAAGAAAATTATTCAAGACATGATTGATAGGGGTGATTGCATCTTAGATAACCCTAATGTGCCTAATAATCAAAACATGATTAGTAGGGGTGATCTCATCTTATATAACCCTAATGTGCCTAATAATCAAAATATGGATGTGTTCAAACAACCTTTTCCTAGCCATTCACTTAATCAAAATATTGTGTAGACCATGACTAATAACTCATGTTATCATAATATCCATATAGTTAAAATGGTCTTTATTTTACCTCCAGCCTAAGCTCTCCCACAACAGGAGGCACCCATTTTACCTACTCCTTCCCCATAATCAATGGAATTTGTTTTGTCCATTATTTATCCTTAGGTAGAAGAGACTACTTCACCTGTTCCACTCCCATGTGAGGAAGATATTCCTTTACCACTCCTTTTGCCATAAGAGGAGCTTGTATTGCTAATTCCTTTTGCACCAATATTACCTATCCTCTTACCATTTGAGTATCATGCCTTACCTATTCCTCAACTACATGTTGAGGGGAAAATCATTCATGTGTTATACCCTCTTGGCAAACCCTCTTTGCCTACATCTCCTCCACTGATAGAAGGTAGTACCCCCATCCACTCATCATTTGCACCTAGAAGACCCAGTGTTATATACTCCTACATTAGATGAGAGACCTGTTATTCCTACTCTAATTAAAACAAATCTTACCACTAATTTTACCTATGTAAGATCACACTTTACCTATTTCTTACCCAAATATTTAGGGAACAATTATACCTATGCTCTACCCCCTTAATGAGCCTTTTTCACCTACTTCTCCTCCACCCATGGAAGACCATGTGTCTTCTCCTATCTCTATTGAAGAAGACCCTGTTGCGGCTCTTTCTCATCTTTGGCCTATGGTAGAAGAGGCTGATAATTTCCCTCTTTCTCAATCACATAATATTTATAAATAATTAATCATAGAGCCTACACTAAATTTATCTAAACCCTTTTTATAATTAGTGAGAAATCTATAAATTTTTGACTCCATGAAGTTAGATCATGTGACATTTTGGGACTGACATAAAACTCCTTATCTTACACAATGCGTATCATCCTCTACGACCAATCTTTTCACTACCCTTTACCCTAAGGTATTTGATAAAGTTAAAGCTTCTTCAATGAAGTCACCAGAAGCTCATCTTTCTATGTCAAAGCCCTCACCCTCATAGGAATTTACCACATTAAAGTAGATTAGGTATTTAGGCATATGTTTGGTCTCTAATATAATTCATCCATAGGTAAAATTAGATCTAACTCTCCAACCACAAGTTAGAGTTCTATGGCCTAAACTAAGGAATAATGTTTAGTTTCCTAGACTGCACCGATCCTTCCCTCTTCCACCCTCAACTTTTCCATCAATTTTGGGACTACATCCCTCTACTTTAGTTGGAGTATCACCGATCCAAGTAAAACAAGAGGTTAAGTTACCTCCACTACTACCTTTTCCATCTAGTAGGCCTTTCACATCTAACACCATGACACCTACCACCAAAAAATTGTCATGAAAACACATGGATCCACCACCACATAATATGGTACCACACAAAATCACCCTCATGACTCCTAAACCAAAGAAGGTGTCCAATCCTATTACAACAAGTGTTAGCCCACTCATAGGCTCTTGGATGTTTTTCCTATGCTAGTTGTTGTAATCCTTCACAATAACCCTTCTTCCCATTAATCATTATAACCCTATTATACTAAATCCATCTTTGTTTAATGATACACAAGTATGTCTATATCATCATTCACCTAGATATGATATTAAAAGTTGTAAAGCTCTCACAATAGTCATTTGATAACTCTTTGATATTCACACTCTCTTTGTTGATACTCCTATTAACCTTCCTACTATTCCACCCCTACCATCCACAAATCCTAATACCATTCCACTTGAATTCAAAACTAAATATGTTGTCATACCCCCTTTACCACCTCCTTCACCTATGTTTCATATCAACATAGTTAATGTGGCCATGTGGTTACAAAATTAAAAGTATAAAGGAAAGGAAAAGGTTGCTACCCATTGGGATCATCCCTTCTCAAAATTAAGTCCTCTAAATCCCAATATTTACATCTTGGGTGTCCCAAAGCCAACATCTTTAGAAGTTATTCAAAACTCAATGGTAAAACAGCTTGACTAAACCCCTCAAAATGTCTTATATGAGTTAATCCAAAACTCACCCAAACATCATCAAGATTTGATTTATGATTTTAAATTAGTTGAGGTGCAACCTAATGATCCATAACCTCTTACAACTTTGGTCATCTCTCTTAACATCATCTCCCTAATATCCTTTAGTGATTCAAAAATTCCACTTCAACACCATGAAGATCAAGATTCTACCCTTTTTATCATCACATATATCAATAAAAATCATGTAAAAGGAGTCATGATATATGGGGGAGATATTATTGATATTATCTCCACACATGCCTACAAATATCTATCCCTTCTTGATAATTGCATGTCTCAAACTGATATGGTGTTTTGTTCCTTTAATGATACCATGGCCACTACGGTGGGCATTGTTATCTTACATATCCATGTGGGTCCTAATATAATTATTTAGCTCTTCTATGTTGTATAAGGAGAGTTTCAATAAAACATACTACTTGGATGACCTTATATATGTGTTATGGCATGTGTGCCCTCAAATTTTCATCACTACATCATGTTTGAGCACAATGGGCAAGTACATGTTATTCCCATCAACCCACCTCCTTTAAAAAATGAAACATGACTTATAGACCTAATGATTTTCTCATTCCATTAAAGACATCATATTCTCCACATGATACTTATGAATCTTCCACAATCTCCACTACCCCAGTTATATAGATACTAGTGACACAAATTCTCATCAAAGACCCCATGGAGGAAACTTTTAAGCATCTATCACTCAAAGAATATCACTTTTTGACACTTGACATGTTCCAAACTTCACAAGAGTATGTAAATATTCATCTATACACCAATTATGATCCCTATATTGGGATGGTCTCCCTAACCTTCAAACTAATTTGACATATGGGGGAATTGATCAGGCTCCTGCTATCAACAATCCATCCTCTTAACCACAACTATTTACCTATGACTTCTCTTTATTGAGAAATCCTATCTTTTCTTACACATATCTTTATAGGTGTGTTTGGAAAGGATTTATTTTGGGTCATTATGATTAGGGTGCTCATATGATCATTAAATATCCCACCACTAAAACAATTGAAAATGCCAAAAAATGGCATGGAGTGGGTTATGATGAACTAACTAAACTCACCAAAAATTCTCATGTACCAATTATAAAAGAGCTAGTCTCTCCTTCTCCATCCTCTCCTACACCATCACCTACCAAATCAAAGGTATTTATGCCTCATAATTTTTTAATAATAAATGCCATCCATTTGAGCCCCCTCACATATCACCTAGGTAAGGAACAAGGTTCATTCATCCTAAAATGATTGATGAAGACTCTCCCACTGTCAACACCATCTAATGTCAATATGATGATTCTATTCTCACATACATTGTTGTAGATTATTCCTATATATAATGATCACTCCCATCCAAAACACAAGCTATGTTAAATGAATCAAAGATTGACATCAATTTGCCCTCTCATGATAACCCCCATATCCTCAAGATTGGTAAATCTTTAGAATCTTATAAGAAAGATAATTATTACACATTTATTAATGACCATATCAAATCCTTTACTTGGTCTTATAAAAATATGACTAGTATCGACCCCTCAATCATCACCCACAACATTGTCACCAACTAAGATGCTAAACTTGTTAAGCAGAAGTTTCACAAAATGTACCCTCATATTTCTATCCTTATCAAAGAATATATCTAATTACTCCTTTATATTAACTTTATTAAACCCATTGACTACCCTAAATGGATTTCCAATAGTGTTCTTATCACAAAATTGATAGGGGATACCTACATCTGCACTAACTACCATGACCTAAACCTCACTTGTCTAAAAGATGATTTCCTTTTTCCAAATATCAAATAACTTATTGATATAATAGCCAACCATGAGATGCTATCACTTATGGATAGGTTTTTATGTTACAATAAAATCTTGGTTATTCCTAAGGATCAACACAAGACAACTTTTATTATCCCACGGGGGAATTTTTATTATTGGGTCATGCCTTTTAGTTTGAAGAATGTTGGTGCCACCTACCAATGTGCCATGACTTACATCTTACATGATCTCCTACATATAATTATGGAAGGCTATGTGGATGAATTACATATTAATTCTAAATTTTTCCAAGATTACTTGATGATTCTCAAAATCATATTCACTCATCTCCTCTAGTATAACATTTGACTAAACCCAAATAAATGTTTTTGGTGTCCTTTATTTTAAGCTTTTAGGATTTATCATTTCTCTCCATGGTATTTAAGCCAACCCTACTAAATTTTGAGCAATACTAGGCATGCCTCTACCTATTTATATCAAAAAAATTCATAGTCTACAAGGTAGGCTCCAATCAATCCATCGCTTCATTTCCTAGTTGTCAAATTCTTGCCAACCTTTTCACCATTTCCTAAAAAAGGATGTCTCCTTATATTGGAATATATATTGATAGGAAGCCTTTGATGCACTCAAATGGTATCTCCTTTCCCCACTAGTTCTTATTTCACCCAAGTAAAACTAGCCTTTCTACCTTTACATCTCTACAACATACCATTGTCTAGGTGCTATGATAGCACATCAAGATGATCACCATTGAGAACAAGTGATTTACTACATAATATGCACACTTATTGATTATGAAACTCAATATTCCCATATCAAAATGCTTTATCTCACATTAGTCTTTACAGTTTCCAAGTTCCATCATTACCTCTTAAATCATAAAACCTACATCATCACCCATACAGATCCCCTCAAATACATGCATTCCAAGCCATATCACAACTAATGTGTAGCTTGATGGCTCATGTTCCATACTAAATTTAACTTAGATTTTATTCAATAAAAGTCTATTAAGGGGCAAATGATTGCTGACCAATTAGTTACCACCCCTTTACCTAACAACCAACCTTCAAACCTCAAATTTCTTGATGAATCTATCACAATGTTCTCCATCGGTAACATCTCCTATCAAATGATGATGTTCTTTGATAGATATAAATGCCAACATGATGGGGGTATGGGGGTCATCCTCATTCCTCTTAATGGTGAGCCTATGCCTCTGTCATTTAAACTAAATTTTGAATCTACTAATAATATGGTTGAATATGAAGCCTTGATCTTAGGGCTTCAAATGGCTATTTTCTTGAGTGTCAAATCAATAACCATTTTTGGTGACTCTTAGCTAGAGGTTAATTAGGTTAATGGTTCTTACCTATGAAAAAATGAAAATTTTCAACGATATAAACATCGTGTAGATACACTATTAGAATCATTCGACTCCTACCTCTTCTAAATTATTCCTTGATCTATAAATAAGTTTTCTAACACAATGGATTCTCTTACTTCACACATACCCTCTTCACCCTCTTCTTCAAAAATCTATGTCACTGTACATCACTTAACATTGCCCTCCTATATATCAACTAACATCATTTTTATAGGCAATGTAACACATAACACACATGACTTATGGTACAATCAATGCATGGATTACCTTTCCTTTTCTATTACCCCTTCTGACCTCTCCAATAATGGGAGACATGACTTCATGAAATGTACCACTCATTACACTATACTAGGGGGACTTCTCTATAAGCGAGGTTTTGATGCTCTCCTCCTTAGATGCCTCACTAGTATTAAGATACCATTCACCATTAATGAATTTCATGATGGGATTTGTGGTGGATTTATCAATGGTAATGCAGTTTCTAAATGTATCCTTTGACTCAACTATTACTAGCCAACACTCCATTAAGATTGTAGTGATTACATTCAACATTGCATCAAATGTTAACAACATGCTAATGTCCTACACATTCCAAGCCATTCATTACATGTCACCAAAGACTTCTAGCCTTTCTCCAAATGGGATTTGGATCTAATCAATGAGATTAATCCTCATTCATCTCTCTCTCTCACCATTCCATCATTATTATTATTAAATACTTCACCAAGTGGGTCAAGGCCATTCCTCTCATCTCCACTAAAGATGACAAAACTATTGACTTCATCAACCATCACATCATCTATCATTTTTGTGTCCCCCATAAAATTATAATAGACAATGGCAAATCTTTCAAAAATAAGACTATCCAAAATCTCTATGACACTTTTAGAATCAAATTAAACTTCTCATCACTATACAATCCACAAGTAAATAGATAGGTAGAATCTTTAAAAAAAATATTAACCAAAATCCTCATAAAGGTAGTCAACAATACTAGTAAGGATTGGCACATGCACATTACCTTTGCTTTATGAGCTTACCGCACTAGCATTCAAACCCCTATAGGTATTATACATTTTTATTTCATCTATAGGATGGAAGCTATTTTTCCTCTTGAGTTCTAGATTCCTTCTCTTCACACTTATCTATAAAACATACTTACTAACAATGACTTTCACCAAGAATTATTGGCTTAATTTGATTTACTTGATGAATGTCATCTCATATCCCTCAACCACCTCTAAATCTATCAAGAGTGTATCAAATACACTTACAATAAAAATGTCAAGGAGCAAGATTTCAATATCAGAGATCTTGTCCTAAAATAAAATTAACATGTGACAAACATGGAAAAAATAAAACAAGATAAGTTTGCTCCTAATTAGCTTAGACCCTACATCATAACTCATGAGTATGGCTCAGGAACTTACCACTTGTCTTCTCTCATAAGAAGGCTAGAACCTAAGCCTTTAAATGCTTTGCACCTATGACCATTCTTTTTTAATCAAGTGACACTTCACCTCATGTTTAACTTGAGCTCGTCCCTTGAGAAAACCTATTACATTCATCTCCCTTCCTCTTAACCCTTATTATTACAAATTTAGTTAACCTATGCAGTGCTATGGTTTTGTCCTCAAAGTTGAAAACCTCTAAGCCTCTATAGTCTTGTCCATGACTAAAGTAAAAAAATGGGATACATAGACAAGTTATAATCTCTCAGGTCATGATTCTCAACATAGACTACTCCCTTGAAGGATAGTTATGTAACTTCTCCTTGATACTATGAATCTACTGCTCCCTTGAAGGACAACTATTAGAAATAAAAAACAAAAGCTTAGACAACTCCCTTGAAGGATGTCTAAGCCAAGCTTTTTTATCAAGATAAATAATGACTTATAAGCTTCTCGTATTGATTAGCTTCATATGACCTCAACACAAACAAAATCCCATTATAGGCTTGTTTCATTAATTAGCTTACACAAAAATAGAAAAAATTTAAGTCATGGACTTGCCTATAGTAGCTCTTGGGTCACCCACAAAAGGGGCATATTATCCCCACTAAGAAGGTTATGCTACCCAAAATCTATCATTCCTTTTACCGTTTTCACCTCATACTCTTTCAAGGGACTTTGAACTCACTTTACACAGGGTGAGTATGATGCTTCTCTAATAAAAAAATGGTCAAATGATGCAAATCATTCAAGAGGATCATACTCCTAAACCTATTTATGTCGTGATTATGGTCTTTTTCAATACATAAGCATCGTGCCTCTTTTTTTACCATCCAAATCACATGTTGATTTATCTTTTGAAATCATATCTCACAAAAAGATTTAATCACCAACATGCCTTTCTACCAATCTTTCTTGATTCTTAGAGTTATGTGTTAAATATATATTATTACTCACATATCCATCTGAAGAAATGATACTCAAAGAACTACCTAGAACCATACTAAAACTAACAAATTATTGCCCATTAATATGTTTCATATAATCCCATGTGAAATAAAATAAACATGCAACCATAGTTTCTCTAAACAACAATAAATAGGAAAAATATCATTCCTATTCAATTTATTTTAAGCATACACCATCAAAAATATAGAAAATTTATAAAATAAAATAACATACCCAAGCCATTCATTTTAAGCATACACCATCACAAATATGGAAAAATTCTAAGATGAAGCTAGCCAATCAACTGGGCATATACCATCACAAATATGGGAAATACTAGTCTAACTCAACTAACATGATCAACATTAACATAATATAAACATCCACATCATTATAAAAACTTCAACGTCATCACCATCACATAAACACATCTCAATATAACACATCTCATACACACACACACACACACACATATGTATATATATGTATATGTTTATATATATGTATATATATATATATGTATATATATATATGTATATATGTATATATATATATGTATATATGTATATATATACATATATATATACATATATACATATATATATATATACATATATATATGTATATATATATACACACACACACACATATATCTATATACATATATATATATATACATACATATATATATACACATATGTGTTTGTGTGTGTGCATGCGTGCGCTGAATATGAATGTACATCAATGGATCATATATAACATCTCTCTTAAAAAAAGTACATATCTCATCTTCATCCTATAGGCTAGTATGGATACAACATATATAAAAACATCAAAAATATCATTTGGCACTCAAAATCCTCAAGGCTATAGTCATGGTCATGGAGAATCAGTATCATCACCACTCTTAATCTATCTACATTTACATGAGATAGAAGCCATGGCATGTGTCACTAATATTTCCTATTCTCTAAACTTAGAATACCTCTAAATCTATCAAAACTCGTTGATTTATCTCTCATAGTATGCAATCTCATATAGAGTAGTGTTGTACCTCACTAGAGATAAAGTCTATAGTGGACCCATCAAACCTATTGAAGGCCCTTATACTAGTCCCTATGGTGGAGGATTAACCTATCCTACTACTCTAAAATTATCCCTCTCTATTGTTAATGCAGTAACCTATCCCTATAATGCCCTAACCTAGCCCTATAATGCCCTTATCTACCCCTGCAATGTCATAACCTATCCCTATAAGACCAATACATATGCCTATGCTACATCTCAAGTGTGTACTACTATATCTCAGGATTGTAACACTGCATCCTAGGCTTGTATGACTACATCTCTCTCTCATCACTCCTTATACATTTGGTGGTGGCCTATTGACCTAAACTATGAGATGAAAACCTATCCACCAAAAAAGATAAGTTGTTGTGCATCCAATATCTACCACACCAAGGCCTAATAGTAGCTCCTCAAATTTTATCCCATTTATTATCTGGGGTAAGGATAGGGGTGGCTCTATATCATCCCTCTTATATCAAGGAAAGGTAGGAGGCACATCCTATAACAAGCCAAACTATCTCCTGACCCATGCCATGGGTATAATCTCTAACTCTTTGGATCATCTCCCTCTAACCCATAACATGTTCTATAAACCAATAAGATTCTTTGCCTATCCTTTGAATGTAGGGTATGTCAGGTAGGGCCTCCAAAAAATATCTATGGGAATCAATCCATCTATCATACACCTATAGTAGCTAATGTCCCACACTATGTCATATACTTGTGTTTAGGACATAGCCTCTCTCCACCATCTAAACCCAACCTTGAAACTAGTTGTAATCATGGTGGGTAATCCTAATGATTGTGTCACCACAATGTTCTCATATGCCCAATAATGGAGTAAATTCCTAACACACAAACTATACCATCATCACAACCTTAAACCCCACAACTCTATGTATAACTATGTTAGAAAAGTTGTTCCCCATGCATACACATTCCACTACTCAACCATATATGGCAACATACATATCAATGCAATAGGAAATATACCCCATATGTGTCTGATAGTGCATATACTATAATTCCTATCATCATTAGGATACCCAACATATGTTGTTCCTCATCGATAGTGTCTAATAGATCATATGAAAAGCTCATTGAGTGATAGGTTGCCTTGATAACATGCTCACTAAATAAAGTAACCATGTGAATATCATGCTCATCTCTCAAATAAGATAATATCTCTTCACCCTGGAGTGATAACCATAAAATCTTATACATGTCCTCCTATGTCATTATCAATTCTCTAGTACGCAAATGGAAGGTATTGGTGGTGTGATCCCACCTCTTTATCAATGTTATCATAAATCTAACATCATGTGAAATTATAAAATATCATCACACTCCTCCTAACCCTACATCTGTCATGTGCTCCCACTCATCCATGGTGACATCCCTTCTCATCCTTGTTAGTAACATAGGAAGTCGGTCTCATAATGTTAACTCCTGCCCAGCTTGTATCCACACACACTAACCTCAAGTCACATACTTTATAGTGTAAACATCCACCCTTTTTCCCCTTTTCTACAAGATAATTACATTGGCCTGAGGCCCTCATTTGGTTTATGTAGTTAGCACTCAATTGACATGGGGTCTTTTGAGGTTAGCTTAGTCATATACCCACATAACTATCTAGCCTATTAACCCACCTAAACCTTAGGCACAATTACCTACTCTAAACCTTAGGCCAAACTAACTATCTCTTAACCTTAGGCCCAACTTCTTATCTCTTAAAATATAGGCCCCATGGCTTATATATCATAACCTCAACCCCAATACCTATCTTTTAAGTCTTAGGTCCCATGACCTATTTGAAACTCCCTTTTCCTAACCATTTCCCTTAACAAATTTTGAACCATAACTCACCATTTTTCCCTAAAAAATAAGAGAACTACATTAGATTGAGGCCCTTAACTATGCTATATAGGCAATACTCAATCAACACAGGGTCTTTTGAGGCTAGCTCGACCATTAGGCTTGATGACTAACTCAACTAGGGATCTAAAATATGTCTTTTTATTCTTATTTGGGGTTTTTTATTATGACCAACATTGTTTAAAGCTACCAACATTGGTATCAAATGTCAATGAACATTGGCACCTGACATTGATGAACCCCATCGACATCAGTGACTGGTTCGGCCCTAGGGTCAAACAACCCATCTCCTAACTTTAGTTTTTTTCATAGGAACTACACCCAAACCCTTCCAAAGTTCACCTAAAACTACCCCTACCCCATTTACCATCCCTTTAATTTCCCTCTCTCCCCCTAAACCTTACAAATTTTCCCAAATAATAGATTAACTACTTTAAATTAAAATTCAATTCATAGAAGATCTTACCTCATCTCTCCATCTCCTTCAAGCTGGACTAGTTGGTACTTGTGCTAGCACACCTCTAGTTGGGTCCCCTCTTAGTTTTACAATTCTACCCACTTAGAGACTATTTTCTCTAATAAAATGTTGTAAATGAGTTTTTGTAGGTGGCCAAACCCCTTTTTTTAGGTTTGGTTATCCATCTATGTTGATAGTCAAAACCTAGGATGTGGATGTTGGAAATACTTCCTACTGATATTAGTGACATTATTGATGTCAAAAACCTTAACATTATATTTTTCCACTCCAACCACCACCTTTTGGACTATACCCTCCACTTGGAGCACCTTGGAGATCATGTATATTTCCTTGACCATGATAGCCCACCTTAGATATCATGTATATCTCCCCAACCATGATAATTAACCTTGGAGATCACTCAAATCTCCACCCATGATGACTTTGATTAGAGATAATGAATATATTCTTACCCATTGACCCTTTTAAACCAACCTTGCATTGCTTGTCTTGACTACTTATACTACCTCACTATAGTTGGCTATTATACACATGTATGTATATTAGGTGTTTTGGATCATGACAAGGCTAGACCTATCACCTATAACCTTTTATGTTTATCAAGATCACTTCCTACCTTAGATACCTACAACACATAGACCATTAGAGCTACAACATTGATTATTTTAACCTTATCAACTATCACTTACGAGCTATGATTTGGTTATTTCTATCTGAGTCTTTCTTGCCTTTAACTATTATTGATTGCATTGATTATAACTTGTAGTAATATACATGCAATCAATAATTTTATCACACTCTCACTCAACATCCACTCACCCAATTAACTTCTGATTAAACTAGTTCTTTATTCTAGATTCTCTTCCATCAATTATCATTTTAAGGGGGGATACCTCATCCAATACCTAGAGCATTCAACTCTTATTTTTGACTTGTAGCTTGTTAGTATAAATTACAAGATAAAAACTGGTAAATGTGGACACCAATATTATGTTACACACATGTGTAACTCCTTATGTTGAAACCCCACTTAAGACCCTTTTAATAATTAGCTTACTTAAAACATACCAACCCTTTGTTTTGACCCACTTGAGCCTGACCCATTCCCTTATGACTCTCTCCAACTTCACAAACTTGACCAAAATCTACCTCTTAGCTCAAAAACATCTCATGTAATCTCCTAAAAAACTTACTGCCCTACTAACATCGATCACATAATCAATGTCAATCATATATCCTTACCAACATTAGTAGCCAAACCAACATCTGTGATTGTGTATTTCTACCAACTTCTCTAATCCTACCTAAACAACCTCCAAAAACAACAATATCTCACATTTCCTATATTGTACCACTCTCTACTACACTCAAATATAAGAATGGTATGAACATCTCTCTCTTACTCTCTCTTTCATTTTATTATTCATTACCATTTTGTTTCAAAAAGTGGACTGTCATCCCTAAGAAAATTTGACACTTCTAGGAAGAAGTGCATATCTTGGCAACCCACTCATATATTTACTAACAAATATTTTGGTGGTAGTTATTTCTTATTCATAGGTAGTCCTCCCTAGCCAAAGAGGAGCTCTCAACATCATCTGGATATGGTACAAAACCAATCTAGGTTCTCTCTATTCTCTAATCCCAACCCTTCATCTCTATTTCTCTTTAAACATAAAATAGATTCAAAATTTAGTGAAATAGTGACCCTTCATGGAGAAATGAATCATTTTCCTATCTTGTCTTTAGTGATGACTCTTCAACTTCCTCATGGGCCCTCTTTTGTCTTTATGCAAACAAAAATATATTTGTTAATATTTAATTAATATTAACACACTTTACCCAAGATATAATGATTAAAAACACCTTTAGACATTAAATGCTAATTTTATATCAATGAAAATATTACCAATAGTATTTTAATTAACAACACAAGATGGGTGAACAAAAATATAATCAAGAGACAAATGTCATAATGAAAAGATAAACTAGCCATGACAAGATATGAAGAAGACATGATGTTTTTTATTTGACAAAGACTAGAATAAAACTAAAGTTGGATTGGCTTAATAAACATAATCCTTTCAAATTCTTTACATTATCATTCATTAGTTTGGTAAAAAAGTGGCTTGACCACATAATGTTATGTAAGCTCAAGATCCCTCTCTTATAGTGCATAAAGGGGATACGGATGGATATGGAACCTTTTTGTGAGACTAACATGCCCCTTTTATAGGTGTCCAAAGAGTCAATATAAAGAAGTTTATGTCATAAAAAATATAGAATAATCAATGCAAGAAGTCTACTTATGGAAAATGATTGCATTTTCCACCTTATTGTGGTATGTGAGAGACTATTTTAGATTTCAAAATTATTTTTCTTTTATTGTCATTTTCAAAATGGGTCTTTTGTTGTGTTACTATATATGGGAAGCTTATCAATGTGGGAAGCTTCCAATAAATTATTGTACTTTTGAGAAATGCTCTACTCAAAAATCCTTCAAGAGATTGGTCTATGTTTATTTTCTTTGTTTAAGGCTTTGTGATAGTTATCCTTCAAGAGAGTAGTCTACCTTATATTTGTGCAAGTTTAGTATGCTGATCTAGCTATCCTTTAAGGGAGCAGTCTATGAATGATTAAGAATGACCCATGATTTCTATTGGTTTGGATTTTTATTTTTCATGATTTATTTGATTTTTATTGGCATAGACATGCTTATATAGGCTTAAGGGTTCACCATTATGAAGTCAAAACAACAAGCATAAAAAGGTTAATTAGGTGTAAATAAGGTTAGGTGACAATGATCATGGAAATTAATTCTAAGAGAGGGGTGGAAAGTACTACTATCACTTGGATTTTCACCCTTTTAGTATATTCCAAATCTCTCCTCATCTAAGTGGCACAATGTACATGCCTCTAAACTTGTGGGTATCCTAAGGATGAGGTGAATCTATAGATAGGGATAGCTCCCTTGATGTACTAATTTGGATTGAAACTACACGTAAACTTGGGGGGGGGGGGAGGGAGAGAGATAACTAAAATAAAATTATCCTTAGGGAGGTTATACACCAAATATATTGATTACTTCCAACCAATAGCATGTTACACATGAGAACAAAGGACAAACCAAACATACACTTCTCCAATCTATATCTTCTCACATCAATGTTAAATTATGAGTTTATATAGGAATGTGAAAAGATAATAGGACTAGACAAGAGACCTATCAGGGAAATAATAAATATAATAACTCACTCAATCCTTGATATTTCCTAAAATACTTCACATGCCTTGCAAGAAGAAGATTTCTAGCTATAAATAAGGTGAAAGAATGAGACAACATGCTAAGGAATCCATAGTCTTAACTAGGAAGGATTCATAAATTAGTTAAAACACACTTATTAATAGTCATGAAGAGGTAAAAATAATAATTATTATTTATCAAATGGTATGCAAATGAGCAGGGCTTCACCATACTTACATGGAGCATAAATTACAATGGCCAAAATGGCTAATTCTTCTAGAACTTGAGAGAGAGAGAGAGAGAGAGAGAGAGAGAGAGAGAGAGAGAGAAAGAAGAAGAGAGAAGTCCAAGGGTCATTAGGAAAATTTTAAATATAAGAAAATAAGTTAATTTTTGATGATAATAGGATATTTTATGAACCATACAAGGTTAGGAAGTCCAAGTATCCATTCAAGTCATCAAACTCTTGTAAAATGGAATAAAACTCCCTATTCTAGCTCAAAAAAACTACCTTCATGATTAGCCATATCTGAACATCCCATAAATAATTAGGGATAGGTATAATGATTATAGTTAAGGGAAAGGGTTTTATGAATGCCTCTCTATGAATTAGTTTTAGGCCTGATCATCTTGAATCACCTAAATGTGAGCCATCATCATTTATAGTCCAAAAAATGCCTTCATCACATATCTTGCACACTTGTCTTCATATTTGGCCTTATTTTGTCATGAAAATCCATGGGATGGAATGTATGAAAAGTTTAATATATCCCTATAATCATCAAGGCAACCTTAAAATGAGCTCACTTGAAGTTTTACACCCTTCTCACTAGCTTGTCCAATATGCTAGTTTTGATTGGTTGAGATGAGATCTCTTATTTTCACACTTAATAGTTTTTATAAGGCATGAAATAAACATGGGGAGTTATAAAAAGTCTAAATATTCATCTTAAAGTTTTTTTCATCCTTGAACTCCTTCTAGAACCTAAAAAAATAAAATATTATCAAAAATATCTTATTTTTCACCCTGTTTGTACGTGTATAGCCAAAAATCTTGGGAGGGAGAATCAATGAGTACTATGAAATTTAAAATCACCATTATTGAAAAATTATGCCATTATGATATCTATCCACCTCCATTTCCTCATTCAAGTCACTAATCAGGGTTTATAAGGGTTTTTGATAGTTTTGACTCTTAATCTCTGTTCATAAAAGTTTCCCATTCAACTTGAAAATAAATCTCACTACTTTTATGTTCAAGGAACTTAATAAATTTCCAAAATTCCTTTGGCCCCCATGTATATCCTTCAGGAAGATATGAGCATTTGAAATTCTCTTATCAATCTCTTTTCCCTATTCTAGCAAGCCAAATGTTGTCTAAGGTCCAAAAAATTGTTGCTTTGTGTTATCTCTACCTTAAAATAGCTTAGTCACATCTGTATTATCCCCAAAAACATTATCTAATAGTTTTAAATGCTCACTTCATGTGGAAAGTGGAGGTGACCATCCATTTGGGGTCTATGTTAAAACACTACCTTTAAACCTAACTATAAATCTGAACTCAAAATGACCTTTGATGGTTTTATTTGTCTCTTAATAGCTCAAACACACCTATATTAATTATATACACATATTAAAATCCATTATAAGTCACACATGGATCTAGAATTGAAACCAACCCCTTGTTTGGCCTTTAGAGATAACCATGCCTCATGAGTTTGTCTACAAGTTTAAGAGTGCAAGGTACCATATTGAACTCCATATTATTATACATGTTATAAAATATTTACCTAAAATTTTTACAAATCTCCACAATTTCATACAAGGTTATCTCAGCTTTAAGTTCATGCTTTTTCACCTATCTTCTTCAAAATATAAGTTTATACACAAAGGGAGTGACCTCTATCAGAGACAAAATAGAGGGTACTCCCCTACCTCCTCAAAGAATGGTTAGTGTTATAGGGTATTATATAATTAATTAATATACCCTCTAAAAAATTTGAGTCCTTTGTGACATCATTTGACCCCTCAAACTTGTAAAAAACAAATATATGCTCCTTTAAAGGCTGACTGCGCAAGATTTTGTCCAATTTTGACTATGTATGTTTGATTTTGGGATGCTTTATCTAGTTATTTTCAAATCTCAATAGCTTATAAAAACTACCATGGTATTTATATATAATTCCAAATATCCATTCATCATTACACTATCATTCTATTTTGCTTCCCTTATAATTGTCTAGGTGACTAAGTATCTTGTTTAACGATGATTGTTCCTTGAAACTCTACCTGTAGGTGTGTTTGTGTGTTAGTTAATTTGGACCATGTTAATGATATGTGAGGGTATAAATATAATATTTAAACTATAATTAAAGTTATTATAACTCACTTATCACTCCAACTCTACCAAACACCTCACATAGGCCTTGTTTTTCAACTTGATGGACTGTTGATTGTGTTTTCTATTTGAAATAGGCACCCTTAGGTGCACTAGTAGATTTTAGGTCTAGAAAATAATGTAAAATATTTTCTTGATATTTAGTTAATTTTAAAATCATATAATTCATTTCATATTAGGCTTATACCATTCTAGCATCAAGAACACCATGCTCCTAACTCATTGTCTGTATACTTTGCTTAACTGACCCCTGTAGGTGACTATTAGCCCATTTGAACCTAGTCATGATATATTGAGGATCTATCTTAAACCCACCTTAGGTAAAAAATATTTTTTTAACTCTAATTCACCTTATATTAACTTTTTATGGCTAAAATACCATCAAAATACATGTCTAGTTAATGTCTATCATAGTTACTTAGTTGACTGTAAGTGGATATTTTACCTGAATGACTTTGATCATGATAATAGATAAATTTTTAAAAGTTAATGGGTCAAATATAATATTTTTTAATCATTAATTGAATTAAGATAAAATTACCAACCTCTTGGGTTTCATGCTTATCCCACTGTCTATCTTAGTCAACATAGTGGTTGGAGGTACTTGTTTTCATTGCCTCTGTATGGACTATAGGTGCATGAGAGTTGAAAAAATAGTATATCATCCCTCTCCTAATTATATTTATGTTACTTGGTGTAATTTTAAATAGATAATTCCATTAAAACCATGTAATTATGCTTCATCAATACTTTGAAGTGTTAAGATCACCCAATACCTTCAAAACCTATAGGCATTATTATCTAGTTTTAGTGGTTTGCAAGGAACTTTGGACCTCCTAACAACCACTTTCCCTTTTTCATATATCTTATTTATCTTGAAAATTTAGATAAATATGTGGGGAATGAAATATTACGTAATTTCAAGGCATTTAAATTATTTTAAACCATGTTTTATGCTATCTCCAAAACCCCTCGACCTTTGTTTTCCCCTCTTATGGATTTGGTCTTAAAACTCAATCATTCACCATTGGAGGTGGTTTTCAAATTTGTTTATCCATCCATACTTTATAAAAATTTTACCATGAAATTTTCACCATCTTAATAATTTAAGGCAGGTGTCAAAACTTGTTTCAAATTTTCTATGTGGATTTTAAGCTCTTTGCTAAAGCCACCTATATGTGCATAATCTACTGTGCATGCAACAAAGTGCAACTATGGATAGTGAGCATTATAATTTTCCTTAAATGGGATGTATATCCATATTAAAAAATTAAAATGTTCTCCTCAGACATAAAAAGGGTTTAAAAAATCATTGAATTCATATTCCAGCATGAAATCATCTCAATAAGCTCCTATAAATGCACATTAATGGATGCCTGATCGTAATGTTGTACATGATTGTTATACCCATGGGTATTAATTTTAATAATGGATTTTGAAATGTAAAATGAATACATATCACATTAATACACATATGAAAGTTTCCATCACAACCATCTGAATCCATTTTCAAAGCATGAAGATCTAGAAATGGTGAAAATAGGCTTGTCATCCCACATAAGACCTATCTATAAATTTGAAATGATTTTCCCATCAAATAAACTTGAAAATTGAAAATAATAATGGAACTAATTATAGTTGAGTTACAAATCATTTTTAACTAATATTAGTAACTATTTCAAATGTAATTTTTCAAACCCAGGCAAAACTCATAGGGTGCATCCAACAACATGCATAAAAGTATAGTCAACTTCATGAAGATGGTTCATGAAGTAAAATCCATAATTATTCAAAATAATTATATTTAAATGAAGGTATATAATTTTAGTATAACCTCATAGAATAATTTGACTTTAAACCTATTCAATTGTCTATACTAAGAAAAATAATGAAGACTAACTTTGCTTGCCAAGAAGGGTAAAAAAGGAAAATAATGTTTTTGGGAAAAAAATGGCACTTCCATAGAAAAAAAATGTAGTAATAACATTTGGGAATCTAAAGAGACATACCATGATATTATCCCATGTGGCACACTTCCCCATGACCTAATAAGTGCCAAACTCACCTTTTTCCTCAAGAAACCTACATTTTCTTTTGATAAACCTGCCACTTTCTAGTTATATAAATTTATTAAGACCTATAAAGACACATGAGATATTAAATAATGTTTTTAAACCTTCACACTTCCAAAGAAACATGTATAAATCATTGAATTCTCAATTTTGACCCCTAAAATGACTCAAAAGGACAAGTTGGCCAATAAAAGTAATGAGCAAGGATAATATAACATTTTATTACATAAATTAACCAATAAAACACCTTTTTACATCTATATTAGACTCTTAAAACACCTAAAAATCAATTTTTTTACCTAGGGGTGCCCCAATTTGACCTAAAAGTCAAATTGGTTCAATAAATTGGTGACTCATAGGGATATTATGCATGTTATACTAACTAGACCAGTAGTATTATCAGTCCATTGGGCTTAGGGAGACACATGAAGTTCAAGACATAGAAATAAGACTTTAATAATAGGCTTTGATCAATACAAGACCACTTGATTACCTTAACCACATCAATCAAGGACACACACAAAACAAGACAATAAACTAACAACACAAACACAGACACATGTGCTCAAGGCACTTAGGGGGATAAAATAACAAAATATTATGCAAAAATAGAAACTAAGCATAAATAATTTCTAGGATCAAAAGGAAAACTTATTAAATCATCTTCATGGTGAGATGAAACATAGTACCAAACATGTTTCTCCTTGGATTGAATGATTTGTAGGTTAGACCTATTCCTTGGCACTTCACTTGACTTGCTCTCAATTAGATAATATTAAAATAGGTATATAATGTAGATATATTCCTCCTTAATATGTTCACATAATTTATATTGTTTCCCACTCTTCATTTCATGGTCAATCTATATCCCCTTACTAGGCACGGATTCAAGAGGATTGACTTCTTGTTCTTTAGAAAATTGAGGCCAATACAAGCTTGTTTCATCATTATATATCTGATGTGTTTCTCCCAAATAATTGAGATGATGGTAGATCATCTTGATGAATTGAAACATGTCATCATCTAATTTATATGCCTCTTGAAAGGATATATTTGAAAGGTTATTTTTCCTTAGCATATTTACTTGAGTGCCCAAGTTACCTTCTCCATCATTGAATAGATTATATCCTCCTTGAAGAGGAGTATATATTTCTCCAATGAATTCAAAAAAATAATCAAAAGGATACTTAATAAATTGTTCTTTCTCATCTATGGCATGTTGGACAATGTCATCTTGCTCATCATCACTCATAGTCAGCTCTAAAAAATTAATACACCCCTTGAGAGACTCAAACTCATTGAAAATGTTTTAAAACTTTTTCCACAAGTACTCATATTAATTTTGATAAATATAATGAAGGGTAACAACAATATAATTTCCTTCATCTTCTTTCTTAGAATCCAAAAAGAATTCATCCAAAACTTCTTCTTCAACACAAGACATTCTTCATTATAAACCAAACAGGTGGACTCAAAATAAGGAGTCACCTCTTATTAAACACTTAGGACCTCTTCAAGGCTCTCAAATTGTGTCTAAATTATCATAATTTTATCTTTATTCTCAAGGTATGTAATTTCAATCCCTTTCATTGTGATTCCAAGACTAGGCATTTTGAAGTCATGTGACTTAGTCCAATGAGGCTGTTAAGGAACTAGGATTTCTTCAAGCAAAAGTTTTTATTTTTTATCAAAAAATTGCTCCTATTTATGTTCCCAAACCATAGGTAAATTAAGGAAAAGGGTTATGGGGTGATAATAAGATGAATTATTTTGTGGAGGTGGCACAGAGAACTCAAAATTAGATTAAGAGTGAAGTTTAGGGGATTCTTTTGGAAGCTCTTAAAGAAGGCGAGGCATACCTTGGGATAAAATAAATTTATTATCTTCCTTCCACTTTAAAATAAATTCATTAACATCTAATTCATCTTGATAATTCTCTTGAGGTAAGTTATATGGAGTGTCTTTAGGCATAGGATCTTCTTTTAGGTCTGAACCTTCCATCACACCTTGACTCAACAATCTCATCTTTGACTCTAACTCTTCAATTTGCTTGGATAGGTTCTCTTGGAAAATTATTTATTTAAGTTCATAAGAATAATCATGAGGACAAGTAATGCATGAGGGCTGACATGGAACATAAGAATTTTCTTATGGAATAGTGGGAGTAACTTACAAAGGATCAACTTCATTCATAACTTCACACTCCTTATCAAACAAAATTCTATCCTCTTTCTTCCCCCATGATTCCACTATCTTAATCTAGCTTAAGATATTAGGATTAGAATTATTTTCTTGAGGAAGGGTGAGAGGGGTTTGTATAGGATAAATTTCCTTCTTAGCCTCACGCTCTTTGTCATGACTTTTTTCCTCTTTCTTTCCCCATGACTCAATTGTATTTTTCTAGATTATGGTATAGGGATTATGAGTCTCTTTTTGAGGTGGTGGGGATGAAATGTGAAAGGGAAATAAGGACTTAAATTCCACTTACTTTGCTTCCAACATGGACTGTAGCATATGCATATTAGCCAACTCAATTTTCCAATCAATATTAGCTTCAAAAACAAGGTTTCTTCTTTCAACTCTCTCTTCCAACTGACTAGGATAAGGATGACTTTAATATCATTTATTGGGCTCATGAGTAGGGATCAAATATGAATAATAGAAAACATAGGGAAGTGGATATGAATGTTGATATATTTGGTAAGGTTTCTTTTCATGAACTCTTAACCTATCTTTTAAGGAAGTGTTAACACTTGGATTAACACCCTTGAGGAGATGACTAAATATCCTCATTGAAGTGGCACCATGGAGACATTAATCTTTTTCTGGGTGAGAATATTGATAAATTAATCTCTAAATAAGGGGGTAGCTCCACTTTATGCACCTTTAGAGCCCTTTCTAACCTATCAATTTTGTATGAAAAGGGTTCAAGATAATAACTAATAAAATAAAAAGGGTGATGCACCAATGTTTATCTCCTCCCATTTGATTTAGAATACACTACTTAAATACCAATGTAATTTTTCTCAAACAAAACTCACAACTCCTTGTGTGTTATCACATCAGTGTTTTACATGTTAGATTCAAGAAGGCATTCAACAATTGGGAGAGCAATGGATGATTCCAAGAAGGAACATCATCATATAATGCTTCTAAAATGTCTATACACTTAGAAACCAATACTCACAAGGACCTATAATGACACTCTTTTTTCACATTGGTAGACCATCAAGAGTACAAGTTAGAAAAGACAATTTTTCACTAGACTAGACCAACAAGATTCAAGTCATCACTCAATAGTACAACATTTGAGTGGAAAAATAACTTGTATTATTTCTTCAAGAGTATTTTAAGTATAAATATAGCTATAATTTTCCTAATAACTGATGGAGGCTCTCCAAATGAGCCAAGAGAATGCATATTTATAGCTTTGAGAGGTGGAGTGAGCAAAAGAAGTCCAAGGGTCACTTAGACATGTGCCATCTTGAGATAAATAGTTACATTTTCATGTGGGAGAAGGGGGTGAGCTATGCCATGTAACCAAATGAATCAGTTACAAATGAATAAGTTATAACTAAACTAAATGCCTCAATTACAATTAAATTAGCTATAGTTGAATAAGTTACAACTAGACCAAATGCCTTAGTTACAATTGCCATTTGTTACCTTTATACTCACCTTTAGGTTTCCATTGACCCTTTTAACACCAATGGCTACTTTTCATAGTTTTAAATTTAATTTTTATGGGTCATCACCCTCATTATTTCAAAACATTTTCCTTAGACTCACTATTTTGATCTACCTGGGACCCACTATTTAAATGCCAATTACTAGCCCATGACCCTGAAGTTGATGTATACAGACCCGTCATGAATTCCTTTGGGATATTTTCCTCAGAATCTTTTCCTATGTAATCTTTCATGGACCTATCTTATTTTGGGTTCTTTCCCTATATATACTTTGTTTTGCACTTTTCCTAAAATAAATCATTCAAGATTTTTATTTTGACCATTCTTGGGGATAATTTTCCTAAAACAAATCCTTCAGCTCCTTTTTCCAAATTAATTTCTTTGGGATATCAAATGGCCTTTCAAGTTTTGAAAATGGACTATTTGGTTCTTTGAAATGTTCCTTCAATTTTATTGAAGTAGACCTTCAAAACTTTGTAATGACCCCTTTGGATTCTTGAAAATGACCCTTCGAATTTTTGTTTGGCACCTTTCAACTTTCCTACAAATGTTCTTTAGAAAAAACTAAAGTCCCCTTTGGAAAAACTAGAGTGCCTTTCAAAAAAATTGAACTGACCTTTGGAAAAGTTGTTTTAGACAAAACATCCAAAATAATTCCTTCAAAAAAGTTAAAAATTGCCCTTCAAAAAAATCTATCTCAGACAAATTGTCTGAGAGAGTTTAACACTTAGCCGAATGAAAAGTCTAAAAGAAATAACACTTATTCAAAAACAAAAGACTCAAAAGGATTACTATGCAAAGGCTTAGCAAAAGACAAAAACAAACTTTTAAAAAGAATTAGACTTGTAAATTTGTTGTGGGCTTATATAGAACACTTTTTCTAAATGAAACTTTCCTACTGGACCTAGCCAAAGGTATAGACTTAGATGGGTAAGTTTTCAAATAGGGGTGCCTAAGTTTGGCTTGAAGGGCCAAAATTTGGTCAATAAATTGGTGACTCATAGGGGGAATATGCCTATTATACTTATCAAGCCAATATCTAAATTAATCCATTGGGCATGGAGTCATCTAAGGACACTCAAACATGGAAGCATTGGCTATGACTCAAAACCTTGAACAACACAGTAGGTTGGAAGGAAAACCCATGCCAAAAAACACAAAACAAACAAGACACAAGATAACTCACACATGTGTGTAAGTACTTAGGGAGCACATGAAAGTAATAAACTATATACAAATGAAAAGGAGAACATTAGTTGCAATGCTTTAGATATATCCCATTGACTAGGATATGCATCTCCTCTCCATCCAACAATGAGAGTTAGAAAGCATTGTATTGTTTACACTATGTGATCACATGTGGGCCACTCCAAAAAACATCAAACGTTGTGTGTCTTCTAGGTTTGGCCTTATCTTCATGTCATTTTAGGACAATGTCTCCTTTGCTAAAGCTCCTTGGTATGGATTTCTTGTCAAAATACTTCTTTGTTTGCTCTTGGTGAGTTATCATGGTGTGGATAGCTTGATTTCTTATCTCTTTAAGATTCATCAACTCACATAACTTGACTTCCATGATGTTATTCTCCATCAATTACAATTGATAGATAAGATTTAATTCCCAATTACTCTCTTTAGGGTGATCCTATCAGCCCAGAGAGCTATTTTCAACTTGGTGTGCCAAGTCCTTTGATTATCCTCCATTGTTATCTTTATAATCCTTATTAGATACTTGTTTATGGACTCAACTAGTCCATTCCCTTGTAGATAGTAGTTGGAAGAGGTACTAAGATAGATGTCATACTTCAAAGCCCATTCACTTATTCTTATTTATAGGAAGGCTAATGCAATACCTAAAATGATTGTTGAAGGAACCCCAAATCTTGTTACTATACCTTCATATAAGTCAAGGACTAAACTTTAATTTTCCACCTTAATAGATACAACCTCCACCCATATTGTAAAATAATCAATGGTTGTCAATACACACTTATGACTAGCACTAGAAGGTGGATTGATTAGGCCTATGAAATCCAAACCCCATTGCATAAAGGGTTATTCAACTTAGATTGGATGAAGAGGCAAGGTAGCTAGATTTTGTTTTTAATCAAAAAGATCACAGTTTTGGAATTTTATTACCTAATTATGGGTATCTTTGAACAAACTAGGCCAAAAGTAACCAACCCTCATAATCCTAGTAGCTGTAGTTCTTGGAGCAAACTGACCACTAGTTAGTCCATCATGAAACTCATACAATACTTTGTCAATCTGATCTAAATCAAGATACCTCAAAATCATGCCTAATTTTTTTTTAATATCACTCCATCAATAAGTACATAATGAATGGATTGCAACCTAAAGTACCTTCTCTTGGCCATATTAGGACTTTGTGGAATCTCACCAATTTGAAGGAAATGGATCATGTCTTGTGTCAAAATTATCATAGATGAAGGTGTAGGTGATACATAGTCATCATGAAGTACCAAAATAGCTTTTTTTTGCTCTTTAAATTCTGAAGCTAGATGCTCACATAGTCCTTTTCCTTCCACTAACTTGGTAGTTTTAATCTCCACATCATATTCCATTACCCTTGTGATCCATCTTGCCTTCTTTTCATTCAAATATATATTCAATAGAAATAATTTCACACTAGGATGAGGCAAGAAATATGAATCTTTTTGCTAGACAACATATGCCTAAACTTCTTTAAACTCCTTGTAACTAAAAGCACTTCTTTCTCAACATATGTGTACCTTATCTCATAGTCTCCCAAACCTTGACTAAAGAAGGAAATAGGATATTCAAAATTTTCATCATTATCTTGAAAAATCATTACAAAGATTACCTCTTCATTTCCAAAAGTATATAGGCTTAAATCCTTGGAGAAGTTTGGACTTGTAAGAGTAGGGGTTTGAGAAATGGCTTGTTTTATTTATTCAAAACGTTCCTTTCTCTTTCTTATCCAAGTGAAGATCTCATTATTCCTTAGCATGGAGGTCAAGGGCTAAACCAGGTTAACAAAATCAAGAATGAATCTCTATATGAAATTTATCTTTCCAAATAAACTTTTCAAACCTTTCTTTTGTTTAGGCAAAGATAATGCCACAATGGCACTTACCCTTTTGGGATCAATAGATAAACCTTTATTGGAAATAATGTTGCCTTAGAGTTTGCCTTCATGAACAATAAACACACACTTATTTGGGTTTAGAGAGATCCCAAAATATCTACACCTCTCAAAAATCTACCTTAGGTGATTCAAATGATCTTTTGTTTCCTTGGAGATAATTATCACATCATCAAGATATACCAATACAATGTCATTGATTAATCCTTGAAAATCCATATCCATTGCACATTAAAAGGTATCACTAATATTCTACAACCCAAATGGCATCTTCATATAGGCATATTTTCCCAATTTGGTGGTGAAAGTTATCTTATATTGGTCACTTTTTTCACCAAAATTTGATTGTACCTAGAATAACCATCTAAGAGATAAAACCTCTTACCTGCCACCACTTGTAGATTTTAATCCATATAAGGGAGGTGATAATGATCCCTAAATTATTCTTTATTCAAGTCCTTAAATTCCACTCATAGCCTAATTTCCCCATTCTTCTTCCTAATGGGGACTAAATTACCCAAGCAAGAGGAATGCTTAACGAGAAAGATGATTTTGGACTCAATCAGTTTGGTGAGTTCTTTCTTCATGAGAGGCTCAATCTTGGGATTGATTGGACTTTTAATTTTCTTAATATGCTTATCATTCTCATATAACTCTATAGTATGTTGAGCTAGATTTGGGTCAAAACCTTATAAATCACTATACTCCCATGTAAAGATATCAAAAAAAATCTTTGCATAACTCAATGAAAGATACTTCTCTTCTCTAGTACATACCTTTCCAAGTGTGAGAAATTTATCCTTGAATATCTAAACCTTCTCATAGTTTTATTTCTTGGTAGATATTCTTACCTTTTCTTTCTTCAGCTGGTCATCATCATTGAATATGCTCTCAAGAGTGACTAGGCCTTTAGGAAGTTTGTTAGACCTTAATTGTGTAATCTACCCTCCATATATTTGTTGAAGCTTGGAATAATTTTTTTTAGATAACATAGCCTCCTATTGTATGAAAATGGATAATTATTGGTCACTTTCAAATACATACCAATTGGTGACATTATCTGGTATGGATGGTCTCATAAGCACCTTTAGATGGGGCTAGTTTTTATCTTTCTTTATTCCCTTTGGAACATCAAACTGAGCTCTAATAGAATCCAACCTATCAACATGATTATTGTATTCTCTTGGGATGGATTTGATTTTTAAGGCTGAGAAGTCTTATATAAGATCCCACACTCTATGCTTGTAGGACTTGAGCAAGGAGTTCTTGGTCAAATTATGCCCTCTAACTTGATTCATAATAATATCACTATCTCCATACACTTGTAGTTCCTTAATTCCTCTTTCTCTATCCCATTAAAGGCCATGGATAAGAGCCTCATACTATGATACATTAAAAGTGAAAGATAATTATAATCTAAAGGTTGAAAAATACCTTTCGTTTGAAGGTGAAACCAACTTTACTCCACCACATACCCCAATATTTCTTCTAGACCCATCAAAATAAACTTATCACAAGCTATTTACATCCTCAATTGACTTCATAAAATTAGGCATGAAAGAGTTTTTATTATGTATATAATAGACCCCAAGACTAGATTCTTCAATAAACATGTAAGGATCATGCTCATAGTTGTCATCTCCCATCTCATCTAAGAATAAATTAGAAACTCCCTCAAGGGAAGATGATGGAGATTGATCAATATGAAGTTCATCTTCATCAATTATAGCATAAATAAAATTTTACACCTTAGGGGATTAAGGTTCCAAGTTATCTCTATGAATAGGTTTTGACTCAATCTTCACTTAAATTCCATACTTTGTCCTAAATACAATATAGGACCAATTGGTTGCCAAATATCCACCTATCTTAGATGTGAAGTCTCTTGATAAACAAAGAGAAAAATAGGGAGGTAAATATACCATAAAAACATAATGAGGAATTAAAAAATTATTAAAATCATTAATGATAAAATTTAAACATTTAACTACCCACAAAGTCTTGGTTCGTGATCCATTCAATTACAAAACTCCTTTAGTCATTGGCCCATACTTGAAGCCTAGTTTATCTACTATATATTTGGGCATAACTAATGTGCTTGTTCCACTATCTATGATAAAATTATGAAACAATAAATCACCAATGGTTATAGATAGGTAAAAATTAGGAGTCTTCTCATCTTTCTTCACTTTACCATTTGTAGATTGAGTTTCATTGACCAAAACAACATTGTCTATTCTAGATGGGCCAACTTGTTTACCCAATCCATGAAATTAATTTTGGAGTATATATTTATACCATAGTAATGTTATATAATACCATAATTAGATGTTCATATGAAGCTTCTTCATCTATTCCACCACATTTATGGAAGGATTACTCACCTTGGGGTTTTCTTTATGAATATTGGCAACTTATGATGTAGCTTATGGAGGTAAAGCTATAGACAATGGCCTAAAATTTATAATAATCTAATTTTATTTTAGTTTAGGAGTTTTATTAGACCCAATTATCATAGGATATTATTTATGAGTCATAATAGGTCCTTTATTGGCTATTTGAGTTTCATCAACAACCCTCATTTTGGACCTAGTATTAGAGGCAACACTAGTATTGTGATTGCTTGTATTCCTCACATAATTAATGGCATAAAATTCACCCTCTAAATGATTTATGAGGGTATCATTAGTATGTAGTTTTCAATTTTACACCCCTCCTTGTATATATCCTTCAAAATTTGAGACTTGGAAAGATTGAGTATCTTGCATTACCATGCCTCGATTGTGCATTTCATTTGCATAAGAAACATATTCTTGGCCTTGTTCAAAAGATGGATATTTGGGTTGCTCTTGGACCAAGTCTTTTTGAGTGGGGACAAGGGATTTATAGGATGATGGATCATTAGCTTTATAACTTTGATAAGTCTTGACATGGGTGATTTGGCCTTGTCCTTGTGCATTATTTTGGAAAAGAGGTCTACTTGTTTGCCCAAAATGATTGTATATTTGATATGGTCTATAACTTTGAGCTTGCTATCATTTGAGGAAAAATAACTCATTTTTAAAAACTTGAAGAATTTTTTTTACTTATTTTATTCCATTTAAAGTAGCAATGGTAGGCCTTTCTTAATTAGGTAAAGGGGATAAAGTGGGCATTGCACCTTGACTAAGAGAATGCAAATCAGGGAATAGTGGCATTAGAGGTCTAGGAGCTATCTTTCCCACTTGTATAATAAAATTATTAACATTAATTGATATTTCCTAGGTAGTAGGAAATGTGTTTCCACCCATAGTTTTCATCATCATGGCAATGTCACAATGTAATGCTTTTAGGTAGTACAAAAATGCACAGTTTGGAGTAGGTCTCACACGAGCTAAGATCATATCCTATGTTTTTTAAAATGTAGTATTAAAGTGTTAAATGAATTCATATGGTGCCCTCTTTATTTTGGTCAATTTTTCATCTAGAGATAGGTATTCACTCTTCTCCCCAAACCTATTACTCAATAAATTTCCCAATTCATCCCATGAGCTGATAGAATTTATAGGTAGAGTCCCATACCAATCAAAAAAATTACCTTTAAAAGACAAAGCCAACAATCTAATAGCTAAATTTTATTAGGTGATGTTGTAGATATTAAAAAATATTGATATATTCCTAATGTGCTCAATGGTATTAATAGAATCACCCCCACTAAAATATGGGACACTTATAGAATTTGATCATATTGGGTAAGATACAAGGGAGACGCCTCGGTGAAAGGCACAAAAGGTTATCTCCAAGCCATAATAGGAAGATCAATATAGATGTCAGTAATAGTATGAAACACAAATTTGGAAGGTTTAAACACAAACTCATAATTACAAGGATGAGTATTTACAAACCTAAACCTTTTGGTGGAATATGGAGGTAGTTGCACAAACTTGAAATGTGTCTCTTTAGTAGTAGATCTAGTTGTCAACTTTGGCATGGAAAATATGACTAATCATCAACCAAAGACTTAAATTATTCAATGGAGTTTTTAGGTACTAAATGTAGATATTTATTTAATCCTTAGCTATGCCAAGACTAGAACCAACCTTGAGCAATATTGTAGGACTTGGAAGTCCCACTGAGTGTGCCAAAAATTGTTGACACTTGGATTCACACCTTTGAGGAGATGCCTAAATCTCCTCATCCAATTGGAAACATGGAGATATTTCTCTTTTTATGGGTGACAATATTGAGAAATGAATCTTTAGATAAGGGGATAGATCCCCTTGATGCAACTTTAACACCCTCTCTAACCTATCAATTGTGTATGAAAAGGGTCCAAAAAATAACTAAGAAAATAAAAAGGGTGATGCACCAATGTTTATCTCCTCCTATTTGACTGATAATATGCTACTTAAAAACCAACATAATTTTTCTCACACAAAACTCACAACTCCTTGTGTGTTGTCACATGAGTGTTTCACTTGTTATATTTAAGAAGGAATTCAACATTTAGGAGAGAAATAGATGATTCCAAGAGGTAATACAGTTAGATAATACTTCTAAAATGTTTATACACTTAGAAAATAATACTAATAAGGACCTGTAATGACACCCTTTCTTCACATTAGTAGACCATCAAGAGTAAAAGCTAGAAAAGACAATATTTCACTAGACTAGACCAACAAGATTCAAGTGATCACTTAATAGTACATCATGCAAATGGAAAAATAACTTGTATTATTTCTTCAAGAATTTTTTGAGCACAAATCTGGCTAGAGTTTTCCCAATAACTAGTAGAGGCTCTTAAAATGAGCCAAGAGAATGCATATTTATATCTTTGAGAGGTGGAGTAAGTAAAGGAAGTCCAAAGGTCACTTGCACATGTGTCATCTTGAGATAAATAGTTACGTTTGCATGTAGGGGACGTCGCCAAGCTATGACATGTCACCAAATGAATTAGTTAGAAATGAATAAGTTACAACAAAACCAAATACCTTAGTTATAATTGAATCAACTATAGTTGAATAAGTTACAACTGAACCAAATGCCTTAGTTACAATTTCCATTTGTTACCTTTTTACTCATCTTCAGGTTCACACTGAGCCTTTTGATTCTAATGGATATTTTTCATAGTTTAAAATTGACTTTTTGTAGGCCATCACCCTCCTTATTCTTTTAGAACATCTTCCTTAGACTCACTATTTTGATCTACTTAAGACCTACTATTTAAATGTCAATGGCTAGCCCATGAACCTAAAGTTGATGTCTATGAGACCATCATGAATTCCTTCAAGATATTTTCCTTATAATCTTTTCCTAAATAGTTTTCTATGGACTTATCTTCTTTTAGGTTGTTTCCCCATGGATACATTATTTTGGCACTTTTACCGAAATAAATCATTTAGGATTTTTCTTTTGACCATTTCTATGAACAATTTTCCTAAAACAAATCCTTTGGTTTTCTTTTCCACATTAATTTATTTGGGATATCAAATGGCCTTTCAAATTTTGAAAATGGACCATTTGGTTCTTTGAAATGTTCCTTCAAATTTATTGAAGTGGACCTTTAGAACTCTAGAATACCCCTTCAAATTCTTGAAAATGACCCTTTAACTTTTTGTTTGGCACCTTTTAGCCTTCCTACAAATATTATTTGGAATAAACTAAAGTCCCTTTTGGAAAAACTGGAGGGCCTTTCAGAAAAATTCAAGTTCCTTTTAAAAAAGTTATTTTAGACATTTTGTCTAAAATAATTCCTTCAAAAAAGTTGAAAATTGACCTTCATAAAATTTGAAAAATGCCCCTTCAAAAAATTCTCAAGTGCATTTTGAAAATACTAAAGTACCCTTCAAAAAAGTTTTTTCAGACAAAATATCCAAAATAATTCCTTCAAAAAATCTGTCTTAGACAAATTGTCTGAAAGAATTTAGAACATGGCCAAATGAAAAGTTTGAAGGAAATAAAAATTAATCAAAAACAAAATACTCAAAAGTATTAATATGCAAAGGCTTATCAAAAGACCAAAACAAACTTTTTGAAAGAATTAAACTTGTACATTTATTGTGATATTATATAAAACACTTCTTCTAAATGAAACCTATATACTAGATCTAGCCAAAGGTATAGACTTAGATGGATATTTTTCAATAGGGGTGCCCAATTTTTCCTTGAAGGTCCAAAATTTGGTCAATGGGAAGAAACTAGGTCACTCACATCAAACATCTCACTTATGAGCCTTTGCCAATTGGCTCTCTCAATAGGTAACCACTCTATTTTTACCAACTCTAATACATCTCTCACATTATTAATAATATGCATATTAATCTCTTGACCACATCCTCTTAAATTATCAAGATCCACCATGTACTTCTCATATTCCAAAAGTGTTTGTTTGAAGGTGTAAATAGATAGACTTGAGAAGTGACTAGGTTGACTAGGAGGAACATACATTGATAAGGATGTATATACAATTGATACACTTCATGACAAGGTTGGTACAATTTATGAAAAATCTAGTACACTTCATGATAAATTTGATTAAGAATTTTTTCATATTGATAGGGAATGGCACAAGTTTCAAAAGTCTCACCAAAATGTGTAAAATAGTGCTCAACACCAAAATTAACCATGAAACATCATTGAAAGAAAGAAAACAAAGTAAAATGTTATGAATAATATTTAAAGGATAACCTAGGATACTTGACTAACTGATATATCTTTGGATTCACCTTTTATGCTTGGATAAATGCCTCTAAAGTCTGATTATTAAGAGACAACACAAAAAACTCTCAACTTCTTGGACCAAGAGTCCCACCAAGCATGCCAAAAACTATTGTCACTTGGATTTACACCCTTTGATGATATTCCTAATCTTGCTTCATCTAAATGGCATAACTAAAACAGCTCTAAGCTTGTGGATAGCCTAAGTATGAGGTGAATATCTTGATAAGGCTAGTTCCCTGATGTACCACTTTGAATTACAACTACATGTAAAATTTGGGGGGGGGGGGGGAGAGAGAGATAAGTGAAAGAAACATATCCTAAGGGAGGTGATACAATAAATACATTGATTTTAACCAACTAAAATCATATTATACATGAGAACAAAGGACAAACCAAATGTACACTTCTCTAGTCTACATCTTTTCACATCAATGTTACATTATCAGGTTATGGATGAATGTGAAAATATAGGATGGCTAAAAAAGAGGCTTGTGAAGGAAATAATGAATATAATAACTCACTAAATCCTTTATATTTCCTATAACACATCACATTCCCTACAAGAATAAGCTTTCCAACTACAAATAAGGTGAAAGAATGAGACAACATGCTAAGGAATCCATAGTCTTCACTAAGAAAGAATCATTATTAAAGTAAAAGAAATTTATGAACAGTCATGAAGAGGTAAAAATTAGTAGTCATATTGATCAAATTTTATGTAAATGAGTAGTTATTCACCATACTTAGGTGCAACATAAACTACAATGGCCAAAATGGCTAGTTCTTATAGAACTTTACAGAGAGAGAGAAGAAGTGAGAAGTCCAAGGGTCACAAGGACAATTTTAAATATGAGAATATTAGTTAATTGTGAATTATAATAGGATGTGGGATGAAAAGTGAAAGGTTAGGAAGTCTAAGTATCTATTTAAGTCATCACACTCTTGTAAAATGCATAAAACTCCCTATTCTAGCTTAGAAAAATTGCCTTCATGATTATCCCTATTTGAATATCCCATAACTAATTAGGGATAGCTCTGATGATTGGAATTAAGGTAAAGGTTTTTAGGCATACATATATATGTATTGGATTCAATACTCATCATCTATAATCATCTAGAGGTGAGCCAACATCATCTATAATCCAAAAAACTCCTTATTCATGTTCCTTGCACACTTGTCTTAAAATTTGGCTTCAATTGCTCATGAAAATATATGAGATGGAGTAGATGAAAAGATTTAAGACCCTCCATTACCCTAGAATCATCAAGGACACCTTAAAATGAGATCACTTGAAGTTCTCCACCCTTCTCACTATCTTGTTCAATATGCTAGTTTTGATTGGCTAAGATGAGAGCTCTTGTTTGCACACTTAGAAGGTTTTCCAAGTCATGAAATGAATATGGGAATTTATAAAAAGTATATATATTCATCCTAAAGTTGTTTTCATAATTTGAATCCTTAAATAACCTATAAATGACAAAAAATGGTCAAAATACCCTATTCTACACCTTGTCCATACAAGTATGTACAACCAAAAAGCATGGGATGGAACCTGAGTGATTACTATGCAAGTTTTAATCACCATTATTTATATACTATTCCATTTCCTCCATCATGTCACTAATTAGGGTTTGCAATAGTTTTTGACAATTTTGACTCTTAAGCTTTGTTCATACAAGTTTCCCATTAAAATTCAATATAAATATCACTAATTTTATGTTTAAGGACCTTATTAACTTTCCCAAACTCCTTTGGCCCCCATGAATATCCTTCATGAAGATAGAGCATTTCAAATTATCCTCTCGAGCTCTTTTCCCTATTCCAATAGGCCTAATGTTTTCTAAGGTCCAAAAAGTGGTTTTTTGTGTCCTCTCTACCTTAAAAATTATTAGTCACATCTATATTGTCCCCTAAAACATTATCTAATAGGTTTAAATTCTCGCCTCATGTGGAAAGTGGAGGTGACCATCCATTTGGGAACTATGCCAAAACCTTGCCTTTAAGCTTGACTGTAACTTAGAGCTCAAAATGACCTTTGATGGTTTTCCTTGCCTCATGATAACTCAAACACACCTATATTAATACCATACACATATTAAAATCCATTATAAATCTCACATGGATCTAGAATTGAAACTAACCCTTTGTCTAGCCTTTAGGCATAACCAGGCCTTATGAGCATGTTTGCAAGTTTAAGAGTGCAAGGTACCCTATTGAACTCAATATTATTGTTAATGTTATAAAATATTTACCTAGATGTTTTCAATCTCTCCACACTTTCCTATAAGGTTATCTAAGCTTCTGGCTCATGCTTTCTCACCTCTCTTCTTCAAAATGCAAGTTTATGCACAAAGGGAGTACCCTCTATCTAAGACAAAATAGAGGGAAATCCCCTACCTCCTCAAATAATGGTGAATGTTATAGGGGATTATCTAAGTATTTTATATACCTTTTACTAAATTTTAGTTATTGGTTACATCATATTACCCATCAAACTTGTACAAAACAAAAATAGACTCCTTCAAAGGCTAACTATGCAAGATTTTGTCTAATTGTGACTATGTATGCTTAATTTTGGGATCCTTTATCTAGTTATTTTAAAATCTCAATAGGTTATAAACAATACCATGGTATTTATAAAATAATTCCCAATATCCATTCATCATTACTCTATCCTTATATTTTTCTTCCCATACAACTGTCTAGGTGATTAAGTTTCGTAATTGACTGTCACTGTTCCTATAAACTTACCTATAGGTATGTGTGTTATTTAATTTGGACCTTGTTAATTATATATGAGGGTTTAAATATACTATTAAAACTAAAATTAAAGTTACTATAACTCACTTATCACTCTAATTCTACCAAACACCTCACATAGGCCTTGCTTTTCAACTTGATGGATTATTGACTATGTTTTCTATTTCAAATAGGCACCTGTAGGTGCACTTGTATATTTTAGGGCTAGAAAAAAAATTTACAAGATATTATTGATATTTATTTCATTTTAAAATCATATAATTCATTTCAAATTAGTCTTATACCCTTCTATTATCAAGAACACTATGCTCCTAACTCACTACCTATATACCTTGCTTAACTAACCCTTGTAGGTGACTATTAGCCCATTTGAACCTATTCATGATATATTGAGGATATATATTGAACATCCATTAGGTAAAAAATACATGTTTTCACTATAATTCACCTTATATTCACTTTTTATGGCTAAAATACCATCAAAATACATGTTCAGGTTACTTTCTATCTTAGTCACTTAAAGCTGACTATAAGTGGATATTTTACCTGAATGACTTTGATCATGATGATAGATCCATTTTTTTAATTCAAAGGGTCAAATATATTCTTGTGTAATAATTAATAAATTAAGATTAAATTCCCAACCTCTTGGGTGTCATGTTTATCACACTATTTGTCTTAATCCACATAGTGGTTTTAGGTGTTTATTTTCATGGCCTATGTATGGACTGTAGGTGCATGGGAGTTGAAAAAATAGTATATCATCCCTCTAATAATGATATTTATGTTCCTTAGTCTAATTTTCACTAACTAAGACCATTAAAACCATGTAAATATGATTCATCAACACTTTTAAGTTTTAAAGTCACATAATACCTTCAAAACCTGTAGACATTATTATCTGGTTTTAGTGGTTTGTAAGGAACTTTAGACCTCCTAAGAACCACTTTCCATTTGTCATCTATCTTAAATTTCTTTAAAAGTGATATAATTGCAATGGGAATGAAATATTATGTCATTTAAAGTCATTTAAAGTATTTGAAACCATGTTTTATGTTATCTCAAAAAACCCCTGGACCTTTATTTTCCCTTTTTAAGGATTTGGTCTCAAAACTCAATCATTTGCCATTGGAGGTGGTTTTAAACTTTTTTTTATCCATCCATACTTTCAAAAAATTTAACCATGACCTTTAAACCATATTAATATTTTAATTAATTTGTGAACACATGTTTTAACCTTTCTATGTGGCTTTTAAACTCTCTGCTCATGCCACCTATATGTGCATAATCTAATGTGCAAGCAACAAAGTGCAACAATGGACAATGAGTATTGGAATTTTCATTCAATAGGATATAAATCCATATGAAAACATTCAAATTTTTTCCTCACACATCAAAATACTTTAAAACATCACTAAATGCATATTCTAGCATGAAATCATCTCAAGAAGCTCTTATAGATGCACATTAATGGCTCCCTGACTGTAAATGTTATACATGATTGTTATACCAATGGGTATTGATTTTAATAATATATTTTTAAATGTAAAATAAATATATATCACATTAAAAACATGTGAAAGGTTCCATCACAACCATCTGAAGCTATTTTAAAAGCATGAAGATCTAGAAATGGTGAAAATAGTCTTGTCATCCCACATTAAACTAGTCTAAAAATTTGAGATGATTTTCCCATAAAATAAAATTTAAACTTGAAAATAATCATGGAATGAATTATAGGAGAGATTAAACATCCTCTAGAACCAATATCAGCAACTAATTCATATGTAAAATTTCAAACCAAGGTAAAACCCATAGGGTGCATGTAATAGTAGGAAGAAAAGTATAGTCAACTTCATGAGGATGGCTCATGAAGCACAAGCCAAAATTATTAAAACTCCTTATATTGAAATGAAGGTGTCTGAGTTTAATGCAAACTCCTAGAATAATTTGACTTGAAACCTCTTTAGCTATCCATACTGAGAAAAAAATGAGGACTACTTTTGCTTTCCAGGAAGGGTAAAAAAGGAGCAAAATGGTCTTGGCCAAAAATGGCACTTTTAGAGAAAAAAAAACATTGAACTAAGCTTGGAAAATTTGAATAAACATACCATGATCTTATCCCATGTGGCACACTTCTCATGAGCTTTACAAGTTCCAAACTCACCTTTTTCCTCAAGAAACCTACTTTTTCATTTGATGAACCTACTACATTTTAGTTATGTACATTGATTAAGACCTCTGAGGACACATGGGATGTGAAATCATGTTTTTAAACCTTCAAACTTCCCAAGAAACCTATATAAATCATTAAATTCTCAATTTTGACCCTTAAAATGACTCAAAAGGACATGTTGGCCAATAAAACTAATGACCAAGGCTAATACAACATTGAATGACATCAATTAACCTATAAAATACCTTTTAAAATCTATATTAGACCTTTAAAACACCTAAAACTCAAATTTTTTAACTAGGGGTGCCTCAATTTGACCTAAAAGTCAAATTAAGTCAATAAAGTGGTTACTCAAGGGTATTATGCCTATTATACTAACTAGACCAATAGTCTTATCAGTCCATTGGGCTTAGGGAGTCATATAAAGTCTAAGACACAATAAGAGGAATTTAGTCATAGGTTTTGATCAAGACAATACCACTTGATTACCTTAACCACACAAAGTAAAAGACACACAAAATAAGATAATAAAATAACAACACACACACACACACACGCACACACATGTGCTCAAAGAACTTAAGGGAATCAGATAAAAAAATATTATGCACAAATAGCAAATAATAATAATTCCTTTCTAGGATCAAAAGGAAAACTTATTGAATCATCTTCATGGTGAGATGAAACATAGTGCCAAACATGTTTCTCCGTAGATTGAATGCTTTGTATATCATACCTATTCCTTGTCAATTCACTTGAATTGTTCTCAATTATATCATCTTAAAATATGTCTCTAATGTAGATATATTCCTCTTGAACATTTTCACATACTTCATACTATTACCCACTTTTCATTTCATTGTCAATTTATATCTCCTTAGTAGGCATGGATTCAATAGGATTGACTTCTTATTGGGGCCCATTTTTTGTAAGACTTGGTCCCATGAAAGTTAAGACACATCCCATAGCATGAAAACCCTTGGAATAAGCAAATGACCCCTTTTTTACACCTTGTCACTGACTAAATCAACTCACAGAGTCCTCATGCCAGCTAGCCAACAGTTGAAGAATGTCATAAGCCTTAAAGCATACCTTCCTAATACTACATGTGGTGGCTCAAGGATCAAGGATCATGAAGGTTTAAGTATTGGATTAAATAGGATAACTACCATAACCAATAACTTGGCATGTACCTTATTATCCTATATGGCATAATGGAGTCAAAAATATCTCAACTACTCATCATTCAACATATGCCTATCCAGTTAGTAGGAGGAGTATTTAACACCTATTTAAAGGTGACCTCCAAAATCAAAAGAGGATGATTTAGTTTTATAGTGAAGCTCTGGTGAATTGAGGAGCAATGCTATGAGTAATCCCTTTTAATGATGAATGGAAACTATAATCCACACTCATCTATGAGCCTTTGGCATAAGTAGAATTAGAATTGATTAGTATTGGTTATTGTAATAGAGTAAGACATCAATGAATGAATATAAATTACCATTACATTATGATAAATTTTTATATAATGGTTTTGATATTATTTCCATATATAGTTTATTGATGAGCAAGGATCTCACCTTGGTAGTGAGTGGTGCCTTCATGCCACTTGGCTCTCTTAACCACTATGAAGATATCTCATGATAAACACAACACCAAATAATAACCTCAAGACGAATGGACATCCCCATGTGGACTCCTTGGCCTACATGCACTAGCTCTGACCCTCCTCTACTTGAGCTTGTGCCAAATTAACCTGTGAACCCCTTAAACCATATATAACCCCTTAGCTAATAGCATGATGAAACTAACCCAATCAAGACTTGGTCCCTTCACTATCATGCTTTAGGTAAGCACATAAGGTTTTCACCTTATGTGAAACTAGTTCCAACACACCAATATAATTAAGTTCTATGCACCAAACCTTTATCCCATTATGCCTAACTCCCTTGACCTTAAAAATAATTGATAACTAGAGTTTCATGCATGACCAAGCACCATGCCTACTTAAGTGACATAATTTATTAAAAAAAATTGGTTCCATTGTTAGGACCTTGTTGAATTTATCTACTAAGATGTTATAGTAGAGTGATACTCTAACTATCACTCAAAAATATTGAGTGTTGGATAGACCAAGTTGAAGATGGCTTCACATAGAAGCATCCCATGTGCTAAGGAGAAAAGATAAAAATATGTGAAAACTTATGTGTGTGATGCATTATATAAAGTATTATTATATGAGCTACTTGAGAATGTATATAAATGATTGGCTACATATGTTTATACTCGATGAACAAATTAGGGACAACACCTTGAGTGGACCATAGAGTACATATAGAATCTCAAAAGCCTAGATGAGGTGTGGATGCACATTATAGATAAGTGGTGGGATGGTGCTTTGAATAACTATGCATTGGAGTTCATAGTGTCAACCTTTTCATGCCTAAAAGAAATAGAGCATGAATTTCTTCAAAAACTAAGGGGCACATTCATTAGAGGACTTCACACGAAGATAAAGAAGCTCATGATTGATTATAGGATAGAGACCATAAGGATAGAAGGATAAAAGTCATTGTGCATATAGGTAACCACAAGGGGAAGAAGGGAGAAGTGTATGAAGGGTGCCATGGTAGAGGAACAATAACTTAACACTTGAGAGCTCCATAGGTTGAACTATGATAAGTGTAGATAAAGGTTGATGGAAGACCTAGAACCTAGAAGTACCAAGAGGACTTGTAGTGAGTAGGAAGGGCATGGGGAAGGATCTTTTAAAAGACCATAGTGCACTAAGATGGAGGAAGACATAAATGGTTAGACTACAAATATAGGTGTGGGATGTAATGTGTTTATAGAATATGAGGTGTTTGGAGATGTGCTAAAGGCACCTACCCCATTTGAACTTAAAATACAAGACCATGCACTAGATCCCCCTTTGAGAATAGAATAATTATAACTAAACCTATTACCCTAATCAACTACAATTAGACTGAGATTTTAGATCAAGAATTTATGATTAAACAAGTGATCCCATATGAAGATTTGAGTAATGGTAAAATTGACTAAGCAGACACTAGTCTAAGTGCCATGAACACAAGTGCAAATATTCATGTGCAAGGAATGTTAGTTGCACCAACTGAGCAATATCCCATCATAAGTGGTACACTTCCACTAGTGATCAGAGTCATGCCATCAAGCATTATGGTGTAACCTCCTTCATTAGGGTCAATAGTAAACCCTACCAATGGGGGTATTGAGGGACCACCCCTTATATAGATACAAGGAGGTTAGGTACTATATAATCCTACACCACCACCATAGTAGATATACTATGAGATAGACATACATCTATTTGAGTATTGTAGAGTTGAGAATTCCATAGAGTATATTATAAAATATGAGTTACAGTGGTACACTCAAGGCATTACTCAACCTAAGTGTAAGGCAACATAGTTCATGACAACCCTACTTGATCATGATCATACCTAGTATCAAAAGTTTGACCCAAACCAAGCTATGGTTGACTATGATGTGTTAAAGGAAGAATGCCTGAAGGAGTTTGAAATTATTGAGTTTGAATAATAGGGCATCATAGTGCTCAAAGAGATCAATCAAGGGTTAACTGAAAGTGTGGGCTTGCACAATGCATAGTTCAAGACTCTCCTCTCTAATATTACTTATGATATCCACCCCTCCCATCATGTGCAATGGTTTGTTGGGGGCTTGATAGTAGCATTATAAAGGGTGACATCCATGAAGACTTTCATGGAACCCCATGAAGTGCTTGAGGCTATGCTATAGACTGATAATGTAGGAAGCATCGACACTAGGATTAGTCCCTACATGGTGTAGACACTTAAAAACATCCTTTACATCATTTTTAAGGTCACATCACCATGACCTAGCTCTCGACCCTGACCTAACCATTAACCTAGTTAACTCTTCTTTTAACGTAGTTGATCCCCTTTTACACAAATTTAAAAAAAGTATTTAACACCCTAAATTTTACCTCTTTAGATTAAGAGGGTTGATTACATATGGTTAGCCCAACTATCAATGGTTAGCCTAACCATTGATGATTAACCCAATCATGGATTTTTAGGCACCATCACCTAGCAAATTAGAAACATCTAGATGGGTAAAATCTTGCACTATTAAAATTGGTAACTTTCCCATGCACAAAATCATGGATTTTTTTATGTCAATCCATCACACTTATCTAAGACTAACTTATCAACTTTCCCTCCCTCAATTTGGCAAATCTTTCTCGTCATTCAGGAAGTTTTATGTTATAAATACAAGGCTCATGGAGGAGATATGGGACTAGAACTTGTGCATCTAGACTCTTGTTTTCTTTACAAACATTTAGAAATGTAAAGCTCTATTTGTGTGATTCTCTCATCAAGGTATCACTATGTTACCTGCATTCCTCTAGGCATTCAACCATCTAACTCTTCAAAGAAAATATGACACTACTAGGACTTGAACATGAGATAGATAGTGTCTTTGAACTTCATATTGTCCCGCAACCTCTATTTACCAATCAAAGTGAAATAGCCTTTGAGTTATCCCTTTGCATTGTGGTTCTTACACCGCATCTAGAGGATGTAGAAGAACAATTAACTGTAATCTAGGAGGATATTGATGAGGCTACTACATTTTTGAACTATTATTTTGATAACATCAATCCTTCTATAGATTAGTCTTATTTTTATATTGTTCATTGGCATCATTTCATATCTACTATTTGTAATTTATTTTTTATCAATAAACTTGAATGTTGAGCAAGGGTTGACATCTATTTAAGGAAGCATATTCCTTTCTTGGGACTAGTTTTTCACTAGGTATCTGCTTACCTCTCTATTAACATATTTTTTACAAAGTTCATGTGATTTATAGGTCATTCTTCCCTCACCAAAGAAGAGTTATCACCTCATCTAGATATCAACTCATGCACTATATATTAGGTACATACCCCTTATCTATTGTTTCTCTCTTCTTTCAAAGAAAAAATAATTAGAGTAAGAAACTGAGTGGAACATTATGGCATGCCTGATGGGACCCCTTAAGGATTCATAGTTCTATTTATTTCATAAAGTTGCATTAGTGAATCTCATGTTTATTGTATTTCTACAAGTCTTTAAATTCTAAAAAATACAAATTTTCATTTACTTTTCTTTTATAAAATAAAAAACCAACCAAAAAAAAGTGAAAAATTCATTCGAGGGATAGGTTGCATTGTCATCTTGCATTATTTCATTATTTCTTATTTGTATTCAAAGAAACTAAAGATTTCATTTCAATCTTAAATTAAGTGCATCCATTGAATTGCATGTTTAATGCTTAGCTCACCTATATTAATTAATGGCATTTTTAATGAATCGTAGAACATTTTATACACTACTAAACCACTACAACAAAGAATACATTAAAACATACTTGAGACAAGGCCCATTGGGAGTTCATCACCCTTTGGATCACCTTACCTTACCTAGTGATCCCACTTGGATTTCACCACCAAGGGTAGAACCCACACCATTATCTAGTGGATTATAAACTCTAGACAAATGGTATATATTGGCTAAGCATCCCAGCTCAACTTTAGGTTTATTAAGTGTAGGGAGCAAGCCCCTAGTACTAGGCCACACACTCTATCTAGTGAAGATTCTTTGAACACCCAAACTTAACCTGAAACCATCCGTAGATGGATTTTAGTACCCAAATCATAATCCAATTTTCCCTTTCACACTTTTTAAGGAATAAGCCAAAAGTAATTTAAAATAAATCCTAAGATTAATTGTGCTTTTAGTGTGTTCTTTGTTTGGTTTGGGTTTTTATTAGATTGTTTATTATTTGAGGTGAAAGGTTCATTTTCCACTTCTAAATTTTTCACATGGTTTTGACTAGATAGTAGGTGAAAAATCAAAATAATCAACCACCACCTTCATCTTCATCCATGTTGTATGCCTCAAATGCAGATAAATTTCCCCATGGTTCACCTCACCATTCTCCTCCACCATCATCTCCCTCTAACATTCCAATCAAATCTAAAGAGGATCTAGACTTCACCACCCTTCTTAATTATAATCTAGTTTCCTTGAAAAATTACCTTAACACCTTGCCTCATCATACCCCTCCTACTTTGGTTCCTTTTTACAAACCTTCTCTTAGTATGTCATCCCACCTCATGGCATGATACACTTCAACTCAAACATTAGCTTAGACCTTTTCCAACATCCCATCCACTCAAACCCAAACTAACCTTCCACTACCTAACCAAAAACTACTAGTTACACCTCATGGGGGTTCAACCTTACCATTATTTACCTACACACCATCCACTATGGAATTATCCTCTACATTATATATCCCCTTTGATTGAAATAAATCATTTGACCATAGTTCCACTTCAAAGCTTAGTGCTCTCTAAACCCCATAACCCTTTTCTAAATATCACTAGGGTAACCACCCAACCTCAACCTTCCGAATTTCCTCCTATCTTAAGCAACCAACCACATCTTATCCTCAACATGTGCCTATCAAAACTTACCAATATTTCCCTAACCTACAAGGGTACATACCAACCACCACCTAACCTTTTATACCAAGTAGTTCTTATGTGCCACCATTTCAACCTCTTGGCACCACTTATCAATATGTGGATTCATCATTACTATCTACTACCTATTTTTACATTACTGTGAACTAGCCTCAACAAAATATACCTCTTAATTATGCATTTTTTCAACCCCAGGCCAACCTAATCAAAATACTTATGGACAAAATGACTAGTTTTGAGTCATCCATCTCTATCTCAACCAATATTTTGTCTTATGACTAAATTTTTATTGAGCTTATCCATCCCTTCCTAACTATTCATGCTTATCCTTCTCAATGGGAATTACCCAATTTTTTTAAATTCCAAGGTAAAGAGGACCCTCAACAATGCTTAAGAGCATTCTAACATGCATGCTATTTGATTGCTTATGATGATGCTATTCTCCTCCAAACCTTTCCAATGTCATTATCTAGGGCCACCCTTGATTAATATAGTGCTCTTCCCACTCATTCTATCTTTTCTTTCTCGCAATTGGTACAAACCTTTTTGGAACACTTTTCTGTAAAGATATCTAAAAAGGTTTCCATTACAGACCCATACTCCATCAAATAGTTTTAAGATGAGTCAATTTTTTATTTTGTTGCTAAATAGATAGGTCTTATTAATCAACTCACTTTCCCATTACCTCAACCCAAATTAATCAAATTATTTTTTTGGGGTTGTGATAAACACATTGCTCCAACTCTCCAAGTCCAAATCTTTAGGACCTTTGATGAAGATTTTACTATGGCCCATAAATTGGAAAATCATGGTATTGATGAAGAGAAGTTGAAGCTTAGAAATAAAAATTTTAGTTTCAAATCCATCCAGTCATCTTCCACCAAAACTACAAACCCAACCAATTCTAAAGTGAAATCATCAACACATTCAATCATTCTTAAAATTGCACCTCTTCCACCCATCAACCAAACACCTCCAACCAACAACCCTTCTAATTGCTAAAACTATACTCAAAATTAGGTTCCTTCAAAAATATTTACCCTAATTAGAGAATCTTATGCATTGGTGTTGAAGAAACTATTCAAGGCCAATATAATCCAAATTTTTCCCATCAAACCCATTCAATAATTTGATACTTCAAGCCCCCTTCTTGGGTGGTATAATGAGAATGATAATTGTGACTATCATCAGGTTGTTAGACATGACATTGATAGATGCAATACTTTTAAAAGTATTGTTTAGGACCTAATTGATAAAGGGGAGCTTGTGTTTGACAACCCAAATTCTCCTTCAAACTAATCTCTTGATTTTTTTTTAAAATAATTACCAAACCATCCACCTTTATTTCAAAAACATGAAAACCAACTTGAATCCTCTAATTCACATGAAGCACATGTAATCAATGTCATCATTAATGTGCTCATTATTGAAGAAGTTATTACTTATATCACCTAAATTAAGGAGAACCACCTGCCACTAACCCCTTCAAATGCCCAAATAAAGGAAGTGACTATCCCTTCCACTTCCTTGGATGAAACCATGGTTTCACCCACCCTTCCTATTACGAAAATACCTAAGGAAATGGTCATTCCATTGACCATTTTATTCACTCCAATATAACTCAAAAAACCACTTATTCCTTTAGACGACCAAACTGAGGAGGAAGTTAAGCCAATATTTCCACCAAAAACCATTACCCTTACCACACCAATTGAAGAATCATCCATATCTTCCCTAAAATCCATCTGTTAAGAGATAATACCCCTATCTACCCAACCATTGCCTTCAAAACCTTCCAAAAAGGATAACAATACTAAAACTACTACTTATTCATCCCCAAAGGGTTTAAAATTTGAAGCTAATTATCATGGAACAATTCCTATTTATAAACTTTTCTCCCAGCTAGTTCAAAGTATAGAGTTCACCTCCCAACCTAACTTTGATAGAGCTACATTTTGACATTGGCTTGGATTCCCATATCAAAATAAAAGTAAACCCTCTACTTCATTGGAAACCACTCTCGAGCCTATTGTTACAACTCCACCAACTACTCCTAAAGTTACAAAAGGACCACCTCAATTACCCCTATCTAAAATTTCTAAATCACCCTATGCTTATTTTACCAAGATAATCAAGACCTTGGGGATCCCTCCCATGCCATATCCCACTCACCCTCCTTTGAGACTAGATCTAACCATACCAATCCAACCAAAACCTAATCTAATTAAAGCCCATTAATGAGGGATTACCTAGACCTCAACTTCAAAGAAGAACCATACCAACCCCTTCAAACTTAATTTCTATTTTAGGACCATATCCTTCCACCATCCTATAACCTACTCTTCCTCCAAAAACCCATCTCCCTTTTCTTTACTTATAACAATCCCATCTCCTAGTTTAGAATCATTCCTCACCAACCTTTCCCCATCCACCTTCCCATATATTAAACCCTTATCATCTAGACCCCCAATTTCTAAACTAATTACAAATAATATAATTCATTTGAAACATCTATCCAAGTTTACCCCACCAACCATAAATCATTTTAAAAATCCTTTACCCAACAAGAAACCTAAACTAAAAAACCAAACCCCACCATTTCAAAAATCCTTATCAAAATCCTATACAATAACATTACAAAGGCTCCTACAAGATTCTACCATTAACTTACCCCCCATCAATCCTTTTGACCCCACTCATGAAAAGCCAACTTGGTTTAATGATAATCTAATTTATCTCTATCATAAAACCCTTGAGCATGATACAAAGAACTATAAATTTCTCCAAACTATCATTCATGGCTTTTTAGAGGAGGATGATCTATTGGATGAACATTCTTTAATCCATTTACCTCCTTTTACCACATATCTAATCCTCCTACTAATCATCTCCTCTACTCCCATCAAGGAGTGTAACAAAGGAACCAAAGAAGGTAACTTCTCCCCTTATCCATACTATTCATATGGTAACTCAGTTTAGATCCCAACATAAGGACAAGGGTAAAGGGGTCCAACTAAATGAAAAGGGTAAAATTTTATGGTTTTACCCTTCACCTCCTCAATCAACAAACCAAACCTAATATATTACACCTTCACCTTCACAACCATCCAAGCCTATGGTCTCCATTTTGGGATCCCATTCCTCCTCTAATGCACCTTCATTTTTCTAACACTTGGTGATAAAACAACTTCACCAAATGCCCATTAAAATGAGTCTTTATGACTTAGTTAACACCTCACCTCAACATCATTAAGCTTTCATTAAAGTAATGAATTCCATACAAGTTTAACTAGATGATCCCAAACCTATTGCATCTTTGATTGGAGCTATCCAACATATTACTAGTGTCACCTTTCAAGAATCTAAAATCCCACAATATCATAGCAAAGATCTTAATCCCCCTCTTTTTATCACAACATCCATAAATCATACACATGTCAAAAGGTTCATGATTGATAGAGGAGAAAGTATAAATATCATCTCTTCCCATGCTTATGATCAACTTCATCTACCTAAAAACATCATGTCAAAAATCTTGGTAGTTTTCTAATCATTTAATGATACCTTGGCCACTACTCTAGGGATAGTTATTCTCCACATCCATTTGGGGCCTTGAACCATTACTAAACTATTTTACATCATAGATGGTAAATTTAAATATAATGTTTTAATTATTCAACCCTAAGTCCATGCCATGGCATGCATCCCTTCCAAACTTCATCAATGTTTCAAATTTTAGCATGAGGGATAAGTCATTACAATCAAAGATAATATGAGTCCCTTTACTTCTTGTAATATGATGTATCAACCTAGTGATGTTGTTATTCCACCTTCACCCTCTTTATAACCAACTACCATCCAAACCACCATGTCAAACCAACACACCAACACTTATACTTTAAACAATAATGAATTATCTACTAGTTTAGCTATTCCTTCATCACAAATTCTAGTCGAGTGCCCCTTGTAATCCACATTCCAATGACTTACACTTGGGGAATATTGACTTTTAACTTTTTATTCTTTTCCCTCTTTACATGAATTTGGGAACCTTTATAATGATACATCTTATGATCCCAATATTAGTGCCCTTGCCCTTTATTGTCTTCGCAATAATACAACATAATTTGTCTATGCAGGACTTGATAAACCACTTCTTGTACCCACCACCATACCTTGTATTAAGCCATGCACTTCCAAATTTTCCTATCTTAAAAACCCAACCTTTGCTCAAACATACCTTCATCAATGGACTTGGAAAGGGTTTCAATTTGGCCTCTATGAACAAGAACCCCATGAACTTCCTGCTATCAAAACTTAAAAACCTCATGAGTTCTTTGGCCTAGGGTATGTTCCCCCATAAGAGCCCATACCAAACTCATCAATTCCACCTCTCCAATTTTGAGAACCACAAACCTCACCAATTCCACATCTCCCATTTGGAGAACCACTAGCCTCACTAATTCCACCTCTCCCATTTGGGGAAAAACCAACCTCACCTCTTTTATTTGAGGAACTTCTACCCTTATCAACCTTACATTTCCAATTTGAAGAACCTCTACCCTCACCAGCTCCATTTGAAGATAGAAACATCATCCCACCTAACATTTTTTTATCAATACTATTAGTGTAGGTTCCTTAAATTATCAATAAGGGGTCAAACTAAAACCATTCCTCTCATCCACCACAAAATGATCATGCATGATTATCCTACCATCAACACCATCCAATGTCAAAATGACAAATTAATTCTTACCTATCTAGGTGTTGAGGATTATTCTCTTCAAAAAGTCTTCCCTCCTGAAAACCAAATAATGCGAAATGAATCAACCATAAACATTAACTTGGGTACTAAGGATAACCCTCATATTGTCAAGATTAGCCAACCCTTAACTCTTGAGGAATAAAAAAACTATGTATCCTTCCTTCATGACCATACAATAGTATTTTCTTGGTCTTATAAAGATATGCCTAATATTGATCCATACATTACCTTCATAACATCATCACCCATCCTAACGTTAAGCCAGTTTGGCAAAAACATTGTCAAATCCATCTTTGTATAGCTCTTCTTGTCAAAAAAGAACTTTAGCACCTTATATTTGTTAATTTTATTCAACCCATTGACTATCCCTAATGGGTTTATAACATTATTCCTATCACCGAACCCATTAAGGGACTCTATCTTTGTGTGGATTTATAGGATCTTAACCTTGCATGCCCCAAAGATGACTTTCCCCTACTTAACATCAACCAAGTTGTTGATCTTACCGTTGGCCATGAAATGTTATCCCTCATGGATAGATTTTTGGGATATAACCAAATCTTGATTACCCCATAAGATCAACATAAGACATCTTTTATCACCCCATGGGGAACTTTCTACTATCATGTCATACCTTTTGGCTTAAAGAATGCAGGAGCCACATATCAGTGAGTCATGACCTACATTTTTCATGACCACATTCATACAATAGTTGAAGACTATGTTGATGATTTTCTCATAAAATCCAAACATCATGAGGATCACCTCTCTATTTTAGCCATCATATTTTAAATACATATCCATTATCATGTTAGGCTCAATTTGAAGAAATGCATCTTTGGGGTCTTATTAGGAAAACTCCTAGGCTTCATTATTTCCCTTCATGGAATAGAAATAGACCCCATGAAATTTGGAGCCATTATATAAATGCCTCATCCTAAGAACTTAAAATAACTTCATAACCTACAAGGTGAGCTTTATTCAATCCACCATTTTATCTCCCAACTATCTTATCATTGTCAACCCTTTCACCACCTCTTGAAAAAAGATACCTCCTTTAAATGTACCAAAGAGTGTCCATAATATTTTGATGAAATAAAGGAGTATCTTCTTTCTCCACCTATCCTTATTCCCCAAAAGGAAGATCAACCCTTTTATTTATACCTATCTACTAGTGATCATTCCTTGGGAGCCATGCTCACTCATATTAATGACCAACATAAGGAGTATGTTGTTTATTACATCTGTTGCACCCTTATTGACTATGAAACCTGATACACCCATAAAAAAACATTGTCTTTCCTTAGTTTTCATCACCTCTATACTTCATCACTATCTTTTTAACCATAAAACTTATAGCCTTACCAATACTAACCCCCTCAAGTATATGCACTCTAAGCCATATGATAACCAATGTATGGCTAAGTGACTCAAGATTTTAGCTGAGTTCAATCCTGAGTTTATTCCATAAAAGTCCATTAAATGATAGGTCATTATGGACCAAATAGCTAAAGCCCCTCTCCCTGATAATTAAAATCTTGTTTTTTCCTTTCTGGATGAATTTATAACTACTCTTTCTTTAGAAGAACCCACCCATTAAATGACTATGTATTTTGACTATTCCAAATGTCAAAATGTTGTGGGTTCTAGCATATTCCTCATTTACATTAAATGAGAACCTTTCCCTCTTTCTTTCAAACTTGATTTCAAATGCACCAATAATATAGCTGAATACAAGAGCTTGATCATAGGTCTCCAAACTACCCTAGCCTTAGGAATCAAAACTATACATATATTTAGATATTATCAACTTATTATCAACCAAGTCATAGGAAAATATCAATGTTAAAAATTTTCTTATAAAATATAAACAATTTGATGAAAAACTATTAACATTATTTAACAATTATACCATTCAATCAGTCCCTCACTCTATAAATAAAGTTTTAGACATAATGGCTTCCCTTACATCCCAAATTCTATCCCAACCTACTGAAACTAAATTATTTGTCACTATACACTAATTTTTCATCCCATCTTACCTTAGTCTCGATCTTCCTACCATTTTCCAAGTGGAAGCATCACATTTAAACATTTAGTATGACCAAATATTTGACTACCTTAATGTTGGTGTCCTTCCACCCAGTATTTCAAGAAATACATGTAGATATTTCATTCAAAGCACCTCTCACTACTTAATACTATGGTAATTCTTTATAAATTAGGATTTGATGGCCACCTTCTTTGTTTCCTTCATAACAATGAAGCCTTTCACACCATTAAGGAATCACATGATGGCAAATTTGGAGGACACTTCAGTGGTTTGGCTGTTACAAAATGTATTTTTTGCTAAGGATACTATTAGCCGACACTTAGTTAGGATTGTTGTGACTATGCCAAGAAATCTGTCAAATGTCAACAACTACTAACCTCTATCATGCACCTCCTCATGGTCTCTAGGTATTAGAATATTATTTGCCCTTCTCCTAATGCGGTCTTCATCTTATTGGCAAGATCAATCCTCATTCCTCTCAACATAAACAATATATCATCACCACCATAAAGTATTTCACCAAATTGGTGGAAGTCATTTGATTTATCTCAATCAAAGATGAAAAAATAATTGACTTCATTACCCATTGTATCATCTATCACTTTGGTGTCCCTCATAAAATCATCATTGACAATGGAAAATCCTTCAAGAACAAAAAGGTCCAAGAACTTTGTAAGGATTTTGGCATTGACTTAAGTTTCTCTTCCCCTTATCATCCACAAGCCAATAGATAGGATGAAGCTTCTAAAAAACCCTCATCAAAATTCTCACCAAGGTGGTCAATGCTTTAGGCAAGGATTGGTACCTCCATATCCCATTTTCTCTATGGGCCTACCATACTGCTATACAAACTACCATGGGTGCTATACCTTTTTCTCTAGTCTTTGGAACCAAGGAAATTCTACCTCTTGAAGTCTAAATTCCATCTCTATATATCCTTATAAGATAATGTTTCTAAAAGTGGCTATCATTAGGAATGCTTAACATTCTTAAAACTCCTTGATGAGCATTGCCTTGTTTCCCTTAATCACCTCTCTATCTATCAAGATCATATCAAGTGAGCCTATGCCAAACATTTGAAAATATGAGAATTCAACATTATAGACCTTGTCCTCAAAGAAAACCAACATGTCACTAACATGGAGAAAACTAAAAGGGGTAAGTTTGCCTTTAACTAGCTTAGACTCTATAGTATAACCCACAAGTATGGATCAAGAGCTTATCATTTTTCCTCTCTCGAAGGCAAATTAATACATAAGCCACTAAATGCTTCATATTTGTGCCCTTTCTATTGCTAAGGCCTCATTAACATAGCCTACTATCTAACTTAAGTTTCTCCTTTAATTTTTAGAATTTCTCACTTCCCTAATCCTCTTACTTTATTCCTCTTAGTGACATGTGGTTACACTAGATGCATGTGATTATCCATATTAAACATGGGTGCCATGGCTCTTGTAGAGTAAAATACTCTATTTTTTTTTTTGAGTTTTAGTTGTGCACTCTAGTTTTATCCCTGCACATTTCAGTTTTGGCAGTGAAGGTTTTGACACAGAGCGTGGGCACGGGTTTTCATTTTTCCTAAGTTTTGTCTAAGTCTCAGAGTCACATGGAACATGCCAAGTGTCAGCAACTGGGATACATTATAATTTATTTAAGTAATGTGGATGGAGCCATGTGTCCTATTATATACTTGCAGAGCCTAACAAGTGTTGGCATCTGCATCTTAGTTTCTTATAAGCTTCAAAAGATTCTTTCAATATGCTTCTCTTAGTGTGCACAAAAGGCACCAAGTGGCAACTATGGAAGATTTTAATATGTTTCTCTAAGTTATGTAGAAAGTGCCGCATGTCCCTTGTAATATCTATTGAGACCGCTAAGCGTTGACATCCACAGTTTCTTCCTTTTATTTCATTGATTAAGAAAGGACTATGGTGGGCTCCAGGTGAGTTGCTAAAGTAAGCAAAGCACACCAAGTGTCATCATCCATGTGAATCTAAATGAGTCCCAAATGTTTCTATAGTGTTTTTAAAGCTCAAGGGAAGCTGCCATGTGTCATCTTCTATAAGACTCTCAAAAGGCATATAAACCTTCTATAGACAAGTGTAAGCCGCTACGTGTCACTTGTTAAGACTAGCAAATGCTGCCAAGTGTCCTCACTTGTTTCATAGTGGTAAATGCCACGTGTATTTGTTTCAACCAATGAACTTGTAGAGAGGCTAACCATTTTAGATCTCAAATATATCTTCTATTAGACACTTCTAGTTAAATTTTAGTTCAGTTAGACCATTGGGATTTGATCATATGGGCAATATTGAGCTAGTCCTATGCCATAAATATGGGTTCAAATCATAAGTTAACGAAGGAGAAAAAAGGAAAGGGACAAATTTTTTTGCATATAGATTTTTATCAGAGATTTACAAGAAGTGTTTTAGAATTTCTTACTGTGGCCAGTAATATCATTTGCCTTTGTTCTAATTTCTTAATTCAGAAAGTTTGTATAACTTTGCATATATCAGTGCCTTTTATGTGACTAAAAAATTAATAAGAAGACTGAGTTTTGTGCCTTTGCTGATATTTTTTGTGTTATTACAAAATCATCTAAGTTATAATCCTTTGATTCTTTTTTTTTCATCTTTTACATTGATCATGCATTGTTTGTTCTTTAATGTAATTGAATCCTAAAGATAGCTTCATTGTGCTTAGTATTAAGGAACAAATCATACTCAGGCACATCACCATAGTTAAATTTTCTTTCATTGCATTGGTGATTCCATTTAATTTTATTCCATTTTTCCCATAATACATTTGAGATAAAGAAGAGCCAACTTCTTTCAAATCTGGAGGTCATTTCAGGTCACAAGTGCCCCATTCCTAAAACTTCCCATGTTGGTGTTAGAAATAACATAATTTTAAGCATCAACAATTTTTGGCATGCCCAGTGAGACAATCTCTTGAAGTTTCTTTCAAGAATATATGAACCAAAGAGCTACAAGGAGTTAGATTTGTGGACCAATAACAAGAGCTCAATTTGTTGTGAACCCAAGTATTCTTTTACCACCATTGATAACTAATTCAACAAGAAGGTTCAATCAGTTTACAACAACACCAAGAGCAAACATGGGAGCACCTATAGCACCAAGGAATTATGAAAATTGGAACACTAGTGCTCTAATTCTCCTAGTACCACCAGCCACTTGGGATCTTATTCTAGCAAATGCCCTAAAATCTCTACCCAAATTCAGTGGGGAATATTTCAAAACACCTAAAGAACATCTACAAGATGTGTTTGATGTCTATGCAATACATGAGATTACATAGTAGAATGTGGTTATAAGATTGTTAGTAGCTTCTTTTAAGGGTAAGGCTCTAGATTGGTACATATCTTTGACCCCAAATACAAAATCTACATGGGATCAGCTTGGAGATGCTTTCTTTGCAAGATTTGAAGAAAAGGGTGATAAATCTTCTTTGTTGCAACAATTGATTACTATCAAGGGTACCACAAGAAGCAATGATTGATTTCAATTCAAGATTTCAAAAGACTTGGAAAAATTCTTGCTACATCAAGACCATTACCAGGTATGGCTATAGTATTTTATCTTAAAGCCTTAAATTTAGATATATCAGTAATGATTTAGTCACTTGGAGGTCAGACTCTGCCAACAGCCTATGACTATGTGGTTAGAGCTGAAAATAACTTAATAGATGCTGGAAAGTTGCCCCCAAGGCCTCCCATGCCTATGTTTCTAGAAATTACCTTACCTTTTCCTCAAAAAGCCCCTAATACCATAGCCCCACCTATGTCTATGTATACATTTCCTCAACAACCTGCTAAAGTAGTTGTCCCTGTCTAGTCATCTAAGATGGATGATGTCAAAAACATCTTAAGGACATTTTCTAATGATATAATTAACCTAAAAAGATAGCAGAATCCTTATCCTAGACCCCAATATTAAGGCTACCAAGGAAATAGACTTCTACCACAGCCAAATCAGTATCAAGGTCCTCAAAGCCAAACTAACCCTGAGCCATTGAACTAATCAGTTACTGTCCCTACACCCTCATAGACTATTCCCCCTAATCAAAATAGGGAGATTGTTTTAGGGTAGAATAATTATGTAGATGGCACCAATGCTTGGTGTTTCCCTTGTAATAATGCTCATATGCCTAGAGATTGTCCTAGGGGTAATCTATAGCAAAAGATAGCAAAGAAAAGAAGAATGGATGGACAATTTGCAAATACCTCTAACACTCAACCCTACCATTCCCCTAGTATACAAAATTTAGTCTTGGTGGGTCAGATGCAAGAGATGTCCTTACAACAACAAGAAGAAATAGCCCCTAAGCATGCTTTGTTTTCATGGGTTGAAGATGAAGAGTTAGTATTCTTAAATGAAGTTTCTACTTCCAAGAAGCCATTGGTATAATTAGATTACTACACCATAGCCAAGAGAAGGATGATGGAACAACCTGAAGTCATAAATAATGAAATTATGGGGATTCCTCCATTTCAAGGTCATCAAAACATAGCTGGTAGACAAGAAATACCTCAGCCAGTGTAGAACCAAGTAATTTTTGGACAAGTTCAAGAAAAATCAAAGTACCCTTATTATCTAAGAACCAAAACACTAGGACCGGTGAATGTGGTGGATCAGTTGAAGAGGACGCTAGAGCATGTGTCAATATTGGACATGTTGGCTATTCCTAAGCAAAAGACACTATTACAAGAAGCTCTGCAAGGCCAAGTAGTGACTAAACATAATAGTACCAAAGGAGGACTTGTTGATAAGGAAAAGCTCAAAGACATGGTTCCTCTACAGATAATAGCCCTTTTGAACAATGCACCAGAGGTAAGCAAATATAAAATAGAGCCCTTCTATTTGACTTTGATAGTTGGAAAGAAACTGTTACATAATGAAATGATAGACTCAAAGGCTAGTACTATAGTAATGCCTAAACAAATAGCAGATTATTTAAAAATAAATTATGAGCCACATACTAGAGGAGTTATGCAACTGGATGGGAAATCGATGAAAACAATAGGGAAAATTAAATAACTCCCATTGAAATTTTATACTTTCCCTAATATAATTGTCAATTAGGATGTGGTAGTCATAAATATACCCCCTCTATTTGGCCTATGTTTATCCAGATATTTCACAACCAAGATAGGAGGTTATATGTCACTTGATTGGTCTCACCTCATCCTAAGAGCCAAATATGGTACAAAACTGAAAATAATATTTGAGTCACTATCTAAGGATAACATCACCAATGAACCAACCCAAAAATTAGAGGCAACTCATGCTATGCTGAATAAGGAAGAAAGGGTCTTTGTTGAAGAGTTAGGTGACTGGGCTAAACATGACCAAGAGGAGGAAAATAATCAGTTGTTAACTATGATGCAAAGTGACCCATATGGAAATTATGACTCTACTGGTCTGGGAACTTATGTCATATTTGATGAAGACCATGAAATTCCAAATTTTTTAAGGGAAGAAATGCTAAAGACTCAAGAATCTGAAAAGGACTAAAAAATCTAGACCTTAAATTTTGATGGAGCTAGAAGTAAAAATGGTGCTAGAGTAGGAATTTGTCTTGTTGCTCCAAGATTTATCTATTTCCAATTTTCCTGTACTGATAATGATGTTGAATATGAATCCTTAATACATGGGCTCATGCTAGCTAAGAAAAAGGGAGTAAAGAATTTGATAGTAAAAGGAGATTCAAAACTAGTGGTGAAATAAATTAGAGAAAAGGAAATAGCCAAAAATGTAAGGATGAGATCCTATAGACACAAAATTTGGGACTTAATAGATGATTTTGAAGCTTTTAATATTGAAGTAGTTCCTAGAACCCAAAATTCTAAAGCAGATAGGATGGCACATATTGGCTCATAGCTTGACCCAATAAATAATCTATTAGTCAACAATGAGTCAGTCAAAGTTATAGTAAGGCCAACTATCCCAGACAATGATGAAAACTGGCAAGTCTTTGAAAATGATTTTTAGGTACTCTCATTTTTGCAATAGTTAGGGGAATTTGTTGATCAATTGTAACCCAAAATTGAAGAAGCATATGGAGGCCAAATTATTCAATTAAATACCAATAAGCTTCCTAAAGGCTTCATTACTTTAGAAAAATTATTTGAAGAAGATGTAAGCCTATAGAAGAAAAGGTTTCAAGAAAATAAAAAATATTATTCTGAGATAAAAGTGAGTGAAGGGAGAAAACTAAAGATTGGAAATTTCACAACCCAAGAGGAAAGGGAAAGACTAATTGACTTGTGTGAAAGATATGATAGAGTAATAGCCTACACTTATGAAGACCTTCATGGCTATAATAGAGACATCATTCAGCACACCATAGTATGGACTAAAGGATCTAAGCCAGTTAGATAGAAGTAGATGCAGGTGAATCCAAGGATTTAACCTCTAATGGTGGATGAGTTGCAAAAACTCTTAGAATCTAAAATAATTTTTCTAATCAAACACTCAACCTAGGTATCCAATCTAGTACAAGTCAGAAAAAAGAATGGTGACATAAGGCTTTGTGTGGATTTTAGAGACCTAAATAGAGCATCTCTAAAAGATCACTATCCCCTGCCCTCTATGGAATAAATTTTATAGACTGTGGCTGGATCAAAGAGACTTTCCTTGCTAGATGGTTTCTCTGGATACAATCAAATTTGGTTGGTTGATGAAGACCAACACAAGACTACATTTACTACCAAATAGGGAATGTTTGCATATGCTAAGATGCAATTTGGCCTATCAAATTCTAGAGCTACTTTTCAAAGAGTAATGGATGTAGCATTTGGAGAAATCACAAATAAAATTATTCTAATTTATCTTGATGATCTCACTATTTTTTCCTAAAATGTTATTGATCATTTTGATCATCTGGAATCTATTTTTAAGAAGTGTTAAGAGTTTGGAATATCCCTAAATCCTAAGAAGTGTATCTTTATAGTACCTCAAGGCAAACTACTAGGACATATAGTATCAAAAGAAGGAGTATCTATAGATCTAGAGAGAGTCACAGCCATAATGAACTTGTCCCTGCTAGTAAATAAGAAGGTAGTTTAGTCCTTTTTGGGAAAGATTAATTTTGTTAGTCGGTTCATATCAGACTTTACAAGCGTAATGAGACTAGTGACACTCTTGTTGAAGAAATACCTGGTGTTCAAGTGTAGTACAGAAGGAAGACAAGCTTTTGAGGAGGTCAAGAAAGCAATTTCAATAGCCCTAATACTTAGTAACCTAGACTTCTAGTCTTTTATAATGCATGTTTATGAAGGAGAGTTCAGTGTTGTTGTTATCCTAACATAGAAAGATGATCAACAAGAGGGAGAACACCCAATAGACTTTTTCTCAAGGAATCTTAGGGAGTATGAAGCCAGATACAACTTTGTGGAGAAATAGGCATATGTTATGGTAATAGCCCTCAAGAAATTTAGGCTTATGGTATCAAAAAATAAGATTCTTATACTTATGGCTCATCCTAGTGTCGAATAATACATTATGGAAGGTGAAATTATTGAAAAAGAGAAAATTGGATAACAAAGATCCTTGAGTATGATGTAGAGATCAGACCCACTAAGTTGGTCAAAGGTAGGGGGTTGTGCTAATACATGGCTCAAGATATGGAAAAGATTATAACTGAAGAAATAGAAAAGGAAAATGTATTGAGGATACAAGAAATTGATCAAAACTCCTGGGTCAAAAATAGAATCCATTTTATGAAACATGGGATTTTACCAAAATAGCTCTCTTAGGATAAGAGGAGATACTATAGGTAGTAAGGGGTCCATTTTGTTTTAATTAACCAAGTTATTTTCAAAAGAAATACTGATGGCATACTTTTAAGATGCATAGAGAAAGATGAGGCTCAAAAAATACTACATGAAATGCACCATGGAGTTTTAGGTGGACATTTTTTTGCAACAACCATAACTATAGAGATAAGTTAGTGAGGTTATTTATGGCCTACTTTATTTATAGAATATTATCAACTAGTCAAAAAGTGCCAATCTTGTCAGTATTATGTCAAGAAGAGAAGGAATGCAGTAATGCCCCTTAGTCCTATTATTGTTGATGAACCCTTTTCTTAACGGGGTCTTGAATTCATTGGAATGATCAATCTAGTGTCAAGTATGGGACACAAATGGATTCTAACTACCACAGATTATTTTACCAGATGGAGTGAGGCAGTGCCACTCAAAGAAGCAATAGAAAAGGTGATCCTAGACTTTTTGGGGGATATCACTACTCGCTTTGGGCCTCCTTGTACCATAATTTTAGATAATTCTAAGGCATTTTTAGGGGCAAAAATATTTTAATTTGCACTAAATTATGGAATCTATCTAAAAACTTCCTTAAATTATTACCCTCAAGGTAATGGTTTGGTAGAATCAACCAACAAGAACCTGATTCAACTTATTAATAGAATAGGGGCTGATCATCACAAAGAATGGCATAAAGTGCTTAATATAACACTATGGGTTGATAGAATTACAACTCAAAAAGTGATAAATATGTTACCATATGAATTGGTCTATGGTAATCCTGTTGTAATGCCCCTGAGCTTGGAGATTCCTACTCTCCAGTTATTAAAATAGAATGAAATTGAGGAGAATGGGCCCATGCAAGTTAGACTTGCTAAGCTCCTAGAAGTTCAAGAAAAGAGGGATACAACACATGAATAATTAATGAAACATTAGAAAATAATCAAAGACTACTTTGATAATAAGAATTCAAACCCCCATTTTGAAGTAGGCTCAACTACTTTGAAATGGGATGCGAGAGCTGCTAAGCTGGGTCGACACAATAAATTTGATTCATTATAGACTAGCCCCTATAAGATTCATACATGTAAACAACAAGATTCATTTGAGCTTAAAATGATGGAGGGTGAACTAGAAGAGATTCTTGTGAATGGGATATACCTAAAATGTTTGATTTAAGTAGTATCTCCCATGTATTATAGTTAGATAGTTTCCCTTTCCTTGTTGCTCTATTTTCCCCTTTTTTCTTGCTCTTTCTTTTAATAAGTGTTTTTTGAACATGTGGCTATGAATCAAAGTTTTTAAAAAAAATCCAAACTCTCACATTCACTAAATCTCTCTCCAATCCCCAAAATTCCCCAAGGTACCTTTATGTAGCCACTTTTATGACTTGTCTGACATGTTATCCCACAGATATTTAATAAGATTTACTAACACTTTTTCAGTTGTAATGCCATTTGTGAGACTTGATGTGTCATTAAATACCCTAATAACAAGAGTTAAGGCTTAACTATGTCTCATCCACTCCTACATCTGTTAGGAAAATCTCTGTTACCTGCATTTCAATTCATAGCAAAACCTACTTAGTAAAAGTGCCTTCCCTATTTCAAAGGTTCCATACTTTTTACATAAGTTCACTAATTTCCAATATAGACATAGATATGGAGGAGGCACAATATTCACAATAGGGGTTTAGGATTTATGAATCCATTGATAAGCTTCTCACCAACAAATCATATGCTTCGGCCCCTACATAACCCTTAAGGACCTATCCAAGGACTAGAGTCCCTAAAGTTGGTTATGCAATCGATCCAACAAAGGTGAAGGATTTTACAGATGGAATTGTGGACCTAACCCTTCAAAATTTTGGCAAAGCTTTGTGAGAAGGAGCACACCAAAGATGTACCTCTAAGGCCAAGGATAGACAATTTAAAACATTTGGGATGAGGATATAAACTTCTTAATTGGCATAATTCATTGTCCCAAGTGTACATCCATGCCCTAACTTAGTTGAAATGTGCATAGAATTATTTCATGCAACCTTAAACACCATAAAATAGGGTCAATTCATGGTGCAAATTACACTAAAGGCCATTAGGGACATGTTGGCCCTATATCATGACAAAACAACCACATTTCCCACCATTGCCAAAATGCAAAAAATGTGGGCAAACATTAATAATCATTTGAGGTTTCTAAGATCAGAATTGCAATTAGGAGATGGTGATACCATTCTGCTAGTGTTACCAATTGGAAGGGTACAATTTGCATATGCCAATCAACAAGCACTATCCATGATGGCATTTATTTTTGGAATGAAGGAGGACATAACTATCTATGATTGGCAAATGGCCATTCTCTTCAAATTAAAAACTATAAACAAGTATCAAGAGTATTGACTAGACTTCTCAGAGTAGATTTCCTATTCAATGGTTGAATAACTCACTCACTTTAAATATAAAGGGGTTTTCAAGTATTCTACTTATCTATTTCACCTCATATTATATCAAAACTCTGGCATCTTTTCACAATATCTACATCTGAATATGTATGACCTAAGTTTCAGTCATAATAGGACCATTCCTATGTCTGCATGGACACATATCTTATCCAAAACATCTGACCCATATGAATTTTGGGAAATTTTTGTTTCCCCTGCCTTTTGTCACCTAATCCCAGAGCCTATTGTAAATAGATTAACTCCAAGTATCAGAGGCCTCATGACAAATTACACTATTCCTTGTGACTATTTTTTTGGATCTCATCATGCCATCATTAGGGTCCATGGTTTTAATGGAGAACCAATGTTGCTACCCAATATTTTGACTCCTAGGTTAGAATTCTTAAAGGTCACCCAATAAGTGTCTATGGTTGATAATGACTATGGCATTGGGAAGAAGAAAAAGAAAATGTATGATATTCTATGGGTAAAGAAAAACATGGCCCTAGAGGTTAAAGATACTGAGCACTTATTGCTGAGGAAGCTAGCTATTATGGGTTTATTTTTTATTGAAGATAAATGGAGATATGACCCAAGTAGTTTCATAACCTTATGGGTCAAGAATAACAAGGTCGGTGCTAAAATTGTGCATGAGGGTCATCCCTTTTGGGAAGATAGAAGAAACCCTAAGAAAGATATTCCTGATTTGTATGTAGAATTGACAGATTTTCCCTTTCAAGGGGCCAGGCCATGGGAGACTTTTTATGTTAAGGAAAAGGTTTTTGACCCTAAAATCATAATGACTTCTTATTTATAAAGGGCATTGAAGAACAAACGATGGAAACTTGAGAAAATAGAAGTCTATTGAACATATAGGTAGGATATTTTTGAGATAACTCACTCTTTTGGTGATGTAAACTTAGATGAGAAATGGGAGACAATATAGGATGAATGGCATCTGTCTCTTGTCTCTAGCCCTGATATAAGCAAACTATAGACATAGGGTGGAGAGTCAGAGGGGGAAGTAGAATCCACTCATATAGTGCAAGCTCTAAGACAAACCTCATCTATAGTCACTATAAAAAAATAAAAGAATGTGGTATCCTCACCACCTAGAGCTTCTTCATCAGTGTCAACCTTTGGGGTTCCTAGTTTTATGTAACCACCACTAGCAGTAATGGTAAACATTTAAGAGAAGGAAGAACATCAAAAATAAGAAAGGCTAAGGAAACATAAGAAGCTAAAACTTCACCTTGATTAAGATGAAGAGGTAGAGCCCTCATAGCATCAACCATTGAGTACATCTATTGCTCCTTAGGTACGTGTTATTTTTCCTTCTTCTTCTCAGTCTTTTTCTTCTTTTATAGGGGTGGCAATCCCAACTGGCCAAATATTATCCCCTGCCACCTCTGCTATGCCAATTTCCTAATTTTCCCCACCTATCACTACTTAGGCCATGTCATCATAGGCCACATCATTACCTCCCTTTTCCCCCTCTATCCCAAAGATAATAGCTCCCTAGATTCCCCCTAGCCAGCATTTGGCTATTCCTTATGGATTGGCACATGGTTATTCTTTTGCAGGCAGGTATATGGCCTCTCCCTCTACCTTTCAAGCTCAAGAAAAAACTGCTAAGAAGGCTAGGGAAGCCCAAATAGATTAAAAAATGAAGAAAGATAATAAATCTCTGGCTTCACCACACATGAGGTCACTATTTGACCCAATCTAGTAGTAGCTAACTGTGACTCATTTGTCACCTAATGTCGTCAGGGCAAATGAGCAGATGTAGCCTCAAGATTATATAATGAGTGCAGTAGCTATGGATATGTCACTTTTTAGACCATAAGACAGGGTTGAGCTGATAAATGAAATGACTTTTTTTGTAGCTAATAATTATTTGAAAGTATCAAAGAAGCTGCAAAAGATGGAGGCTAATCTAGCTTAAGAGAAAGCAAATGGTAGCAATCTGACTACAAAAATCAAAACAAAGAATGATGAAATACAGAGTCTCAATAAATATTTGCAAGATACTATTTCTTGTCAAATTCACTAGGCTATTCAAGCCCTAAATGCTTCTTTGAAATAAGAGCTAACACAAGAGAAAGTTGCAGTGATAGTCCTCAAGCAGGAAAAGGCAACACTACAGAGAAAAAGTTAGGAAAACCTATAATAGGTCACTTAGTTCCAACAAAAGCTGTTGAATGAGCAAAACAATATCACCACCATATAGGCCCAAATTCAAGTTGAGCAACAAATAACAAAACAATTGACACTTGAGTTGGCTAATAGGCCAAAAAATGTAGGAGTTTTGAACCTGTTTAATGAGCTATATGTGTCAGTATGGAAAAGAATCTTTGAGGAGATTACTCAGCTCAGACCCTCTCTAACTTTCATGATAAATGCACAAAAATTGTGCAAAAAGGTGGAGAGTTCAGTCCATGCCACTCTGTCCACTATCTCTTTGAGAGTGTCTAATTCTCAAATGCTACTAAAAAAGCTATATGAAATAACTGATGAAATATTATCAGTAGTAGGGATTAGTGACAAAATGATTGTTGCAAAAAAGTGAATGAAGTTCTTAGTTGTAACTCCACAATAATTAATTGCAAAGATCTCCTAGACATGAGTAAAAGAGGGAGTAAAAGACATGAAGAAGCATATTGAAGATATGGTGCAATTGGGTCCTCCCTCCCCTTTTCTTTATAGTAACACTATGTTAATGGTTAATGAGATTAAGCCTTTGTTGTTAGCTAGACAAAATGATTAGTCAGTTTTTTAGGGTTTAACAAATGCTTCATTAGTGTTAGAAGTGGAAGTTATCTTGATCCCCATGGCCCAGCTTGATTTCCAATTAAACACTGTAATTCATGTTTTGTAGAGTTTTTTGCACAAGGACATCATCAACCTTGATTTAGCCTTCCAAGATTTACAAAATAAATAGGGACTATTTGATGCTAAATGGTCTATTTATCAGATGACCTTACAGAATTTGTGATTTTTGCCACATTTTTAATATATTCTTTGGATTATTTTTTGAGTAGTATCAAGATTCCTTAGGGTCACCAAGAACTATAGAGTAAAATACTCTACATTTTGTTTTGAGTTTCAGCTGTTCACTCCAATTTTGTCCCTACACGTTTCAGTTTTAGTAGTGAAGGTTTTGACATAGAGCGTGGAAGCGAGTTTTCATTTTGCCTAAGTTTTGTCTAAGTGTTAGAGTCACATGGAACATGGCAAGTTTCATCATCTGGGACACATTATAATTTCTTTAAGTAATGTGGATGGAGCCACGTGTCTTGTTATATACGCATGGAGCTTGACAAGTGTCAGCATCTGCATTTTAGTTTCTTATAAGTTTTAAAAGCTTCTTTCTACAAGCTTCTCTTAGTGTGCATTGAAGGCACCAAGTGGCAACTATGGAAGATTTTAATATGTTTCTCTAAGTTACATGAAAAGTGTCGCATGTCCCTTATAATATTTGCGAAGATTGCAAAGTGTTGACATTCACAGTTTCTTCCTTTTGTTTCATTGATTGAGAAAGGACTATGGTGGGCCCTGAGTGAGTTGCTAAAGTAATTAGAGTGTGCCAAGTGTCATCATCTGTGTGAATCTAAATGAGTCCCAATTGTTTCTATAGTGTTTCTAAAGCCTAGTGGAAGTCGCCATGTGTCATCTTCTACAAGACTCTCAAAAGGTATTTAAAGCTTCTATAGACAAGTGGAAGCCACTACGTGTCACTTATTAATACTAGTGAATGATGCTAAGTGTCCTTACCTATTTCACAGTGGGAAATGCTAGTTGTATTTTTTTCAACCAATGAACTTACAGAGAGGCTAACCATTTCAGATCTGAAATATATCTTTTGTTAGACACTTCTAGTTAAGTTTTAGTTCAGTTAGACCATTAGGATTTGATCATGTGGGCAATCTTGAGCCAATCCTATGCTATAAATATGGGTTCAAATCACAGGTTAAAGAAGGAGAAAAAAGGAAAGGGAGAGAATTTTCTATATATAGATTATTATCAGAGATTTACAAGAAGTTTTTTAGACTTCCTTATTGTGGCCAGTAATATCATTTGCCTTTGTTTTGTTTTCTTAATTTAGAAAGTTTGTATAACTGTGCATATATCAGTGCCTTTTATGTGATTGGAAAATTAATAAGAAGACTGAGTTATGTGCCTTTGCTGATATTTTCTATGTTATTGCAAAATCATATAAGTTATGAGCCTTTGATTCTATTTGTTTTCATCTCTTACATTGATCATGCATTGTTTGCTCTTAAATGTAATTGAATCCTAAAGATATCTTCACTATGCTTAATAGTAAGGAATGAATCACACTTAGGCACATCGCCATAGTTAAATTTTCTTTCATTGCATTGATGATTCTATTTAATTTTATTCCCTTTTTCCCACAATACATTTGAGATAAAGAAGAGCTATCTTCTTTAAAATTTGGAGGTCATTTTAGGTCGCAAGTCCCACATTCTTGAAACCTCCCATGTTGGTGTTAAAAACAATGCAATTTTAAGCATCAACAACTCTACCCATGACATGGATCTCATGGATACTTTTCATCTTTTGTTAGATGAAATCCCATGGCTACACATTCTTTAAGACCCCTTCTTATTATCATATAACCACTGTATTGAGGCACAACCTTTCCCTTACAAATGGTTTCACTCTAATCTTCAAATAGATGCATCCATGTCTCAAACAAAAGTTCAAGTTTTTTGGGATAAATATTATTTGGGTCCATTATCATAAGAAAAAGAAACAAACCATTCCTTTGAAGTATGACTATCACCTAAATGATAAAATGATAGAATGCTCCCTCAAAGGACATATATCAAAAAATTGACTTAGACCACTCCCTCAAAGGATGGTTGAGCTAACACAATAAATATTATTTAGTAGCCACATTCAACTCTATTTTGTAACTTAGTGAAACTTCTTGTCTTGATCATATTCATTTATTTTAAATAAATACATGACCCTATCAAAATTCAAAATTATCCCAAACAAACCATAATCAATTATCTTTTAATATTGGTAGATTTCCAGCATTGATCAGTCTACCCTTTCATGACATGGACTAGTCTATTTTAGTTCTAGGTGTTACCTAAGTAAAGGGGTAGGTGAGCCCACACATGGTTCCTTACCTAACACTTCTTCCCTTACCTATTTATCACTACCCTCTATTCTCGTATCACGTCTATAAATCAAAGGATACTGAGCTCACTTGACACATGGTGTTTATATGACACACCTTAGTACTAGGGAAATGTTAATTTGATGTGCCTGAATAGTTCATGTTCATTAAAATCCTATCCTCTTTGTGGGGCATTATGAGATCCTTACCAAATAATCTAACATTCCCCTCTTTGCTATTAACCGTACCTACCCTACCTATCAAAACTAAAATCATTCCACAAAATAAAGAATTAACATTCAAAATTAGCCAATTTATCATACCTAGCTAACATAATAGACTAACCTTGCCTCAAAACATTAAATTAATCACTATGATAACATTATTAAAACATACTTTCTCACATACCTATATTAATTAACCAACCATTAACATTAATCATGATAGAAAAATTAACATTGAAGCATAACCACATACATAATCATGAAAGCATAACCATAAAATAAAATATTAGACATCATCAATGTAACATCTCAGAATAAAATTATATCATATGTGTTTGTGTGTGTGTGTGTGTGTGTGTGTGTGTGTGTGTGTAATTTCTATACATCATAAGCTTTCACTCAAAATACATCTCACATCTTTGATACGTAGACTAGTATAAAAACATGGATCATATACATATCATGTCCCTCATAGACCACTGCTACTAGCCCTGCTAGTACCTATATCTATACTTGCACTTGTACCTATACCTGTAATAGGTGGAGGCCTTACTCACTGATGCACTACCATAGCCCACTACCTTGGTGTCCCCAAACTATCCCACCTGACAAACTCAACTAATACTCTCCCCATCTTGACTCATTAGGGCATTATGCTAACATAATTCTCTCATAATACCTTAGCTCTTATAGCATTGTATGATACCACGTCTATATGGTCTATCTAAGAGGTAATGTACCTATCATTGCTCTATTATCCCATTGTAAGGAATATCTCTCCTAGGTCACCAAATCAAATGAGATCCTCACTTGGTCTTGATTCCATATCAATGCCATAACCTAACCCTATAAGATCGCCATATTCCCTTGTAAAGATATGATTACACAAGGCTAGTATCTCTCTACTGTGACTCCTCCTACTTGACCCTGAAGAGTCACAACCTGACCCTATAATAAAACTATATGGGCCTACATTACTACTAGTATTGTTACCACCTATGGATCCCCCTACATTGGCCCCTATCTTTGATCTACATCCATTGGGGCCCTATCACTATCTCCCAAACTAAAATCCATCATAGTATATATACCTTGAAATCATGTAGGGTAGTTAGGTGTCACCCTAATGTCATCACCTCCTCTCAATGGTAGCTCTTCAAAATATAAAACCTCATCTTGTGGCTATGGTTTTGAAAGTGGATACTCTATATCCTCCCTCTTATACAATACAAAATTAGGAGGGATCCCTTGTGCCAATCCAAACTATCACCATACCCTCTCCAATGGGATACACTTGGTCTCTTCTTCCCATCACCTATAGATCCACTTCCATCTTTGTAGAGATAATGTATGATGTTGGTAGCCCTCCTATGTAATCCACTCCCTATATGGCCTCCATACTATGTCTCCATCCACCAAACCGCCTAGTTCATCTCTTAACTAGTCTAAGTCATGTGTACCACCACCTACTCCTATTAGGGCCCTCTCTCTCCTCCATTAGTAAAAATTGACCCTATAATCCATAAATAAATACCCCTAGCTAGTAGACCCAATGGTTATGGCACTCATATGTACTCATATGCCCAATAATGTAGTATAAACCCCACATTGATGCCATATAATTTGTGTGCCCAAAAACCCCACAACTCTCTATATATCTACATTAGTAATACCTATGCCCATCCAAAAATAAATATACCTAGATATAACTCCACTAACACCCAAAATAACACACTGGGGTATCTACCTCTGATTAAATCTATCAATGCTTAGCAAGTAACTAATAACTACAACATAGTCATTAAATGTCTATCCCCTGGGGCTCTCTGGTATAGTGGTCTGATACTAAAGCCTTTAGCATGAAACTCTACTATATTGACATCATCCCCATATAAAATATCTAAGCACTCATCAATACCATCCCCCTCTATCTAATAAATGGGATCTCCTTCAATTGGTAACCATATAATCTAGTGAAAATCATCCAATAGTATCATCATCTCTCTTGTCAACAACTAGAAGGTATTAATCACTAGGTCCCATCTCTCGATGAGGGAAACTATCATAGCAACATCCCTTAGAAGATGATGGTAGTCATGCATCCTAATAAAACCTACCACCTCCATATGACACCAATCCTTAGTCATCATCACATCTCAAACTACTATAAATATCTCAGGAATATGATCCCATAATTGAATCTGCTCTCACACCTACAAACAATCATGTCACAAATTAAGTACAAACATCTCCCTTTAAACATGAAAATTAAAATAGTTGATAGAATTTCCATAATAATCACTATTTTAATCACCTACCTAAGCTTTATTTTTCAGCTTGATACTAACTATCCTTTTCCACCCACCCACACACCATTCTAAACCATACTTTCTCACATATAGAACACACCTACACCCTAAACCTAAACCCTAAAACCCAAACCTAAACCTAAAACCCAAACCTAAACCCTAAATCTAAAACCTAAACCCTAACCCTAAAACTTAAAACCTAAATCTAAACCTCAAAAAATCCCTTTTGATAACCATCAATGGTTCTACCAACCATTGACGGTCACCAAGGGGAATTTTATATGCCTAAGGTCAATCAACGTTGGCTGGGTTAACCACTAATAGTCACTTATGGGCAACTATTGGCCATGGGATTCGACCCTCTAACCTCCCCAAAACACTTGAAAACATAAAAACCCCCATTCCACTCTACATTTTCTCTTATTTCACCCCCTCATTAACTTTAGTCAATTTCCTACCCACCCCTCCTTTTTCCCCTCATGACAACAAAAATTGATCAAAAACAACATAAAACCTAGATTTTATTTTCACACAAATAGACACACTATAAAAAAAATTTAAGTCTTAATTCAACCTCTAATTATCTTCTATTAATGTTAAAAAATAATACCCACCTCATTCCATGATCAGTGGTGCCTCTTCAAGTTATGCCCTACCACTGGTGCATCTTTAGGGTCCATCTCACCCACAAACATGCTCTAAATATACCAATCTCTTCTTGACACCTTACCTAGATTATACACACTCACAAATTCTCTCTATATACTAATCTCGAATAGGATAAAATGAAAAAATATCACATGCAAATGAGGATAAACTATTGCTGATTACCTTTTTGATCATCAGTTTAGGGTCTATACCCAACTATGAATGGTTATCCAACCTTCATTAATTAACCCTAGCTATCATCAGTTTACCTTCACCATCGATGGTTAGGGTGGCTTTTTCTTCTTTCTCCACCTCAATTTTTACTACTTTACTTACTATCTCTTCCTACCTCTAACATGAGCTCCACCTTGCGACCTTGACTTGACCCTAACCACCAAGAACTACATTTGTCCTAAAGTTCATGTTGGATGTGTTATCCATGGGACTATGTAGGCGACATCCTCTTGCCTTAGGCATTAGGAGTTAACTTAGACATAACCCAACCCAACAAATCAACCCATTTTTCCATGTCCATCATGATGTTAGCCTCTTTCTTTGAACACACGTATTCATAGACCTTCCATTGACATGATTTTGATCATTATTGACCACTTCAACCAACTTGGCCTTGTTGAATTTTTTTTTTCACCACTTTGTGCATAACTGATAATTTTTGTTTTTTTGGGAGTATTTCTTACCCTAGATACCTATGTAAACACTGAACCTTTCTACGACATTTGATATGCATATCCTGATTAGTTATGACCCATGTTAGGGACTGGTTACCTTGTCACTTTTTATAGAACTTGACCTTATTATTATCAACATTAGCCATTTGGTGTCTTTGCATGATTTTGTGACCTTACCATCTTGTTGCACCTTGTACATTTCATTTTGTTTTCATACCTCAGATTTATTTTATTTTATCAAACTATGACTCGATTGTCATCCTAACTCATTGATATTAGTGTAGGTTTTTTTTTCCTATTTTTAATTAAGGAAATTGTATTTTTGTGCATACATGGAGTTTTCCTACATTTTTGGGATATGCTAGCTTATGTGGAGATGTGTGTCATAGATGTGTCATAGGTGTCATAATAATGTCATAACTCCCTTGATGGGAGTTACTTCTCTATTCTTAGCACTTTGTCACCATCTTTCATGGAGGGGTTACAGTCTATCCTTGGGGTGCCTTGGCCACCTTTTGTGAAGGAGTTACTTACGTGCTCTCCTATATGTATTCTTCACTTTGGCCATCTCATGTTAATAAAATTTTGGTTTTCTCCATTTTGTCTTGTGAAATTTATCTTCTTGTATAATTTCAAATTGCTTTAACATCTATGTGTTGTGCACTTGCTTCATCTCGTGTGATCATGTCTCCATTGCATTCACATTATCCAGATTCTGGCAATAACTCTGATATGCTATCAGAGCCACTCTGATAATCATGTATCTGGTTATGCTATTAGTTTATTTTGAAATTATTAATTTTCTTTCTTACTTGTTTTTTGTTTAACTCTGTTGCATTTGAGAGTTTTGGTAGAGTTTTTTTTGCAAACTCATGCAAATCCATATGGAAACTTATTTAAAAAATTACTTCTGAGTTAGAATTTACCAAGACATCTTGTTTAGATCTATTATGGCTTCAGCAAGGTAGTGGAATTTATTTTTTGGTCATTCTATAGGAAAAAGATAGATCTCTACAATTTGGTTCTGCTTCTTGGACATTGGAGGGGCTGACTTTGTTGCAAGTTGCAAGGTGCTAACTTTGTTGCAAGCTGTTGGGGCCGCCCTTGTTGCAAGCTTCTTCATACCCCTAACCTATGTGCCACCTTTGATGTGAGCTACTTTTGTGGGGCCTTCTCTACTGTTGTCCTTGTTGAGTTTAATTTTTTTTGGTGAGGGTGCTGGAAACTCTTCTAGTCAAGCATACTTTTTGCAATGCCATGCCAAGCTTTTGCAACTCCACGTGCTCAGCAGCACTCCATGCAGTCAGTCCAGTCACTCTCAGTCCATGCACTCAGCCTATAAACCCATGTGCTCTCCAACAATATTCTAACATTATGCCTTAGGTAGTCTTTCCAGTTGACCATTTTTGTTTGCAACACCATAGACAGCCACATCTAGCATTTGTTTTCTTAAAAATGGTGCTCCTTTTTAATTTCCAACGCCCATGTGGTGGGCCCTCCCTCTCTCTCTTTCTGTTTAAATGGTAATTTTGATTTTGTCCAATAATTTTTTTGATATTCATAAGTCAGTAATTTTATTTTTTGAATTAAATACAAATTGGAAATTAGCATTAAAAAAAATAGTTTAGAGGTTTTTAAAAAAACTTGTATCTTCAACCTATGAAGATGAATGGTGAGGCCCAGGTTGGAAAGAGGCCGATTCCCCCTCACACGAACCTCCTTTGGAATCCTCATTCTATGCCAAATCCGAGTGGTTGGAAGTCCACTTTCTCTCTCAAAATAGGCATTGTTTTAATGTTTTAGTGCTTTTTTTGAAAAAACACTAGTTTACAAAAAAATTGAACCTTTAATATCTTGCAAACGGTAGCTCAGATTTGGGTGCCATTTTTAGAAAAAGTGTTTATAATTCAATTATCCACAGTACAGGCTTGTTATTTGTCAAAAATGCACTAGTTTATAAAGTGCCTAAAATTTGGGTCTCTCAAGACACATTTTCGACTGAGTCCGATGTCTTGTTTGCTTAAGTCTTGCACTAATTACTCTAAAACAGATTCTCAGATGAGCCTAACATCTTTTGAGTGTACACTTTAAAATTTGGGGGGGGGGCTCAACATTTTTTGGGGGTGTGATTGCTTTTCACAACTTGTATATATTTGCTTTCATTCTCCTTTTTGCATAATTTCACAACATGCAATCAACACAAATTAACCTAAATTCAGCTTAAAATGGATTCTTTTCAACTTAAACCCCTAACACCCTTCAACTATCATGAATGAAAGGTTAAAATGTCAATAATTCTTAGAAGCAAAGGGTTATATAGGATCATCATGGGTATTGAAGTAAAACCCAACACTGATGCTGAAAAGGTCAAGTGGTACAACCGTAGTGATGAAGCCTATGGATTATTGAGCTTGTCCATGTCTCCCTAACTTCTCTTCCATTTAAAAAACTCTAAGACTCCCAAAGAAATATGGGACACCCTAGAAAATGTATTTGGGAAGCTTGATGAGATGAGAGGTCATGAGCTTGAAAACAAACTCATAAGTCTAAGTCCTAGCAACTTTGACACCCTATAAGACTTTTTCACTAAGTTTAAGGCCCTTAGATTGCAACTGAAATAATGTGGGATAGAGAATAAAGATGATCAACTCATCCTTTCTATTCTCACAAAGTTAGGTCCAAGTTGTTCAGTCTTTGTCTCAACATTCCATGCCACAAAAAAGTGCCCTTGGCTTTACATGGAAAATGCCTTCTTTGGATTCATTAATTACTGACTTGACTAGGAAGAAAGATAAGCTAATTCAAATGGGCACAATGAAGTCTAATCAACCCTAAGCTTTGATATCTGGAAATGGTAAGGATAAGACTTCAACAAAAGAGAAGAAGAAAAAGAACAAGGACCAGGAGAAGAAGAAGAAAGAAAACAACAATCCTGCTAATAACAACACTGAGTCTTCATCCTCCAATGCTAAACCTAAGAAGGAGAAGGTTAAGTGTGAATATTATAAAAGATAGGGCATGATGAACATAAATGCATGAAGAAATAAATAGATCACCTAACTCATCTTCTTGAGAAGCACAACATAGGTGTTCCTGAATCCATCAAGCAAAATTCATCTACCCAAGATTTTACTAAGGCAAAAGGCAAGAGTAAGGAGAAAGAAAAAGACAAGGCTCTTGTAGCTAGTATAGCTTCTACATCATCATGAGTCATTGATTCAGGTGCTTCTCACCACATGGGCTCTACACTAGTTGAGTTTTCATCTTTAGAGCCTTGTAGCATGACTTCAATTAGTTTGGGTGATGACACATCAGTTTTTGTTGTAGGGAGAGAGTCAGTTGAAATGGAAGGAGGAACATTCAATAATGTTCTAAGTGTTCCTTCTCTTTCAACCAATCTCTTATTAGTGTATCAAATCACTCACATTGGTCAGGGCATGAGAGTTGAGTTTTCACTAGATTCAGTGGCTATCAGGGAGTTGCATAGTGATACTACAGTGGTAGTGGGTAGGGAAGATAATCAAGCAAGGTTATACACCTCACATTTTACACTAGATTCTTCTCCAACAACACTGCTAACTCATTTAGATGGAGTTAGCAAACTATGGCATGAGCAGTTTGGCCACCTTAACTACTGCTACCTTGAGCAACTTTGCAAACATGACATGGTCATTGGCTTACCTCGTGTCCAATTCTTAAAAGGACTTTGTGATGAGTGCTCCCTTGGGAAGCATCCTAAAGCAAAATTTGACAAAGGCAAAGATTGGAGGGCTTCACAACCTTTGGAGTTAGTCCACAGTGATGTATCATGACCCTTTCCCAAACATCTTTCATAAGGGCCAAGTACATTCTCACTTTCATTAATGATTTCTCTAGGTACACTTGGATATATTTTATCAAACAAAAGTCTGAAGTGTTTGAAAATTTTCTAGACTTCAAGGCTCTTATTGAGAAATAAAGTGAGAAATCCATCAAGGTTATTTAAACTAATAATGGAGAGGAGTATGTCAGCATCAGGTTTGAGTAGTTTTGCACCACAAAGGGGATTGATTTGTAGTGCATATTCACTTACAATCCTTCACATAATGGGGTTACATAATGGAAAAATAGGTTCTTGAAAGAGATGGGTAGCTATATGATTCACTCCAAATCCTTAGCACCATAGTATTAGGCTAAAGCCATCAATTGTGCTTGCTACATTCAAAACAGGGTTCCTCACAAAGCTTTGAAAGGGATAACACCCTTTGAAGCTTGGCATAAAAGGAAACTTGATGTTGAGCACCTTAGGGTTTTCAGATCCCTAGCCATGGGCCACATTTTGAAGAAGAAGTGCAAAGTTATGGAATGTTAGTCCAAGCCTTGCATCTTTGTAGGATATCCAGATGGTATTAAGGGGTATCGTCTTCTATATCCAATCACTCATGAGTTGTTCATCGAGAGAAGTGTCCATTCTTATAAGAGTCTTAGAGACTCAAGACTTGACACTTATTCTCCCTCATCAGATCTACTTTTTCATGATGATTCCTCATCAGATTCAGATCAGCCATAGTAGGTTATTGAGCCAGAGACATCTTCTTCTTCTTCGAGTTTAGATAGCGAGGATAGTGATCCAGTGTCAACCACCTCTAGTCAGTTAGAGGATGAGGAGTTAGCACCTAACTCACCCATTTCTGGGCCACTTTGGGCTAGACAGACACTTAAGAGTGTTGTCACTTGGGTAGGAGATCTCATAGATGACAAATGTACTAGGGGGATTTTTCGAGAGATCCACATGCCTTCTTTGCTTCAGTTTCAGATCCACATACTTTTTGAGAGGCATTGGGGGTACCTGAGTGGGATAGTGCTATGGAGGAAGAATATTCTTCCTTAATCAAAAATCACACTTGGGATTTGACTTCACTTCCTAAGGGAAGAAATATGGTTTGATGTAGGTGGATATATCAGACCAAGTTTGTAGCAGATGGGTTAGTTGATAAGGACAAGGTGCGATTAGTCACCAAGGGTTTCTCACAGGTGGTAGGTATTGAATACTAAGAGACCTTTGCACCCATTGTAAATATGACTTCTATCTGACTCACCTTGGATATTACTACAACACATGGTTGGGATGTGCATCAGATGGATGCAAAGAGTGCCTTTCTTCATTGAGACCTAGAGGAGGAGATCTACATGGAGCAGCCGCCAAGATTTGTTCAAGATTCTTCCATAGTATGTAGACTTAGGAAATCTATCTATGGACTCAAATAGGCCCCTCAAGCTTGGTATGCCAAGATGGATTCATTCCTTCTCATAGCAGGTTTCACTAGGTGCCATTTTGATTCCAATGTCTACTTCTTGTGGTAGGATGATTCGCTCATAATTTTAGTTTTATATGTTGATGACCTTTTAATCATCAGGAGTTCTTCATTGGCTATTAGAGTGGTGAAGGCATCTCTCCAATATAGATTTGACATGATAGACTTGGGTTTGTTGCAATACTTTCTTGGCATCAAGATCTCACAGTCAGATTTAGGGATTTCTCTTGCACAGCCTAAGTATACTCTTGACTTATTGGTTCAGTTTCACATGGCTAATTGCAAGCCATCTTCTACTTCCTTTCTATCAAGAATCAAGCTTGAGGCTGACTATTCTTCACCATTGGTTGATACCACTCGATATCGACAACTTGTTGGTAGTCTCATCTACTTAACTCACACTAGGCCTGACATATCATATATAGTGGGACTTGTCTCCAGATTCATGCAGGAACCTCATGAGTTGCATTGGAAAGAAGCTAAGAGGATCTTGCATTACATACAGGGTTCACATAGATACAAGATTCATTATAGATTTGACATAGAGGTTGACTTGGTTAGATATACAAATTTAGACTGGGCTGGTGATTCACAAACTCACAAGTCCACTTCTGGTTATAGTTTCTCTCTAGGTTCAGGTCCTATCAGTTGGTCTAGCAAGAAGTAAAATGTTATTGCTATATCATCCATAGAGGCAAAGTACAAGGGAGCTGTTAATGAAGCTACTAAAGCTATTTGGATTTAGGGGATTCTTTCTAAGTTTGACATTCCTATTAGGCAACGCACCATCATTTTTTGTGACAACCAGAGTACCATTTAAATTTTTAGGAATCTAGTTCAACACCAGTGGACCAAGCACATAGAGATTCACATGCATTTCATTCAGGAGCTTATTCATAGTCAGGTCATTGACTTGATATTTTGCTAGCCTTCAAACCAGGTTGTAGACATCTTCACCAAACCTTTCACTGAGAGCAATTTCATTCATCTATGAGCTTTTCTTGGGGTCTGGTCCACATCTACAACAACATCATCTTTAGGGGGGGCTCACTAGCCTCTTATTTTTTTTATGTCTCTCTTTTGGGGGGGAGTTTTTTCCAACAGGTTTTCTCCTTTTCTGTATCTTATGGGAGATTGAATTTGTACATGGGTACCTTGTCAGGCCTAGTTGCTAGGACCCATCTTAAATTTACACAATGTCCACCTAAGCTGTGCTTATGGGAATGTATTAGTGTATGTTTTTTTTTCCATATTTTTTATTAGGGAAATTGTATTTTTGTGCATACATGGAGTTTTCCTACATTTGTGGGATAGGATAGTTTATGTGGAGATGTGTGTCATAGATGTGTCATAGGTGTCATAAGAATGACATAAGTAACTCCCTTGATTGGAGTTACATCTCTATTCTTAGCACCTTGTCACCACCTTTCATGGACAAGTTATAGTCTATTCTTGGGGTGCCTTGGCCACCTTTTGTGGAGTTACTTACGTGCTCTCCTATATATATTCTTCACTTTGGCCATCTCATGTTAATTAGATTTTGGTTTTCTCTATTTTGCCTTGTGGAATTTATCTTATTGTATAATTTCAAATTGCTTTAGCATCTATGTGGTGTGCACTTGCTTCATCTCGTGTGATCATGTCTCCATTGCATTCGCATTATCCAAATTCTAGAAACAACTCCGATAATTGACTCCTAGTTTGAGGGAGAATACCCTCCTCTCATACTCCAATCAACTAACCTTAGACTATCAACCTCCAATTTTTTTTATATGGATTATTTACCTAAATCCACACAAAAAAGGGTAAAAATGTAGACACTTACAAACATCTCTTACATCATTTTTAAGGTTGCATCACCATGACCTAGATCTCAACCTTGACTTAACCATTAACCTAGTTAACTCTTATTTTAACATAGTTAAACCCCTTTTACATAAATCTAAAAAAATTATTTAACACTTTAAATTTCACCTCTTTAGCTGAAGAGGGTTGACTACCAATGGTTAGCCCAACTATTGATAGTTGGCCTAACCATCTATGGTCAGGCACCATCACCCAACAAATTAGAAACTTCTAGTTATGAACAAGCTTGCACTACTAAAATTGGTAACTTTCTCATACACAAAATCATGGATTTCTTTCTGTTAGTCCATCAACCTTATCCAAGACCAAGTTAGCAACTTTCCCTCCCTCAATTTGGCAACTCTTTCTCCTCATTCAGGAAGTTTTGTGTTATAAATACAAGGCTCATGGAGGAGATATGGGACCAAAACTTGTGCATCTAAATTCTTTTATTTTCTTTACAAATAATCAATAACGCAAAGCTTTGTCCATGTGATTCTCTCATTAAGGTACCATTATGCTACTCACATTCCTCTAAGCATTCAACCATCCAACTCTTCAAAGTAAAGATGACCCTACCAAGACTTAAACATAAGATAAATAGTGTCTTTGACCTTCTTATTATCCCCCAACCTCTATTTACTGATCAAAGTGACATTGCCTTTGATCTATCCCTTTACATTATGCTTCTCACACCCCATCTAGAGGATGTATAAGAATAATTAGCCATAATCCAAGAGGATATTGATGAGGATACTACATTTTGGAACCATTATTTTGATAACATCAATCTTGCTATAGATTAATCTTCTTTTTATATTTTTTATCAACATCATTTCATATTTACTATTTGTAATTTCATTTTTATAGATAAACTTGAATGCTGAATAAGGGTTGACATCCATTTAAGGAAGCATAGTCCTTTCTTGGGACTATTTTTTTACTAGGTATTCCCTTACCTCTCTATTAACATATTTTTTACAAACTTCATGTGATTTTTAGGTCATTCTTCACTCACCAAAGAAGAGTTCTCACCTCATCTATATATCAATGCATGTAATTTCTACCAAGTACAAACCCCTTATCTATTATTTCTCTCTTCTTTCAAAGAAAAAATAATTAGAGTAAGAAATTGAGTGAAACACATGGAAGCACAAATTGCATTGATGACCTCTCAATTACAAAATCTTACTACTAGATAGGAACATGAATCTCATAATGGGATATGGTACACCAACTATGAGATAAAGGGTCACAATAAGAACAACTACTTGTGTAGGAATGTCCATGCAATACACCTCAATTGTGAGGTTTTTCATGGAATACATGACTCAAGAAACTATCCCTTGTTTGAGTGTAATAGTCAAATAAATACTATAGTTTACTACAAGATGTGTGATTTTTATATTATGTGATGGTGGAATGTATATTCATCAATGAGATACATCATAACATAGAGAGAGGCAAAAGGTAGGCCACAAATTTAAGAGGAGGCTAGGTAGGCTATGGAAATAAGGGTTATGGCCAGAACAACATGGGTTATGACAACAAAAAAGGAGCATAAGGCCAAGGAGGTGCGCATGGTAGAGGGAGGTTCCGACCATGATCTTGTTATGAGTGTGGGTTGATTGATCATTATTAGTGTGACTAACCCACACACCCAACATGTGGGTATTATTGAGGCCCACACATAATAAAAAAATATCCAAATCTCTATAAGCTAACACAAGGTCAGCTTGGTGTAGATAAAGGAGCCATGTGATGTCCCTTACTTAGAGGCTTCTTTTTTCCATCAAAAGCTCTGATACCATTGTGATATCCCCTTCAAATAGGGAATATAGAAACACAAAAGCTCTGAATAAAGATACAATTTTGTAGAATAAATTCAGAAGATAAACAATAATATAGTCTCTCAATAGCAAATCACAGATCTTATCACTTGTTCTTCTAGAAGATTACACAATTGAATCTCTATCATAAAAATAAAATAATATGGAATATTCTGTCTTAAAATCTTGGGCTTTTGCAAATCTAGCAATTGAGCTTGAATCTAGAAATTCTGTCTCAGCCTGCTGTGTCGAACACACAGTCGCTGGCATCGGTTGATATACTACTGATGTCAGTCTCTATCAGTCCTTCTCTACCAACGTCAATCTTCAGTCGGCTGATGTCAGTCACTGGGGATCTCTTTCTATTGAGGTTGGTGTCTGAGTGAATCTGTTGATGCTTACAGATTTTTCACAAATTTGTATGGCCCTGTACAGACTTTGTACAGCCACCAATTAAGCACAACCTGTCTATTTTCAACCCCTGATCTAAAAATATATGGCTCTACTACAGAAGATCTCTATATATATAACTTATTGAATCAAAAACCTAATAACATAAATACCTAGAAAGATCTGTGACAACTTCTGAATGAAGTTACCTCTCAAATCTGTACCTTTGTGATAACTTTTGAATGAAGCTATCTCTTAAATTGGCAATAGATCAACTAATATTTCATAGCCTCTGAATCGCACACACTAAAGAGTTGATGTTATCCAATGCAAATGGAATATTTGAACCCTTGGCTTAGTCTTCACAGAATAATTCTTCAAAATCAATAATCAATAATCAATGGCTAATCAATAATGGCCTCCATGAGAAACCCTTATACCCTCAAAAGATATGCTTGCCCTAATTAAGGTTTTCTTAAATTATAATTAGGGTTTCTAAATTAAAATTAGACCAAATAATTAATATTTGATTAAATCAATCAAATATTAATATCTCCCTCAATACATGTCCAATCGAGCCCAAACGAAAGCCAACTGGAAAAATTCTGCTAAACGAAGCCACGTCAATCTCCATCAAGACCCTCTAACCATCCTATCAGCCTACGAGGGTCGCATAATAGGCTAACCATGAACTCAAAACATGTCAACTAATAAGGGGACATGACAATCCACCCCTCCTGAAATTGCTTACCCTCAAGCAATCGCTGAATGACAAATCAATCAATCCACCTGGATCCCAAATGTAGTCATGATCTCCACCACTATCAATTAACACGAACTCCATGCCATGTCCATCCCAACTCTCATCTAATGGCATCACATCATATTTAGTACTAAGATAAGCACCTGAACATCCAATCCATAAATGAAAATCAGCAAGCAAACTCCTTACCTGAATAATATCTAAAACTGGATTGTGAAGGCTAAAAATAGTCATATCATCATCAACCTATGACCCGACTGTAACAGAAAGCTGAGTCCCTACCACATGTGATAACTCTTGAACTAAACTCACCTAAAGACCAAGCTCATCCTCATATCTCTCTTGTGTTGGTGCCAATGTGCACTTGTCATCGTGCTTTATCATGTCATGTGGTATAGGCATCTCCATCCGATGAAAAAACATATATCTGAAGCTGCTGCCCTGTATTGCCTTAAGAATATGTGTCTTCCCATCAACATCAAAGAGAACCTCCATGTCCTTGAGATGAAGAGTAACTTCCTCAAATGAATGAAGCCACTTCATACCCAAGACTAAGTCTATATCCCCCATGTTCACCACATAATAATCAGTCTTGAACTCATATTTGTTTAAGCGCAATGGGAGGTCTCTAATCATACACTCACACCTAAGAGTGTGACCATCGGATACCTTAACTCTAATGCCCTCAAAATCTTTGATAGTGAGTCCATGATTCTCCACAAATCTAGCATCTATGAAATTATGTGTGGCTCCTGTATCAAGAAGGGTGATGACCTTCTGCCCTGCCAAAACTCCACAGAGTTTGAATGACTCATCTGACTAAATGCTAGATAGGCGTGCCTCCTATATGTGAAGCTCTAACTCTACCTCTGCCCTAGAATTTGAAGCCTCTACCTTTGCCCCCTCAAAACTATTTTGCTGTTTGGAATCCTCTGAATCTGAATCCTCATAATATGCCCACATCACATGATTCGCCTTGCCTTTAGGCCTCAAAGGGCAATCGTGATGGATATCATATGGACCTTTGTAGTAGAAGCAAAGATTATTCTTGCATATATCATTAAGCACCTCATGATCCAAAGGTGGTGCTGTTGGATTGGCCTTTAAATCATTCTTTACACCTGATTTATCTATGTTGAAATCTGGTCTCTCTAAATCTGCATTGGAGCACTTATAGTCTCTAGATGAAGAAGTACCTCTGGAGTTAAATTTATGGGATGGGGCTTCCATCTCCATACTACATGCCTTCTTCATAGCTACCTATAATGAAGGAGGATAAAATGCTTTGATCCAACCTCTCAATGGTTCTATCAATCCCTCCATGAAGAGAACTACCAATCTACGCTTGCAAATATTATGCACTATGACTGCCAATCTTTGAAACTCACCAATGAAGGACTCCAAGTTACATGTTTGTCTCAACTATGCCAGATCTCAAAAGTAAACCTTGAGATCTTTCCTATCAAACTGCTCAACCAATTTATCCACAAAGTCTTGGTATTCTGTCACCTGGTTATGCTGAAGTGTTACCATACCATGGTACCACCAATCATGTGTTACTCCATCCAAGTGCAAAGTGGCGTATTTGATGACATCCATCTCTATCATTGGCCTCAATACTAAGAATGTGTCCAACTTATGAACCTAAGCTTGCACTATCATCTTGCCGCTACCATCAAAAGTGGTCAAAGAAAGCTTGTCAGTACCCTTCTTTAGCTCACTGAATTAAACTCTAGGCCTCCTGTCCTATCTAACTAATCTATAGTGCTCTCTCCTTAGTTGAACAAAATGATCAAAGGACATCCTCTCTTAAACATGAGGAGGTAATAAGTCCCACTCATCATTTGCAGCCATGTAAACATCTACAAATGGGGAATTTCCTGCCTCCTCCTCTACTGGTGCCTCTGGTTCCTCTTGAACAAATGTAGAATGTGTAGGTCTATCAGCTATTCTGGAGTGGGTCTACTGTGGTCTCTAATTAACTATAGAACTCCTATCATCTCTTTGTTCCCCATTCTATCTATCAGGTGTGTTCATCCTCTCTATCATAGTAGTGAGTCTCTATATTGTCTGATTCATCTGTTGTTGGCATGTCATCATAGGACAGTGGAATTCTCTAGTGCCCTGATCAACATCATACATGTGGCCCCTGGGTGGGCTGCCCTCACGTCTATCACTCATGATGATCGATGGCTGATCTAACACCTGAGTACCTTCAAGCAAGGCTCTGCTATGTGTGTTATACTTGTGTGGTCCCAACTCTTGTGGCTACATAAGATTGTCAAACCCTCAGGCTGGCAGGATTTGGCTCTGATACCATTGTGATGTCCCTTACTTAGGGGCTCCTTTTTTTTTTCAAAAGCTCTAATACCATTGTGATATCCCCTTCAAATAGGGAATATAGAAACACAAAATCTTTGAATAAAGATATAATTTTGTAGAATAAATTTAGAAGATAAACAATAATATAGTCTCTCAATAGTAAATCACAGATCTTATCACTTGTTCTTCTAAAAGATTACACAATTGAATCTCTATTATAAAAATAAAATAATATAGAATATTCTATCTTAAAAGCTTGGGCTTTTGCAAATCTAGAAATTGAGCTTGAATCTAGAAATTCTGTCTCAGCCTATTGTGTCGAACACACAGTCACTGGTGTCAGTCGATATACTGCCGACATCAGTCTCTATCGGTCCTTCTCTACCGATGTCAGTTTTTAGTCAGCTGATGTTGGTCACTGGGGATCTCTTTCTACTAAGGTCAGTGTCTGAGCAAATCTACTAATGCTTACAAATTTTTCATAGATCTGTACAGCCCTGTACGAACTTCGTACGGCCACCAATTAAGCACAACCTGTCTATTTTCAACCCCTAATCTAAAAATATATGGCTCTAATATAGAAGATCTCTATCTATATAACTTATTGAATCAAAAACCTAATAACACAAATACCTGGAAAGCTCTGTGATAACCTTTTAATGAAGTTACCTCTCAAATATATACCTCTGTGATAACTTCTGAATGAAGCTATCTCTCAAATTGGCAGTAGATTAGCTGATATTTCACAGCCTCTAAATCACACACACTGAAGATTTGATGTTCTCCAATGCAAATGGAATCTTGGAACCCTTGGCTCAGTTTTCACAGAAGAATTCTTCAAAATCAATAATCAATAATCAATGGCTAATCAATAATGGCCTCCATGAGAAACCCTTATACCCTCAAAAGATATGCTTTCCCTAATTATGGTTTTCTTAAATTAGAATTAGGGTTTCTAAATTAAAATTAGACCAAATAATTAATATTTTATTAAATCAATCAAATATTAATATATCCCTCAATACATGTCCAATCGAGGCCAAATGAAAGCCAACTTGAAAAGTTCTGCTAAACAAAGCCATGCCAATCTCCATCAAGACCCTCTAACCATCCTATCAGCCTACGAGGGTTACATAATAGTCTAACCATGAACTTAGAACATGTCAACTGAAAATGGGACATGACAAGCCATTATGGTACGGTGCAAGTCTAAAGAAGGAAGATAGGCCACAAAGCCATAAAAATCTCCTAAAGGACCTCCAAAGGTGTAGATCATGATGTAGAATGGGTATACCACTCAACCGCCCACTATGCCAAACTAGGAACTATACCTAGAATATAACGAGTTAAGCTACACTGAGCACATAACATGGCCTAATCTAAAAGAAGTGTCATACCCTAGTCTTACATGCCAAAGGGATGTCCTACAATAAGTGATGATCATGATACAATACCTATAGGGAAAACTCTAATTGGCTAAATATTTGGAGGCATAAGCCACCATGATTTTTAGAAGGAAAAACCAATAAGAGGTTAAAGTCTAGGAGTTAACTAAGATCATGTGCCTCCTGTAGATGGAAGGGTACTACCCTTATTAAAGGACTTAATCCCAAGGCATGTATAGGAAACACAAGCACAAGAATCCATCCAATAGGCAATAAAGATTATAGTGCCACATATGTAGTGGATATAAGAAGTAAGGCATACTTAGAACACTAACTATGATTAGGAATTGCTGATAGATACCACCATTAATAGGTGGTTAGTTTGTGAATTATTGGTCAACATAGGCACAAAGGTCAATATCCTAACCAAGAATTCTTGGGAGAAGATGGGGAAGCCACCCTTGAGACCATTGCCACATATGTTTTTCATGGCAAATAAAACCTAAGCACAAACCATATGAATATTGAAGAGCACCATAGTGGACATCATGGGCATCAAGTTTTAAGCTAAATTCAAAGTCATAAAGCTAGCAAAGGAGGAAAACTACTTAGAGCTCTTAATAAGGCCATGGTGCTATGTAAACAACACCATTATGTACTATAAAAAGTGATATATGACCTTCAAAAATGGTAGAGAAAGTGTGATAATACCTCTCTCAAGTGATGAAGGGCCACCTTACATTGAGAGTGTTAACCTTGAGTATGAGATTAACCACATTTATAGCATCATGGCCTAGGGCATTGAGACTCTCAATCCTAGTGAATATGGGGTGCTCACTTTGTAAGATGACCAATCAACCTCAGATACAATGGATGTAACTTGTAGATGTTGGGTTGAAGAAGCCTATGAGGTCACTGGGCATAGATGTTGCTTGATGTGTAAAGATTAACCTAGACTATTTGGCATAGGGTTGATAATAATTACATGACCCTAGAAGAAGTTGACCCCTTACACTAATTCTCTGACTTAGGAAAGGAAAGATCACATCACTTATAAAGTATGAAGGAAGCCAGCCTATTAAAATGTATGTGTAAGATATTGAAGCTTTCATCCCAAAAGAAGTTTATTAGCTAGGTGCATTAGTGTACACATTGAAGAGTACTATAGCACATTGGTGGGACACAAGAAACCTGGCTTGTCCACGTCATAGGATGTGAAGGTGGCTATGTACACTAGATTTTCTAAGAGCAACAAGAATTTGGACATACCCCCTATGGTGGAGATTCTAACCCAATTTCCCACATTTGGCTTTGTGAAGAGACTTGGGTGATCTATAGGGAAAATGCACCATGAGGCCTATGGATGCATGCCTTGTATAGAATTTTAAAGACATGGGCATGAACATGGTACATCATAAATTAGAAGCATTTGGAAATAAGAAATTGGGATGTGTTGAAGGAGAGGATTGTGCACAATTTCTACTTCTCTTTTTAGAACCTGAAATTACTAAAGCCATTGAAAGTCCCCCATTCAGCTATTTTTGCGGACACAACTATCTTAGAAGAGAATTTAGAAGAGATGCTCAATGAAAATGGATTATCACTCCTAAATTTTTCTTAATAAATGATGCTCCATAGTGACTCTAGTGAAGAAGATGATGAGATCTAGAAGGAGTATAATTGGAGGGTTCTAACATGAAAGTAAGAGCTTGTGCACCTTATTGATGACAACTCTCTAAATGATGAAGACCTAATGGACCTCTAGGTTGAGATGATAAATGGAACAAGGTAGGTGGAATAATCCCACCAGGAGAGCCCAAGTAGACATAAATTTTGAAGGTGAGCCCAAGATGGTCACCATAGGTGTATATTAGTCTAAGGTGGAGATCATGTACATCATCAACCTTTTGAGCTAATGTCAATATCTCTTCCCACGTAGCTACAAGGAAATGAAAGGCACCCACCCTTCATTAGGAAAAATGAACATCAAACTAGTAGATGGAACAAGACCAATTAAGAAGCACCCCTATTAGATGAACTCCAATCTCTGTGCCAAGGTGAAAGCAAAGATCGATGGGATGTTGGATGTTGGTGTCATCTACCCAATATAGGAACCTAAGCAGGTAATTTTGATGGTCATTATAATAAATAAATATGGGTGAATATGAATTTGTATTAAATATAGGATTATAAACATTGGCTATTTCAATTACCCTTTCCCAACACCTTTAACTAATGAAGTCCTGGATGGGGTTGTAGGGTGAAAAATATACACCTTCACTGATGGGTTATTAGGTTACCATTAGGTGTGGATATAGGAGGATAGGTCCAAAACCACATTCACTACTAAATGGAGTTATTTCACTTACAATGTGATGCCTTTTAGGCTTAATAACACACTATCCATGTTCTCCAGGATGGTGATCACTGCTTTCAAGGACTTCATTCAAAAGTTCCTCCAAGTATATATTGATGACTAGACCATGTATGGTTTTGCATGGGACCATCATGACAACCTACACCTTATGTTTAAAGGGTATAGATAGCTCCAAATATCAATATATTTAAATAAGTGCATCTTCACAACACTATTTGGCACACTATTTAGGCACATCATCTACAAGAATGGATTACTCATTGAACCAAAAAAGATTGTAATAATCATCCAGATCTATACCCCTTCCACATAAAAGGATGTTCACACCTTTCTAGGCCATTATGACTACTATATTAAATTCATAAGGAGCTATGCAAAAATTGTCATGCCTCTAGAGGAGCTCATATGAAAGGATGGCCTATTTTTCTAGGATGAGGTGTAAGAGGATGAATTTGACACTTTAAAGTTGAAGTTAACAAGTTCACCAATACTTAAATTTATTGATTAGATAGATCATTTTCACATCCATGTCAATGAATTAGGATTAGGCATTAGTACCATTTTTATTTAGCCAAATGAAGGTAACATGGACCACCCCATTTCCTTTGCACATAGAAAGTTGATGTACGTTGAGTAGAACTATACCACCACTGAGCGTGAAGCACTAGTAATAGTCTACACCCTATATAATTTTAGACAATATATATTAGTAACCCCATTCACTTTCTTCACTGATCATGAGGCACTAAAATACCTTGTAAAAAACCTATTTTACATGGGCACATTTGTAGATGGGTTGCCTTCTTCCAAGAGTTTCAATTTTTAGTCAAGGTTAAACCTAGAAAATAGAATTTGGGGCTAGACTACTTGTCTTGCATCAGTTCTAGTGATATGGTGGCACCAATTAAGAATAATATATTAGACATGCATTTATACCAAGTTCATTGCACCCTTGAAGACATGGTGAAGATTATTTCTTTCTTAACCTTAGGGTTGGTGTTATAAATACTTTCCTCTAAATAGAAGAAGTAGCTTGTTTTCTATGCCTCCCCTTTCCAAATCATTGAGGGGGAACTATATAAGATGAGTAGGGATGAGGTCTTATTTTGGTGTGTTTTGGAACATGAGTGAGACCCCATCCTTTATGAGGTGCATGAAAGGATAGGTAAAGGAAATTACACAATAGATGTAATGGTGCAAAAGATTCTATTCTCAGGGTTGTGGTGGCCAAGCCTATTAAGCAATTCTAAGGAATACACATGTGTATGTGATGTATGTTAGTGAATTGGAAATATAAACCATGAAGATGAGATGCCTCTCATCCCTATTTTGGCCTAGGTGCCATTTGATAAATGGGCCATTAACTTTTTATTGCCAATCAACCATGTGGTAGAGTGCACAATGGCTAGATATATCCTCATGAAAATGATTATTTCACTAAGTGGGTTGAGGCAGTGCTAATAGAAAAACTACATAGTTGTAATAGCCACATGATTCATCTAGGAGAATATCATCAGCTAATATGTGTGCCCAATAAGTTTGACTAGCAATAGGGGGACTCATTTCATCAATGAGATGGTGTGCATCCTTTTAACGAAATACATGATGGCACACCACAAGACCACCCCATATCATGCCTAGGCCAATGGGATGGTTGAGGCCTTTAATAAGATCCTTAAAATGTGCCTCACCAAGATATGCAATTTAAGCCATAAATATTGGGATGATCATGTCTCTATAGTAATATAGACCTATCAAATGACATACAAATGTCTAAACAAGTTTACACCATTCCAATTAGTGTTTGGCATAAAATTGGTTATGCCCATGGAGGTTTTAGTACCTTGTCTATCATGAAAATTGGCCACCTTGATGACTAGGAATCTTTAAGCACAAGGTTGTAATAATTGGATCACTTAGATGAGACACTTTCCTGGGCCAAGTGGGGTCAAAAAATTAAGAAGGCATGTCAAAAGAGGTGGCATGATAAGTATATCAAGTGTAAGGTACTAACTAAAGGAGTCTTAGTTTTTTTGTATGACTCTAGATACTTTCATTACCTAGGCAAGCCACATATTAAATGGATGGGTCCCTATATCATCCATCACATTTTCAAAATAGGCACATGTTAATTGCGCACACTAGCTAGTGAGAAAATTCAAGGGTATTTCAATGGAAACTAATTGAAGCCTTATTAGAAATAAGGTGGTGGTCATGCCAAGGATACTCTGACTCTTTGATCAATATTTAGTTAAATTGAGCTGACCAAAATAAAGTTTACCATGAGTGAAACCATGTGATTCATTAATTTTTCTTTGGTTCTTGTTGGATAGTTAGGAAATAGGTATCATGAGATAGCCATAGGGATCCCTATGTTTTAGTGTTGCATACATAAATCCAATTGAGTTAGTTGAGAACTTACACCATAAGTGCATGATGCCAAATACCTAAGTTATGGGTGCATGAACCTTATAAATCAAGTATTCACAAACAAATACACATCCATGTAAGAGGAACATGGTGAGATGGCAAGAGGAAACCTTGAATATATTAATCCACTATAAGACTAGTGAAAGAGAAGATGCTCAACTAGGTTAGGTTCAAACCTAGATAAGATTATGTTTAACAAGGCTGGATGCAAGATGAGTTGAGAAGATACTCAAATCCTTTGAGTGTGAGATAGGTAAGAAGACTTACTCCCTATAAGATGTGTAAAGTAGATGAAGATATCAAGCACTAGAAGGCTAGTGAAAGGAATTTATATGGGGTGGGGATAGGCTAAGGAAAGATAACGCATGAGAAATCAACCAAGATAAAGGAGAATGCTAAAAGAGGAGTACAACTATAAGAATTGGAGCTAAGGAAGCTAAATTACACATGTGTGAGGTGATGCACCTAGGTTACCATAAGAGACGTGAAGGTCATACCAAAAAGATACAAAAAAGATAGATTGTTGAAGATAGTTGGTATTCACCCAAGAAAATCAAGAAGTGACCATTCAAAAAAAGATGTCACCTCACCAAAAAATTGGTATAAATAATTAATGTGATGGTGGAACAAAGATATGTAGTTAATGTAGATGGGACATGAAACTCTCAAAAATCTCACAATCTCTTAAGAATCCCATCAATCAAGTCTAACCAATAGCATTAATCATATTGGGTGACATACCTATCTATAAATAGGGCAAATGGTAAATGAACAAGGTTATAAATGCATACCAAATTAACCAAGAACTAGAGCTAAATGACCCCAAAAGAGCTAAGTATCATAGAGTAGATAGCACATCAAGTGTGGAATTGGTGTAGCAAACTAGAATTTAAAGCACATCATGAGTGAAGAGGTATAGTAAAACTAAAATAGAAAAGATGAACAAAAATAAATGTTAGGCTATCATTAATAGCCAGAGAAACTCAGACAAGCAACTCACACCAAGCCAAAATTAGGGGTTTTAGCAAGTCACACTCTTGTGCTTCAAAACTAGTAGATTAAGAATGAAAAATAAGTGGAAGGAATCTAGATATGAAATGATGTGACTTGAAACAAAGCAAGTTTGTATAGTAGAGGAAGTAGCTACTACCAAGGCAAGGGCATAGGTAGTAGAAGTGGTTAGCATTATGATGGTAGAAGCTAAAGTAATGACTATGATGTCCTACCAACACATGTAGTTCCCATTTCAAGTATTGATGGGAAAAACCTAGCACTCATTAATACATGTATGCCAACTATAGGATTACAACCACCAAATGTTAAGTCACTATCAAGACTTGAGACAAGATTGGATGGTGGACACTAGGCAAAAGACCCTAGAAGGAGATGAAATTTTTGACATATTGATTAGATATATATTGAAGGCTTTAGGTTCAAATCAACTCTATGAGTTTCCATATTTTATAAATATATAGGAGCTTGTTTATTTCTTCTTCTTACATGTACATGAATATTGCATGTATTTCATAGGGTGGTGCATGAATATATCCACGTGCCTGATCAACAAGATAACCAAAATGTCAAACTCTTCAAAAGACATCCATCAGATAATAGGTGATGATGAGGAGGTGGAGTATGTCACAAATCTCCTTAATTACTTTTAGGGGGATACACTTTTCCCATCATCAAATCTGAAGACTTAGGCATAAAGGCAGTGACATGACTGGTAAGGTCAAAACTATGCCTAGGAGGGAGGTGGACTGATGTGTCCAAGACATACCTCTACATAGAATATCACATGACATAGGGTTAAAGTTCAATGTTGTATAGTTCATCACCATAGAGATGACTAAGAATTCACTGGAGTGTCATAGTGTGAAGGGGACATTTATATGGGGCTCCATCCTTATCATGATAGTCATGAAAGAAATCAAGATCCCTAATGGTGTAGGAGACAACTTGTGGGTATTCCAAAAAAACCATAAAAGCCTAGCATATAAATAAAAAGACTTCACCTACCCCATAGCCTTTAGTTCCAAGTACAAGATCCACATGCTATTTTGGTGTGAGTAATGCATAGAGGCCTTTGGGTTAGAGTGGTGCATCCCATAAGGGCTACTATCAAGCATGTTTAGAATGGTGACCTTTATTGTCATACATCACTACTACATCATCCATCTATCACTCAAGGATGATAATAAGTTAGGATGGTTGAATCTTCCCTTCATATTCTTGGATAAATTATTTAGGGATGTACTTAGCAGAATCCCCAATGTATAAAGCCTTGACATCCCAATCTAAGAGTTAGATGCAAAAATATAGTGAATAAGGCATAAATTTACTCACATAGATGGAGGTGAAATATAATATGAAGAGGATGCCTCAAATCATATGGATATCAATCGTGTGTAGGAGATAATGATCCTTAGCTTCATCTATAGACTATACTATGTAATGAAGCCTTGAAGAAAGGATGATGATGTGGGATCTAGCAATGAGAAAAAAAGAAACCCCCTAGTCCTAGTTGGGAAGTAAAGAACCCCCACACCCTAGGAAAAGAAGAATATCCCCATAAAGAAGAGGGGGGAGAAGCTATAAGAGACAAATGAGGGGATGAATCTAAAGATAGCTTTAGAAGGGGAAGCCTCAGTGATAGAATCACACTAGACACACATGAACTTCATATCTTGAGCCATGACAAGCCTAAGGGGGGAAAATAAAGAGAAGGCCTCTTCCCATACACTAGAACAAGACACATCATAAGAGGGATTAGAAGAAGAATAATGGGGGCAAGGTACCTAGATTTCACTCAAGGACATAGAGTCATTCCCTAGTGAGCAATCCCCTTCACCTCCTCATGTATAGCTAGAAAAACTAAGGTGCAAGATGAGGATATTGGGCTCCTATGAGGCCGATACCAAAAGGGCACAAGATCTAAGGGAATAGAAAGAGGAGATGGCCAAATTAGGGGTGCCCATTAGGGTCATCCAAATGGTACAAATAGAGGAGCAAAAATGAGAAGCAACACATAGGGTGTGGAGGGAAGAAATGTGTAGGGTAGATGAAATCCATATTGAAGTAACTCCCTCTGGTACAAATAAGAAATAAGAGGAGATACTAAAAAAATGGAGAGGGATGGGCCTAGGTCAAGGGCACATTGATGCAACACTCACCTTAGACTAGAGGTGTAAGGAGTTGAGGGCCTTAGGCATAACCCAAGCTAATATTGACTGACTTAAAGCTGAATAAGTTAAAAATAGGGAAGGAAAATGTGTTATGCAAGAATCATATAGAAAGGCCAAGGAAGGGAAGGCCAAGAAAGAAGGGATAGAGAAGGCATAGATAGAATGCACCCAATAGAAAGAATGAGAAGCAAAGGTGGCCCAAGAGGAAAAGGCATGATTGCTAGACAAATAAGAAAGAAAGAAAGGTTATACTAGCATGGAGCCTAGGGAAGAAAACACTGAGGTAACACTTGGTGTTGACACCCAAATAGTGGAAAAATCCACATAAAATGTAGGCCCTAATTTTAAGAATGTACCTAAGGAACAAAAGGGTAATTTTAGTGCCTTAGAAAAATAAGCAGAGAAAGAGGCACCACACCTATAGGAAGATGAGGGGGAAAATTCTACTAAATAACCCCTTCAAGAATAACAAGATGATGAACCTAGTATTGAAGAAAAAAGGGAGGAAAAGGAGATAGTTGAAGAAATAGGGATTGACACTAGTGCTAGTGAAGAAGAAGAGCTTAGGGAAGAAGTAGAGGTTAAACCCAAGAATCATAAAAAATCATAAATGGGATTCAAAGAGGACTATGGCTTCTACATGATGGAGTGTATACCTCCAAGAACCACCACAACCTTTATGTGCCACAAAGTCTCATGGACAATGAGTTGTTACATGGATGAGCTAGAGTTTGAGGTCCCTATAAGGGCCATTCATTGTGCTAAAAGACCAAAAGAGGGGAATGAATATCACTTGATGAACCCCCATGACCTAAACCCTATTCACTTGACCAACACTTTGATCAAAATGATAACCTCTAAGGTAAGAAAGAACATCCTCAATAATGTTCATGCCAATAGCTAGAGGAAAATTGTTAAGGACATGTTAAAGGAGCTTCAAGAAACCAAACTCAAGCTTGAACAACTAATTTAGCACATTGAGGAAGTAAAGCCCTCCTTTCAATATGACATCAACTACTCTGGTATGAAGTAAGTTGACTCCACCTATGCACTCTTTGAATAGATGATCCTTAAACTAAAGCCAATGATAGAAGAAAAGGAAGAACCCTATTAAGTTATAAGGGGTGAGATAATGAATAAAATGGAAGATATTGAAGACCTCTTAAGATCTAAGGAGGTACTAAAGAAGTAGACACTATTTTTTGTAACTTCAAATGACAGGCAAAGATCATCAATGTATGCCTCAAGTAGATAAAAGGGGAGAAGGATGTCTTGCTTTAGCATTCCTTCATAGTTTCAAGGACTAAGTGCATGAAAGTGATGGCATAAGTGAATTCACTCAATGCCGAGCTAAAAACAAAAGATAAATACCTAGAGGTAGTGTTTTGCACCTTCCAAACAAAGGCCAACAAGCAAGGCAAACTCCTAGATGGAGGGGTGAGAAGGGGAAAGGAAAGGTTGGAAGCCTTCAAAAAGGAATTAGAAAGTGTAGATGTACTTTATTTGGAGGTAGAATCTAAATAAGTGGATAGTGCCATTGAAGATTTTATGGGTTCCATCTAAGGCTTTGAGAATTTTTAGGACTTGCAGCAATGTGTGCCCAAATTCTATGCACCTAAGGTTCTTTAGGGCTAGTCCAGGGTAGACTAGCAATTTTGTATGGGGTAAATGTTGGGGCCCCTTTTTGGTAATACTTGGTCCCATGATATCTAAGACACATCCCAAAGTGTGAAGACCCTTATAGGAAGTAAATGACCCCTTTTTTACACCTTAGTGCTGACTAGATCAACTCCCAGAGTCCCCATACCGACTAGCCAATAGTTGAAGAGTGTTGTAAGCCTCAAGGCATACCTACCCAATACTACATGTGATAGCTCAAGGATTGAGAAGCATGAAGGTTTAAGTATTGGAGTAAATAATCTTATTATCATAACAAACAACTTGACATGTACCTATTTGTCTTATATGGCATAATGGAGTGGATAAGATCTCAACTACTCATCCTTTAACATGTGCCTATCAAGTTAGTAGGAGTGGTTAGTACCTATTGAAAGGCAACCTCCAAGAGAAGAAGATGATGACTTATTTTTATAGTGAAGCCCTAGTTAATTAAGGATAAGTACTAGGAGTAAGCCCTTTGAATTATAAATAGAAAGTGTAAGCCACACTCATCTATGAGCCTCTAACATAAGGAGAATTAGAATCGATTAGTGAAGGTTATTATTGGTTATTATAATAGAGTAAGACATTAATGAATGAATCTAAATTAATATTTATTTATGATAAATTATTATAGAGTGGTTATGATGTTCTTTCCCTATATAGTCTATTGATGAGCAGAGACCCCACCCTAGTAATGAGTGGAACATTTGTGCCACATGGCTCTCTTAACCACCATGAAGATATCTCATTCCAAACACAACATTGACTAATAACATCAAGATGAATGGACATCCCCATGTGGACTCCTTGTCCTACATGCACTGATAAGACTCTAACCCTCATCTAATCGAGCTTACACCATACTACCCCATAAACCCCTTAAACCCTATATAACCCCTTGGCTACTAATATGATGAAACTAACCTAATGAGGACCTTGTCCTTTCACTATCATGCTTTAGGTGAGTGTATAAGGTTTATAACTTATGTGAAACTAATGCTATCACATTAGTATGCTTAAACGTTGTGCACCAGACCTTGTTCCACCTATGACTAACTCCCTTGACTCTAAAAATACCTAATAACTAGAGTTAGGTGCATGATCAAGTTCCATGCCTAATTAAGTGATAGACATTACTACAACAATTCTTGTTCCTTAGAAGATTGAGGAAAATAATAGCTTGTTCTATCATTCAATATTTGATGTGTTTCTACATACTAATTGAGAGGATGAAATCTCAAATTTATGACTTGAAACATGTCATCATCAACTGTGCATAGCTCTTAAGAGGATATATTTTAAAGGTTTCTTTTCCTCTACATATTTACTTGACTGCTAAAGCTGCCTTCTCCATCTTTGACCAGATCATAGCCTCCTTGAAGAGGATTATATATTGCTCCAATGACTTAAAACCAATCATCCAAAGGCTACTTAATAACTTGTTCTTTCTGATCTATTACATGTTGAACAATGTCATCTTTCTCATCATCACTTCTAGTCATCTCTATATAAGGAATAGACCCCTTGAGAGACTCAAACTCATTGAAAATGCTTTTAAAAAATTACCAAAAGTATTAATCTTCCTTATCATCATCATTATGAAGGGGAAAAAAAAATAACTTCCTTTATCTTATTTCTTATAATCCAAAAAAAATTCATCCAAAACTTCTTCTTCAACATGAGGAAGGCATTATTCATTATCAACCAAACAGGGAGACTCAAAATAATGACTAACCTCTTATTTAAAACTTAGGACCTATTTAAGGCTCTAATTTTGTGTATTAGTTTTCATAATCTTATCTTCATTATCAAGGGTTGAAATATCTTCAATCCCTTTCATTGTGATTCCAAGACTAAGAATTTTGAAGTCATGTGACTTAGTCTAATGAGGCTGCTAAGGAACTAGGATTTATTCAAGCATATTTTCTAATTTTTTATCAAATAAATGATATTATTTAGGTTCCCATACCATAGGTACATCAATTAAAATGGTTATTTGGTAAGGAAAAGATGAACCCGTCGGTGGAGGTGGCACATAGAACTCAAAATCAGATTGAGAGTAAAGTTTAGGGGATTCTTTTGGAAGATCTTGAGGAAGGAGAGGCAGACCTTAGGATAAAATAAATTGATTATCTTCCTTATAATTCACAATCACTTCATTAACATATAATTTAGATTTATCATTCTCTTGAGGGATGTTATATGGGGTGTGTTTAGGCATATGATCTTATTTTGGGTCTAAACCTTCCATCACACCTTGACTCAACAATTTCATCTTTGAATCTAACTCTTTAATTTGCTTCACTAGGTTATTTTGGAAAAGTCTTTATTAAATTTCATAGGAATAATTATGAGGATAAGGAATACATGAGGGATATCATAGAACACAAGATGTTTCTCTGGGAATAGTAGGAGGAACTTGTAAAGGATCAACTTCATTCATAACTTTACACTCCTTGTCAACCAAATTTATATCCTCCTTCTTCCCCCATGATTCCATTATCTTACTATAGCTTATGATTTTAGGATTATAAGTCTTTTATTGAGTAAGGATGATTGGGGTTTTTATTGGATCAAGCTCCTTCCCAACTTGACACTCTTTATCAAGACTTATCCTCTTTCTTTTTGCATGACTCAACTATCTTATTCTAGATTAGGGTATTGGGATTATGAGTCCATTTTTGAAGTGGTGGGGATGAAATGTGAGAGGTAAATGAGGACTTAAATTTAAATTCCTTTGTTTCAAACATGGAATGTTTCATATTCATATTATCCAACTCAATTTTCCTATCAATATTAGCTTCAAAAATAAGGTTTCTCCTTTCAACTCTCTCTTCCAACTGATTGGGAGAAGGATGACTTTGATATACTTGATTGAGATAATGAGTATGGATTAAATATGATGGATAGAAAACTTTTGGAATTGGATATGAAGGCTGATAGGTTTGGTGGGGTTATCTTTCATGAAATCCTAGCTTATCCTCTACGGAGAAAACTAGGCCACTCACATCAAGTATCTCACTTGTGAGCCTTTTACAATTGAATCTCTTAATAGGTACCCACTCTCTTTTGAAAAAAATCTAATGAATATCTCACTTTATGAATAATACTCCTATGAAACTCTTAACCACATCCTCTTAGACTATCAAGTTCCAACATGCACCTCTCATAGCCCAAAAGTGTTTGTTTAAAGGTGGAAATAAATAGACTTGAGAAGTGACTAGGTTAACTAGGAGGAATATGACATTGAGAAGGATGCATATAAAATTGATACACTTCATGACAAGTATGGTAGACTTCATGACAAGGCTGGTACACTTCAAGACAAGGCTGACTAAGAACTTATTTGTATTGATAGGGAATGGCACAAGCTTGAAAAGTCTTACCAAATTGTGTAAAATAGTGTTCAACATCAAAATTATCCATAAAACTTCATTAAAAGAAAGAACACAAATTAAAATATTACCTAAAACATTTAAATAATAATATAGACTACTTAACCAACTGATATGTCTTTAGATTTTCCATTGATGCTTGGATAGATGCCTCCAAAGGTTGATTATTGAGAGACAACACCAATGATATCTCAAATTCTTAGACCAAGAGTCCCACCAATTATGCAAAAAAACTATTATCACTTGTATTTACACCCTTTTATGAGATTCCTAAGCTCTCCTCATCCAAGTGGCATAATGGAAACACCTCTAAGCTTATGGGTAGCCTAAGGATGAGGTGAATCTCTTGATAAGGCTAGCTCCCTTGATTTACCACTTTGAATTGAAATTACACCTAAACATGGGGAAGAAGGGAGAGAAATAATTGAAATCAAACTATCCTAATGGAGGTGATACACCAAATAGATTAATGACTTCCAATCAATAACATGTTACACATGAGAACAATGGATAAACCAAATTTACAGTTTTCTAATATACATCTTCTCACATCAATGTTACATTATCAGGGTATGGATGAATGTGAAAAGCTAGGAGGATTAGAAAAAATGCCTATGAGGGAAATAATGAATATACTAACTCACTCAATCCTTGAGATTTCTTGGAACACTTCACTATTGGAAATATTGTCATTGATTTCAAAGGTCTAGCATTGGTGATAAAGGCCTCATTGTATTTAATGATGTTTTTAATATTTATATCTTAGCTAATATGTGTTAATATTTATTTAATATTAATGTGTATATTTTTAGTTGCATATAAGTCAAAAGAGGGCCCATGGAGAAGTCAAAGAGTCATAGGGTAAAGACATAAGAGGAATGGGACACATTTTTTTCATGAAGAATCATCTTGAGGAATTACAAGAGTCACCATGTGAAGACAAAAGAGGGTATGGTGCATTTTTCCATGAAGGGACACTTTGAGGAATATGAAAAGTCACCAAGATAAAGAGAAAAAAGGAAAGGATGCTTTTGCTTATGAAGGGTCACCATATGAATTTTCAAATGCAAGGATACAAAGGGTCATGCAAGTTTGGTGCCATTTTCCATGAGGATTGAAGGGTCAAAAAGGGTAAATTCCAAAGGTCATTTGGAAATCTATAAAGAAATGCTTGAGAAGCCATTTGTAATATGCAAGAAGAGAGCATGATTAGTAATTTTAATATCTAGCTTAGAAGAGCAAAGGAGAGAAAAGAAAGAGATGTTGTAATGTGCTATAATTTGTTGAGAAAGAAACATTAAGAGATAGTTATGTGGCATATGAAAAATGGGTTGGTGATCATGAATAGTTGTTGTGTTGGTCCTCAAGAAAGGGGTTAGTGCTCTTGCAAGTTGGTGCTTGAAAATATTATATTTTGAGTTGGTGATCTTTCATATACTTGAGATTTATCTCCATGGTTTTTCCCACATTGGGTTTCCATGTTAAATCTAGTATCTCTCTCTATCTTATGTGGTGTTTATTATTTTAGTTTTATTTCATATCTTTAATGTATGGTTAAGTGTAATTTGATTAAGTAAAATTTTATAAGATTTATGATATATTGATTCACCCCCACTCTAAGTATATATTTTGATTAACAATTGGTATCATAGTAAGTTACTTTGAAAAAGTTTTATAGCTTGAAGGTAGATCATGAAAGCACGATGGTTGGATCACATGAATGTTTTTCTACAAATAAGGAACCTTTGTTTGAAGAGACAAATTTTGTTTTTTGGAGGAGACGGATGAATAATTATTTGATGTCTATTGGATTAGACATATGACAAGTGGTGGTGGAGGAATATGAAGAGCCATAGACACTTTTAACTACTCCAATAGAAAATAAGGCAAGTGAAAATAATGTTAAAGGTTTACATGCTACTTTATGTGGTGTATGTGAATCAAAATTTGTTAAAGTTATGCAATGTAAATTTGCTCATAAAACTTGGGTAAAACTTGAGAATATTTACAAAAGTGATGGAAAGGTTTAGCAAGCTAAGCTTTAGACTTTTAGAAGATAGTTTGAGAGTTTGAGGATGGAAGAGGAAGAAAATATATCAAGTTATCTTTTACAAGTTGATCAAATAGTTAATTAGATTCAAGGTTTTGGAAAAAAAGTTAGAAAAATCAATTGTGGTTCAAATTTTTTTGAGATCTCTACCATTGAGATATGATGAAAAAGTTTTATCAATTGAAGAGATGAATAATTTATCCAAGCTAAAGATGGATGAGCTACATGGTATTCTTACATCATATGAGATGCAGACCAAATAAGAGAAACCCTCAGAGAGAGAAGCTACTTTCAAGACATCAAAGAAAGAGAAGGCTAAGATTTAAGAATCAAGTGATATTTCTAGTGATGATAAAGATGAAAATGGAGCTATATTCATTTTCAAGCCAAAAAAGGGTACAAGAAAATATGAAGAAAAGTTACCCTTTAAATGTTTTAATTATGGAAAGATTGGACATTTTGTAGCTAAGTGCCTAGATAATGGTAATGGTGACAATGAAGAAGGAAATTCTACATACAAGAATAATTTCAAATGAAAATTCAAAAAGGGATTTGAGAAGAAGAGTTTGTATTCTAAAGATCTTAGCTCAACTGAAGATAGTGGAGTTAGTGATTCAGAAGAAGAAGAGATTCTATTCATTACCATATATGAAGATGCCTCCATAAGCAAAAGTATAGATGATCAAGAAGAAGAACAAGATGAACCCAAAGTGAATCTAGAAGGAAAACTCATTTGTGCCTTAGAAGAGTTAAAATATATTGAGAAGAAGTATTGAAGATTAAATCTCCAAATTGAGAAAAATAAAAAGGAGTCAAATGAAACAATTGAAGATGTAAAAGCACACTTTAAAGAAGCCAAGAAGAATGAAGAAGATATAATGACACAGTTGAAAAAATTAAGTAAAGAATGTGAAAGGTATGTTATTGAAATTACCTCTTTAAAATTAGATCTTGAGAAAACAAATAAAGTAATTAATGATAGAGCACCCAATGATTCAAAATTTGAGAAAAGTACTAATATGTTAAATAAAATATTATAAATTCAAAGATGAAAGTTAGATAAGACAAGTATCAAATTTTAAAAAGAGAAAGGGGATGCCACTACTTTCATAGACAAGAAAAAAGGAAAAAGCTATGCAGAAGATATTACAAAAGAGGAAATAAAAAGGGAAGAAATTAAGACTACAGAGGACATCTCAAATGAAGAAGGTTGGAGGGAACAAATCTAAAAAAGGAAATCAGCTCATAGTTACAAAAATAGGTCTTATTTTTATTGTTACTATTTTTATTGTAATGGATATGGTCATAAGAAAAGACAATGTCAAAAAAGGGCTAACAATTTTATAAATAAGGAGAATAAAAGTCATGCAGAAGCTGCAACTCTTTTGTTCCACTATCAAGATTTAATGAAGAGGCCATAATATGTTACAAGTGAAACAACATTGGACACATAACTTGGTACTCTAGAAGTGTGTTTGAGTCAGTCAAGAAGGACCAAAGTTTCAAGGCTCCATTCATTAAGAAGAAAGTTCAAACAAATTCATCATAAAAGAAATAACCTGAAAAATTTATGTTGGTACAAACATCTTTGCATGCAAGAACTGAAGAAAAGCCATGGTTAATTTATATTTTATGTTTGAGGTACATGACAAGAGACAAAATCAAGTTCATAATGTTGAATAATATTAATGGTGGCCTAGTGAAATTTATAGATAATATTACTGCCAAAATTGTTAGAAAAGGTACACTAAGTTTGGATAATGGTAGAACTAAAACCAAAAATATTTTATATGTATAAGGTCTTAAGCATAATATTTTAAGTGTAATTCAAATGTGTGATTAGGAAAACACACTAAAGTTTTATATAGAAGGTTGTGAAATTAGAAAAAAAGATTCATATGTGTTAGTTCCAGATGCTCACAGAACAAACAATAATTTGTATATGTTATCAGACATCAAAGTTCAAAGATGTTGTTTGAGTCAAATTGAAGAAAATTGGATATGGCACAAGATAATGGGAAACATAAATTTTGAAAATCTTGTCAACATCAGAATAAAGCGAGTAGTCAAAAATCTTCCAAAAATTAAAAAGCAATTTGACATGCTTTGTAAACCTTGTCAACTTAGGAAGTAGTCCAGAAGGTAGTTCAAAACAAAAGAGTACTCGACCACTTAGATGTTAGGACTTGTTCACACTGATCTATGTAGACCTATGATAATTAATAGTACTTAAGGTGAGAAATATTTCATGGTGATTATTGATTATTTTTCACGTATGACTTGGGTAATGTTTTCAAAGAAAAAATTAGAAGCTTTCAGACATTTTAAAGCATTCAAAGAATTAGTTGAAAATGAAACTAGTTTGAAAATTAAGTGTCTAAGATTAGATAGAGGAGGAGAATTCATGTCAGATCAATTTATTGAGTTTTATGAAGACCATGGAATAAAGAGACATTATTCAGTAGCCAAAACTCCATAACAAAATGTAGTTGAATGGAGAAACAAAATAGTTCAGGAGACGGTGAGGACAATTCTAAATGAATCCAAGATACTAGATAAATATTGGAGAGAGGTAGTTGCTATTTTAGTTCATAATCAAAATAGAACATTATTGAGAGTCAATAGTGACAAGATTCCTTATGAGCTATGGAAAGACAAGCCATAAATAGTTGATTATTTTAGAGTTTATGGTAGTATATGCTTCATAAAAGAAACTGATGAAAAACTTGGTAAGTTGGAATCTATAATAGATGAAGGTATATTTATTGGTTATTATCGAAAAAGTAAAGCTTATAAATGTTATAACAAAAGAACCCAAATTTTTTTTGAAAGTGCAAGTGTCAGGATAGAAGAAGATGGAACACAAAGAATCAATGATCTAATAGATATTCTTAAAATCATTAAAGATGAATATTTTAAAGATTTAGATGAAGATGATAAGAAGGAGAAAAAGGACACCAAAACTCCATCGAAATATGTTTAGATAAATCATAATGAAAGTGACATTATCAAGGACATAAATTAAGGAATTCACACTAAAAGAATGATGGTAATTGAATCTGAGCAAGTTAATTTTTCTTTGTTATCCAAAATTCTGCCTAAAATGTTTTTAGAAGCTATACATGATAATCATTGGGTTAAGGCAATGGATGAAGAATTAAATTAGATAGAAAAGAATGATACTTGGGAATCAGTGCCTAGACCAAAAGATCATAATGTGATAGGAACTACATGGGTTTATAGAAATAAGTTGAATGAAAATGGAGAAGTGACCAGGAATAGATCAATACTAGTATGTAAAGGATAAGCTCATATTGAGGAAATAGATTTTGAAGAAACTTTTGCATCAGTGGCAAGGCTAGAGGCTATTATAATGTTTCTTTCATATGCAGTGTTTAAAAATTTCAAAGTGTTTCAAATGGATGTCAAATATTCCTTCCTAAATGGGAATCTAGAAGAAAAGGTCTACATTGAGTAGCCTAAGAGATTTATTCTCTCAAATATTAGTATCCATATATGCAGATTGAAGAAAGCACTATATGGATTGAAACAAGATCCTAGAGCTTGGTATGCAAGACTTGATAAGTACCTATAGGATCAAGGTTTCAAGAGAGGATTTTCTGACAATAATCTCTACATCAAAATATAAAGTGAGCATTAATTGATTATTGTGGTATATGTTGATGATATCATTTTTGGAGGAAACATTGAAAAGGTGACAAAATAAGTTTTTGATAATATGCAAAAATTATCTGAGATGTCTATGCTTGGAGAATTGTCATTTTTATTTGGATTGCAAATACTTCAGTCAGATAAAGGATTTTTCATATCTAAAATTAAATATGCCAAGGAAATGTTGAAATAATATGGTTTTGAGGATTTCGCACTAGTCGGCACACCAATGAGTATAGGAAATAAGGTAAGCAAGGATGAAGATCCACTTATTACAGATCAATATTTATATAGATCTATGATTGATAGCCTTTTATATTTGACAAAATTGAACCCAAACATCATGTATGTAGTAGATATAGTTATAAGATATCAATTAGCTCCAAAATATAGTCATATTCAGTTGGTGAAAAGAATATTCAGATATATCAAAGGGACATTGGAGTATGGATTACGGTATCCCACGGGTAGAGATTTCACTTTAGTTGCTTATATAGATTCAGATTGGACATGTTGTTTAGATGATAGAAAGAGTACATGTCGAGGAGCTTTCTTCCTTGGTGATAGCTTAGTATCATGGCTAAGCAAAAAACTAGAATGTAATATCACTTTCTACAGATGAAGTAGAATATATTACAAATGTATTATGTTGTACTCAAGTGCTTTGGATGAATTAAACTTTGGAAGATATCAAGGTAAAATATGATGAACCCATTTCTATTTTTTATGACAACATAAGTGCTATTAATATTTTTAAGAATCCAATGATGTATTCAAGAAAAAAACATATTCCCATTAGATATCACTTCTTGAGAGAGTAGGTTGTAGATCAATAGATTAAGATGGAATATATCATTACTACAAAGTAGATTATATATATTTTCACAAAGACACTACCAAAAGACACATTTGAGTATCTATGGGAGAAGTTGGGAGTTATTTATTTTACTTAATACCATTGAGGGTCAATATCAGTTGAGGGGGAACTAAGTGTTAGCTCCAAGTTAGGCCCTTTGAAATTAATATCAAAGGGGGAGAAGAATAGGTATACATATAGGTGAAAAAATAAGTTTGAAATAGGCACAAGGAATAGGTACCAGTTGCTATAGTAAAGAGGAGTTATTGTATGTTTTTCATATGGTAATATGTGTAGGTTTGAAGATGTGGCAGTTTTAGTTTGAGGTTACCATCAATGAAGAAGGGGAGATTATTAAAAATATTTTCATTGATGATAAATGTCCCATTGTATTTAATGATGTTTTTAATATTCATATCTTGGCTAATATGTGTTAAAATTTAT